>JAJEJO010000429.1:1146147-1186927 GCA_020662805.1 Glaucomys volans
CCGGTAAGCTTCTTGTAATTGATTTTCCATCTCATTCATCATATTAGGGAAATTTTCTGGTAATATTTCCTTGAATAGATTATTCATACCCTTGGTTTGTATCTCTGCGCCTTCCTCAATCCCGATTACTCCTAAATTTGGTCTATTCATGATGTCCCATATTTCTTGGAGGGTTCTTTCATGATTCCTAACCATCTTCTCTGTTTGTTCGACTTTGTTTTCAAGATTAAATATTTTGTCTTCATTGTCTGAGGTTCTGTCTTCCAAGTGATCTATTCTGTTAATTATGCTTTCTATTGAGTTTTTAACTTGGTTGATTGTTTCCTTCATTTCCTTGTTTCCTTCAAGAATTTCTGTTTGTTTTTTTCTCAGAATTTCTATCTCTTTATTGAAGTAATTTTTTGCTTCCTGCAATTGCTCTATTAACTGATTATTCATAGCCTGAATCTGCTCTCTCATCACATCATTCTCTTCTCGGATCACTTTAATTATGAACATTCTGAACTCCCTTTCTGTCATTCCTTCTACCATGCTGTCTTTGGGTTCTCTTGATATATCATCTAGGTTTAATTGGGACACTTTCTTCCCATGTTTTCTCATGGTGCTCGTGTATCTTCCCCTCTGTTGTTTGAGGGGTGCTTGATCAAGTGGTGACCCAAGAAAGGTGCTGTCCCACTACCTCCAGGTTGGGAATGATCAATGCTTTTGGGCAGAGGCAGCCTAGTGTTGATAGACAATTAGATACAGCAAGGTGGTAGACTCCGGGCCTGGGTGTGGGCCTGGGCACTAGATCAAGTCGGGGTAGTGTCACAGAACTGTGCTCAGTGATGGAGACACTGGGCTTGAGAGCCTAGGCTGACCTGAACTCCTCCCTGGGGGTTCAGGCGGTGGCAGTTGGTTGTTCTCTCCTGGGACACTGTAAGCTGGCGCCAAAGGCCCTAAGCTCCCCGCCGGGGTCAGCAATCCCAGAGGCTCCCGGCCGGACCTCTCCAGACGCCACTGGAGGCCCCAGGTAGCCTGATATGCTCGGTCTCCGCCTGGGAGGTTGCTGGCTGGTGCCGGAGCGCGGCCCGTGACTTCAAAGCCACTGCTGGGGACCTGCACTCACTTGTTGGCTGGCGCAGACCCAGGTCGGTGGCTCCGAAGCACCTGCAGGGTCCGGCGCTCCCGGATGGTAGCTGCCTGAGGAGGGGCCGAGCCCAGCCAGGCTGAGTTGGTTCTGGAGCGGCACCTGGGGACCCCTTATATGTGCTTTGAATATAAAATCTTGTTGAGAGCCATATTTCTGCTGTTTGAATCCCGAGCAAGTAGGAATCCACAGAGCAAGTAGGAATGCAGCCTTCCTCTAGCCCGCCATCTTGAATCTGATATCTTATATCTTTATAACTTTATTTTTACATATCATATTATCTGTCTCTTTTTCTTAAGAGCAAACATTATAGACTGAATAGATATTTCCTCAACTGGTGCCAATGTTTTTTAAAATTTGAAAATTGCTTTGCACCATAAAAATCCTGTTTATCCTATAGCAAATTACCATGGAAATTATATCCTATCATATCCACAGGTCTTATAATCATGGGACAGGAAGGAATTATATGATATTTTTGGTCACAAGGAATCATCCTAGAGTTCTACCTATTGTAGAATGCACTTAATTGTAATGTATACTTATTCTTCAAAAAAGCATAGTAAATTTATGTGTTCCCAGAACAAAAGCAAACCCTTCGGGATCCCACCCTCAATTTTTAAATGCTAATAAAAATATGTAAGGTAGTAAAAGAAAGGAACACATGAAAGTAGCAGAAGTCTGGTTCTTCTTCAAGCTAAAATAGCAACTAAAATTTGTAGAGGAGACAATAGCTAAAATCTTTGCAAGAAAGTTTGATTTTAATATGTGTCAACAGAATATTCAAACTTTAGGTGAAATTTTTTTGAGGAGAAGATCAAAAATATTGGTGGGGATTAATTACTCATTAAATTCTAAGGGAAGAAAGAATTCTTTGTAGGGGTGATCTGACAGATATCAGCACATCGAGGTTATCATCATCAATAATGCATGAATGGATACCAGGTGTTCTCCCATATCATGCACTGAAAATGACACAACTTCAAATATGTCATGTTTCTGCCAAGAATTCATTACCAGGACTGAGTTGTAAGGAAATATGCCACAAACAGAACTGTGAGAACTTCCTCAAACTCTCAGCCTTTACAGTTCCAAGATACCAATGTTGGGAAAGGTTGAAAAAGGGATCCAGAAGACAGTATGCTATTAGGTTATTATAATGAAAGACAAAATATATTCCTACATTGAAGTTTACTTTGGAGAAAATTTCTTGGAAGGACTTCATTAGGACAACAAAATTTAAACATGAGTTAGATAAGGGCTAGGGGTATATCCATGCAAATTTTCTTAATATGATTTTGGGCTTGTGGTTTCAAGAGATGGACTTTTAATGCTTAGAATATTCATACTAAAAGTATTTTTGGACGAAAAAGCATGTTATTTACCAATTAAGTTTAGGTTTTCAACATAAATAATGGTAATAATAGCACATGAATATTTATGGGTAATTTTGAATAACCAAACAATGTTAGAAATATGCACATCTGAACAAATATTAATCCAGTGTTTATTCTACTACTGCAAGCTTTCAGTGTTTCTTCCAATTTGAAAATTTTAAAAATGGAAATTCACATAACAGGTCTGTTTCAATGTTTTAAAATATTTTTAAAAGATTAGTTTCTTCTAGTTATTTCAACTGACTCTGAGAAATACAAATTTAAGAAATATTAAGAAATTAATACTGAGAATATTAAAAAAGTGTCATTTACTATAAGGGAATAGAATTAGAGAAAAAGAAAGATACAAACAAAGACAATAGGCTTTCTGGCCAATTGGAACAATACCAAAAGGTGAAGTTCATAATATACGATTCAGGCTTAAAAACACATTCATCTTTTTGTTCTGTTTGTCTCATATCAGTATGTAAGCAGAGCAGTGAATATATCCATGGAAAATAAGTATCCCACAGGTAGGTATATGCCACAGGTAAGCTCTTCCCCAGTGGTAAATGCCTCATCTGACTAAGAACACACTGAAGAAACACAAGACAAGTGAGAATGTGTGACAAAGTATTACATTCTGTGGATCTATTTAATTACTGTTGCTCAAGTCATTTCAAAAATTCAAATCAATAAGCTATTCACATGTGGCTGTGATGATACAGGAAAAACATACCTGTACGTATATTTTTATCTGGTCACACTTTGATGCAATTAAGATGCTACTGTAATAAGCACACTAATAATTATTGGCAGAAATCAATGAAAGAATTCCAATTTAAAATCAATGCCATTGGGCGGGGGTTGCAGCTCAGTGGTAGAGCACTTGCCCAGCATGTGAGTGGCCCTGAGTTTGATTCTCGGCACCTCATATAAATGAATAAAAATAAAGGTCCACTAACAACCAAAAAGTATTAAAAAAATCAATGCCAGCCTCTGACACATCTCCCTAAAGTTTTCACTATTTTCGTTGTTAGCAAAAAGTACATGAAAACACTAAGAAAGATTATTAGTGGTAGATGTATTCTACTATCTCAGATATATTTTCAATAGCCACATTCCGATACAAGGAAAGCCACATTTGATAGACCATCATGTTGTGCTATGGAAAACAGCAGAAGTCCCCTCCTTCAAGGTGGGCAGGATTGTTTTTCCTGCGGTCAGACCCTTTCAGATAAGCAAGTCTGCTGTTAAGAACACTGGACGATGTCTAAGAATTCTTTCCCCTGTGATGCTTGTTGCTGTTTGGGGGTACATCTTGCTGCTGTAGCCTTGACAGCTTTCTGTTGTGCTGCTCTTTCTCAAATAACATGATGCCTATCCCCTCTCCCTCAACCTCTCTCTCTTCCTCTATTCCTCTCTTCTCTCCTTCTTTCCCCTTCATTACTTTGGCCCATTTCTGTTAGGTCCTGAAGTTATTGGGGTGAATATTTCTGAAGCAGACACTATTATTCCACTTTGTTCAACTGGTTCATATTTCCATAATTGTGAACCAGTTGAGGTGAAGTTGAAGGAGACTGCGATTATATGAAATGTCATCCTGTGAGTTGGACACTTCATCTCAGGTCCTCATGACATTTCCATTCTGCTATGCTAAGCAAAAGAGGGAGGGATGTCTCCTGCAATCCCCATGTAGATTTGTGGAAATGGCACAAGTGAGAAGAATGTTCAGAGTGGTAAGGACAAAAGAAAATCTGGCATTTGAGAGGTAAAAACTTCATCCACCAAGATGCCAGACCCAGGGTCTAAGAGCTTTCTAACTTCCCTAGCAGCAACCTCACTCTAGCATGGGACATACCAGGTGCTCCGTATTTCTTCTTCTTTTGGTGTAATGTTTATACTCATACAATCAGGTCTGAGCGTCAGTGAGCAGTTTTCTCTTGCCTCAAGGAGTTGAGGACCTTTGCTGAGAGGTGTTCCCATTTTCATAAGCTCCCATAGGTTCAAGGGAACCTAGTTTAAGTCTACCATTTGCTTCAAAATATTTGCTGACCTTAACAACAACCAAGGAACTTTGCTATAAAAAATTACTTTTCAGGCATCTAAAGCACTGCAGGCACTACATGCGACAATTAACACTTTTTCTCACTGTGTGACCTTTCAATGGAAAGGAAATTCAATGGAAATTTACCTGGGGAATTGCAGAACACATCAAGGGCATCACCACCCTACCTAAAATTAGTAATGGAGGCCACTTGGTCAGTGCTCACAGTCAATGCCAAAATCCTATTCTGAAAATCTGCTTCCTAAATCAATATCCAGTACCAACTGTCTTAGTTCAGATTCCCCTGAAGGATAGCTATAAGCAGTTTCAAGTGCAGATAGTGTATTTACAAGATAATCCCAGAAAACACAAATACAGAATAGGAAAGTAAGTTATTCTAGGAAGGTATACATTAAGCATCGTATTATCAATCAGTAATCTTTGTGAATAATTAGAGCTTAATTCCAATAAAAAATTCTGTAACCCAGTATAGAAGCACCTGCCTAAGAATAATCCCACTTGAGAAGTATTTATGCATTAGCTCTCTCTGGTCATTGATTGAGGGCTCATCGAATAGAGTCTGGATCAATAATCATTACTTCCCCCAGCACCACATGATGCTTAAAGACTGAACCTTGTCCCCTAAAATTCATGGGTCAAAGCCCTAACTCCCAAAGTGACTGTATCTGGAGACAGGATTTTTAGGAAGTAAAATTAAATGAAGAACAGAACCCTAATCCAACAGACTCACTTCACAAAAGGGAAGAGAACTCGTTCCCCCATCATGTGAAGACACAGTGAAAAGGTGCCTGCCACAGAACAGAGCAAGTCCTCTCCATAAATGGAAATTCTTTTAATTTTCTCCAGAACTGTGAGAAAATAGTTTCTTTTGTTTCAACTCCCCAGTATGGCAGCTGGAGTGCACTAAGGCAGAGGCTGATTAGGCATGAAGGGAAATCAGACTCCTGCAGACAGAGATCTTCCTCAGGCAAGGTATGCAGATGTGAACAGCTGGAAGTGGGACAAGGATGGCAGGAATGTTAAGCAGGAAATGTTAAAGCCACAGAACAGAAAGGGAGTGCCCTTAATTAATGACAGAAAAAAACTGTGCAGATTTGGAGGTATTTTATTTCAAACATCTTAAGTCTATAAAAACAGAGACTTCACTCAAGAAATAATAAGTATACTACAGATAGACTCTCACTGCCCCAAGATTTCAAAAAAAATATGGAGACATCATGTTAGGGTTAGCAATTGCTGAACCTCTTACATAGCAGAACCAAAAAAAATTGATTGCTTTAACAAATTGGATAGTGAATTAAATTTACAGTTCGATAATTGAAATAGGTTGCTGTTATGACCCCATCAGTCACTGTTTGGAATTGTTAAATCAATTAGTGTTTTTTATTTGAGACACTATTTTCCTACAGAGACGTGATTTATAACAGGAATCAAAATATTGATTATGTGTTTTAGTCATTTTAAGTAATTAAGACCTAGGAATGAATTATTTCACTATTTCAGTTGGGAGCCCACTTTGTTGTGACAAAATCAAGAACATTATGTGACATCTTACTTATAGACTAACTAAGGCACAGTGGTACCAAATACATGGTATGTGTAAATCTGCTTTTATTTTCCCCTCTACAAAAAGTATGATTTCAGATTCAAAAGATGCATACATGACAATTTAGATTTTTGTTGCTTTTTAGATTGACTGTAATCTAAAAATTATGGCATACAATGTTTCATAGGGGTGTTTTCAAATAAGGCACAGCATATCTTTTAAAATGTTTGTTGCTGTACTTTATTCAAAGCACATATACAATTCCAGTTTGGACAAGGTGGAAACCCGCCATGATGCTTCAGAGTTGGCGATGCAGTAGAATTTTCTGCTGTAATATTTGCATGCTACATCTCCTTGGAATCATGATCAATGGTGTAAAAGCTCCAAACTTGGAGCTTTAATTTTTAAGTTCCTTGCTTTGAATTGGTGCTCTCACACAGATTCCATGGACTGTAATTGAAAATAAAAGAAAGTTTAAATGCCCTAAAAAATACCTGTGCTCCATCCATTCTTCCTTCCTTTCCCACCAAACCTTGGCCACCAATGATCTATTTAGTCCCTTTAGTGGTTTTCCCAAACCATCCGTAGAGGGAATTGTACAGTGAGTGGCATAGCATTTTCAGACTAATTTCATTCTCTTAGTAAAAAGCATTTGTGTTTCCTTTGTGACTTCCGTGGCTTGATAGCTCATTTCCTTTATTCCACGAATGGTATTCCACTGCCTGGATAGACCACCGTCTGTTTATCCATTCAGCTATTGAAGGACCTCTTTGGTTGCTTGCAAGTTGTGGAAATTATGGAAAATTTACTGTAAATAATGTTGTGTAGGATTTTGTGTGAATCTAACTTTGAAATTCATTTGAAAATACCAAGGAGTATAACTGCTAAGTCATAAGGTAATAATATGTTCAGTTTATTTTATAATTAAATTTATACTTACTAATGCACAAAGCACAAATTCATATGTGTTGAGAGGTTATCATACTCTGATACATTTTACACATTTGTTATTTCTTTTTGTCAAAACTGTCAAAATCCTTCCAAATTTTTAAGGTACATAGCACATTATTATTACCTACAGTCACTATGGTGTGAAAACCCACCCCAGAACCCCTTGCTCCTATCCAGCTATAAGTTAGTGCATGTTGATCAGCCTTTCCCCTCTCCCTACCTCTATTCTCTCCAGCCTCCAGCAACCACTATTCACTCTCAGTTTCCACAAGACCAGCTTTCCCAGGTTCCAATGAGTGAGATGAGATGGGGCTTGTCTCTCAGTGCCTGGCTCCTTTCACTTAACATGATGCTCTGCAGTTCCATCCATGTGGCTGCACATTAGATGAAGAGTTGTGTTTCCATGTGTACATGTCCCGCATTTCAGTGGATGGACACTCAGGTTGTTTCTGTTTCCTGGCTATTGTGAACAGTGCTGCCACGAACGTGTAAGTGCAGGTATCTCTCTTCAGCTTAGTGATTCCACTTCCTGGGGTTTTACACCCATGAGTGGGATCCATGGATCAGGGGTAGTTCTATTTCTAATATTTTGAGGAAACCTCATACTTCTCCGTGTTTAGTAGAAGTAAAATATGTCCCTCTGCACTCCAAGTTCTAGAAGAAACTCATAAAAATACTAAGTCACCAAAAAGCAACATAGAAAAATACGTTATTGTTGAGGTAATCTGTATTTGTTTGTGGATCTTCTCTTGTTCACTCTTCATTCCAGTCATTGCTGTGCATTGTGAATGGTAGCCTCTAGGTAGCACTGTAGAGCATCCACCCTTGTCTCTTCATATTATGATCAGAATTCTACCTGTTCAAATGTGTGACTTGTGTCCTCTGATTTATTTTCATTTATGTTTTCCTAGTACAGATTTATCTGTAATTTATTTTAGCCCCTACAGACTAATTTATTTTATTTATGGAATTTGAAATCATTTTATACTTGGTGTTCATTTTCTAAATTTCCTTCTTTCTTTTACTGTTATGGAATGGGACATTGGGCTATTCAGCTTTTATGTTCTTTCTAAAATATTCTCATGTATTTCATATTTTATCTTAGTCTGTAAGATCTTGCTTTACAAATGTATCTTTTTTCTAATCTTTTTTAATATTTTCAGTTTCTGATTTTAAATTATATAGCTTCTTTCATTATATTAATATATGTGACTGTTCTTAAAACATTGTTTTAAATTTTATTCTGCTAACATGGCTTTATATTATGCTTTCTTTCTATAAATATTGCCATGCATCCATGAATCTGCTAGAATATTTAGCTCCTAATCCAATGAACTGCTTATTTACTGATGTAATAGGAAATTATAGTGAAAAGAGCTTACACAAATTAAGTTGTAGTAGAAGTAAATCAGTTTGTTTTTGGACTATGGAATAAGTACAAAGAGAAAGAAATGTATACAAAATAGTAAGTAATTAAGCACATGATCTCTACAAAACCAATCCAGGTGACCATGTGGGGATATAAACTTTGATCATTCCGCGCATTTTAAGTTACTATTCTAATGTTTTTTTTTGTCATTCAATATTCATTAAATATTTTCTGTATGACTCCTTTTTGAAAACTAGATAGCTCTTGTTTTACTTTATATATAGCTGAAAGCAATTAATTTTATTATATATAAGACTGAGTGCTTTCCAGCTTGTATTGACAATGCAGAAGTTCAAGGCAGTTTTCAACATCACTGTAACAGTTATATAAATTATAACATTTATGCCAAATGCAGCATTGTCAGGTGTGACATCAGTTCAATGAGATTTAAATTTCAGTTAGTGAAATGGTAAAGAATTCATACTAATTTTCCATTTTTCTTTTTCTTTTCTGGTATTCACATTCAAATATCACAATTCTGCATTTTAGTTTTTAGTTTTAACAAACTAAAGGTATGAACATTACTATTTAAATTGCTAATCTGTCAAAATAACTGTGGGTTTGGTTAATGCACTTGGAAATAACTGAAGTCAAATACACAAAGTGAGGTCTTTGTTTCAGAGATTCATATTACTTAATAAAAATCAAATGCCGATTTTTAAAAGTGTGACAATCCTTTGACTTACAAGCTGGCTCAAGAAGGAAACAAGCTGGTTTTCCACTATCCAAGGAGGGCTTACTCATTCATGCCCCTCCTGACTGACCAGAAAATGGTGGGCTAGGAACATTTCTGAGACAAGAAGTAGATTCAGAAGATTGCAGAGAACAAGGGAGAATGAGGGAGAAAAGTGCCCCTTGCAGAAAACAAGATCTGTGTTTGTTCATGGAAAGTTTGCACTTTCAGGACAATGGACTGTCTTCTGGGTTTGCTCTAATGAATTTCAGAATTATGATGACCTTTATCATTACTTATACACCATATGTATCTCCATGCATGTATATCATATGGGTGCTATGTGTAAAGGAAAACAAGAGCTACCTAGTTTTCAAGAAGGAGTCATACAGAAAATATTTAATAAATATTTAATGCCAAAAAACCATTAGAATAGTAACTTAAAATGCATGAACTGATCAAAGTTTATATCCCCACATGGATAGGGGGATTTGTTTTGTAGAGAACATGTGCTTAATTACTCACTATTTTGTACAGATATCTCCATACATATGGTGGAGATAACTCAATTTGCCAGCTCTCAGGTGATAAATCAAGAAAAGCAAGTTTGGAAGAGAATGGAGAAACATCTATGTGTCCACCAGAGATTTCGCACATTAAGCTGGATGCAGTGTGAAGAGGGGACACTGGACTGTTTCCTCCAGAAGGAATTTAGTTAGTTCTGTCTGAGACAAAAGAATGCAAAAAGGACCTCTGAGTTCCAGGAGGGAAGCAGATGGCACAGACTGGTAGTGTTTACCATTGAAACTGTCTCCCTGCATTTCTTGACCCAATAGGCAGTAGGGTTGTGGTGTCAGGTGACCAACTACTGCCAACAGGATGTGACTGACATGGTGCATGTTTAGTCTAGCAAAGGAGAGTATTTGCTTTCTGTCCTCTTTGCCTGACTAAAGGAAATAGGTTGGGACACCTTCATGAACATCACTCTTCAGGTGCCACGAGAGATAATTTGTCAATATATGAGCATAAGATTGGATGCCAAATTTTTCTTTCTAAATTTAATTTCTCTCAGCATAATCCATTTTAACATTAAGTTGTCAAATATTTTATAGCTAATTAGATTTGATATGGATTTTTATTTAGACTCTCAAATATTTTGAGATATACATAAAATGTTTTGAGTAAGTCACTTTAATTCAGTTATTCATTTCATATAATTATTCAAATTCCAAGTATAGACGACAAGTGGAATATAAGAGAAATTAAAGAAAGTGGACCATTGGCACAAAACTGAACCCTCAATTTCTCAGGAGGCTGAGACAGGAGGATTGAAACTTAGCCTAAGAAACTTAGCCAACTTATCCAGATTCTGTCTAATAAAAAGGGGATCCGGTTGTACATCAGTGGTAGAGTACTTGCCTGGCATCTTGAGGCCAGGGAGTCAATCTCTAGTAACACCAAAAAAGTGTGAATCAGGAAAATATTAATTTTAATTTTCTTCTCCTTTTAAAATATGGAAGATATTTTAAGGATGCTGTAGCAAGTGACTTAAATATATTTTAAATAATATACTTACACTTATAAAAATGTTTATTAACATATATTATTAAAATGTGACCTTTATAAATTATAAACTGTACATCCTCTCCCCGCACTGCCTTTAGATAGCACATTATCTAATATACTAAAATACATTCCACTGATCAAATTTTAATTCTGTAAGATTTAAAAAGTCATAGCAAGCTGTACTATCAGGTGAAATGTTATGACATTTTTTAAAAGTTAAGGATGTCTTCAATATGAAATCAAATGTTTTCTATAACTTGTTTAAACCATCATTGCCATTAACTCAGTAAACTGTACCTTTGCCACAAGACATTGAAATTACTATAGTTCTTGGATAAATTACCATCATTAATCATCTAGAAAAGACACCTTTTAGAAACTTTCTGCAATGACTGCTTGTATTTTCATTTGGCTTTTTATGGTGCCCAGCACTTAATCAAGTTATTAGAAGAATATAATTGGAAACAATGATTGATACCTCACACCCAATTATGTAAGAGGAGGCACAGCTTGTCTTTGTTATCCTAATTATTTGGAAATAATTTCAAAGCTAAGATTTGTATCTCCAGAAATCTCTCAATGGTTGAGTCTCAGAAAAAAAAATATCATGATAGTACCTCTGTGCCTTCCTTACTTTTATTCTTAATTTAACCTTGTTTCTGCCTGAAAGGGTTTGGATGGAATACACCTGTTTTCCCCTCTTACGAGGAATGACCTTACTACCCTCTCAAACAGTGAACATTTTAGAAACACACAGGATAATTCTTTGCAGTGTTACTCATAGCACACCAACCAATTTTAGTTATTCTCAGCCACATTTATGGATGGTATGTGTATGCATCTGAGTGCATATATATATACATGTATATACACATGTGTATATATATGTATGAAAATATATATGAGTGCATATATATATATGTGTTTATATTTACATATATACATATTTGTATGAAATCTTGTGAGTCAGACATAATGACCTCATCAATTTAGAGAATGTCATTTCAGTAAAGAGCAACTGGATAATAGCTTGATTCACTAAGATGATATATAGCAATTGTTTAAAAAGTTAATAAATTTTACCCAAATCACTTTCAAAATTCTTTTGAAGTTTTAATTTCCCCATAGTTCTCCTGAGCAACTGTTTCCTAATTACTTAGCTAACACTGTCTTTGTCTTTTTGAATGATATGACAATATTTTGGTTTTAGTTTTCAAATACTGAGTCCATTTTAGATACGTGTATGACATAGTGGACTGTTTCCTCCAACAGGCTAACTAGTAAACGAGGAAAATCGGAAAAACATTAGTGTGAAATGTCTGGAAGAAAGAAACAACCTGTCTGTTACATTTGAATTCAAAAACATATGTGATATTTCATTTTATAATGTCATATATGCCAAAATATAGAGACTTATTCCCCAGAATGAACTTTAACATGCAGAGGCAAAATGATTCCAGCTATACTAATATGATTTCATGTATATTAAACTGAATGACTTTAAATAATACCAGTTTGTTATTGATACCCTATGCAATAATAAATGAAAAAGTAGGGGATGTGAGAATAGTTTTTACAAATAAATGATTTGACAATGGTCACTTCAAAAATTTAAAATAATCATTTAATCCTCCCATATAGTTTATGAGGAGGTACCACCAAACAGGAAGGTTACGGAATTACTAAACGCATTCTTCCAATCATCTGAACCTAAGCAGCATGTTGTATTAAAGTCCCATACTATACTGCAGCTCAGCTTTTACTCAGCTGATTTCCTGAAAATCCTTTTTTCTCTAATTGGTCAGTTCACTAAATCATGCTTTGAAAATTGATTTCAATATATAATTGGGGCATCATTCATAGTTTGGGATCTGATAAAAAAAGTAATATGCTATCACATGTTTAGCAAAAGCCTAAAAGAGCATGTTGTTTCCTGTCTTTCAAATATTTTGTGTGTCTACCTATATGCCATCTGTCACCTATTACCATTGTTCTATCTAGGATGGGTTAAAGTTAAACAATGCTGAGACAGAAATTTCCAATAGCAATGTGGGGTGGATGGCCCTGAAGACATATCCAGACAGGCAGGGGAACCGAAATCACTATAGTTCACATGAGGTTTGTTTTAGTCAGCTAATTCACTGCTCTTACTAAAGGGCCCTGCCAGAATAATTGTAGAGAAGGAAATGTTTATTTGAGGGCTCATGGTTTCAGAGGTCTCAGTCCATAGAAGGCTGGCTCAATTCCTCTAGGCTCAAGGTGAGGCAGAATATCATGGTGGAAGAGTGTGGCAGAGGGAAGCAGCTCACACAATGATCTGGAAGCAAAGAGAGAGAATCTACTCACCAGACACAAATATACACCCAAAGCCACGCCCCAATTCCTACCTCTTCCAGCCACGCCCCACCACTTTTGTTACCACTCAGTTAATCCCTATCAGGGGATTAAATCACTGATTGGATTAAGACTCTTACAACCCAATAATTTTTCCTCTGACCCTTCCTCCATGTCTCACAGTTGAGCTTTTGGGGGACACCTCCTCACAGCCAAACCATAAGAAGGTTGATTCAACTCTTGCTACAACTATAAGTAGGAGCATATATAAACAAACATGTTAGCATTTGTGGCATATGCCTATTTCAATTAAATAGTTATATTTTCTAAAGACCTGCAAGTTTACCTACAACTCAGGGCACTGTTTTCCTGTTTTTAACCAGATTGCTCCTTTAATTAGGACGTGGGGAATTCAATGCTTCTCATTCAGACATTCATCTCTGAGCCACAGAGCCTGCTGCAGAGCCTGGCATAGATAGAAAGCGTGATGATGTTTGCATATTAATCCTGTGAGCACTGGAAGGTCCTATCTCTCAAGTGTCAGAAATTTCAAATACGCAAATACTCTGCTATTTCTATAGAGAAATGATAAACATGGCAGAAGTCTTACTTGTTTGTACTACCTCCTGCACCATATTGTTTTTAATTCATCATGTTTGCATAAGATCATCTTATGGCCACTTTAAGTTGATTTCTACTTTTTCTTCCATCTCTTTCTTTGCATTTGCCTGTAACTCTTTACCTCACCCTTTTTTTCAACCTTTGCTAATCTTGTTGCAAACGTGGAGTTTTTAGCAGACATAAATAAACATATGCAAAATTTTGGCAAATTGTATGTCTTAACAAGAATATCAGAATGTTAACTTGCATGATTTGATTTCTTCAAGTTGCTCTAAGGATATTATTTTGACATGGTCTGCTCCTGGTTTTTCCTGTCTGATTGGGCCATGTTGCTCTGCATTTCAAACTTTGCCATGTTAACTAGCAGACAGCTTTTCATTCCATGGTGGATGCTCTTCCTTTTCCTGTCTTCTTAATGCAGTGAATGAATCTGAGTTACTTACCAAATTTTCCCACTTACTCTGACCCAGGAAATAGTCTCTTTGATTATTATGATTTCTCCAGCAGTTCTATTTTCATGTTTTTATGGAATGTCTGTTTCACATTTCCAATTCTTTTTATCTCCACTCTCATGAATTCTGTCTCTTTTTTGGTTGGATACATGACCTGGCAGATAAAGGGCAAGAAAGAACAGAAATATTTAACTGATGCGTGATGGAGATACACTGGAGTGAACCAATGATTCAGATCTGTGACCCCCTCCTCCCCTGAGTCGGGGGGCATTGATACTTTAGTCAACAGGGTATGGCAAGGTGCATAGGAAAGCCCTTCCCGTAATCACGTACACACTAAGATTTTTCTCAGAAGTCAGGAAGGCTAGTTTTCCTTCCTTAAGGCCTATGGGATGTGCTGCCCTGGGTCTGCAGGCAGCATCCAGGAGGGAGAACAGCCAGAAGGAAAGTGGGACCTCAGTCTGACAACCACACATTCCTGAATTTTGCCAACGAGCACCCTCTTCTGCAAGGGACACTTTCTGTGTCACAGAAGGGACCACAGCTCTGCCAACCCAGTGATGGCAGCCCTAGGAGACTTAGCAGAGGAGCCAGCAGAGGGGGGCCAGTGCCCCAGGTGCACAGAGTCCATGAGATGACAAGCATAGGTTGTTGCAAACAAAATCTGCCGTGCTGTGTTGCAAAGTACGAATAAAATAGCAACGGGGAATGATTGTGTTGTTTGTCTTAATCTGTGGGCTTCCATAAGAAAATAGCATAAATTGCGGGGCTTATGAAAAATCAGAAATTTCTTTCTCACAGTTCTGGAGGCTGTGAGTCCAAGGTTAGGGTGGTGGTGGGGTGCAGTTTTGGTGAGGTCCAAAATCTGGGGTGCAAGGTCTTACTGTCTTCACAAGATGGAGGTGGCTGGGGAGATCTGCCTGGGGCTTCTTTCATAAGGGCCCTAATCTCAATCACGAGGACTCCTAATAACTTCCCCAGGAGCACACGCCCTAATCTCATTACATTAGGGTTAGGATTTCATCCTGTGCGTTATGAGGGGACACACACATTAGGACCATAATATTACTTATTTTTCATAAATTATTTAGTTAAGCTTTGTTACTCTGTTCTGGTCATTCTGAAAGGCTGCATCTGAATTTTGACTGATATGGCTGACACTGTCCATGTCCTCCTTCCCCTTATACTTGTTTACAATTTCTTCTTCAGCTCATTATCTTCCTACAGACTTGTTATAGCAGAGGGCTGGAAGACAGATTTCCACAGAACATTAAAGAAATGTGGTTTTTATTTACACACCATATGTTATGAGGCGTGTCTCTGCTTTCTTCATGACACCTGGGGATGACCTCCTTCTCTCTCGTCTGATGTGTCCCTTCCAGCTCCAAAGGCAGAAGGACTCCATGTGAGGCTCTCACACCCCTAACCCTTCATGAGTCAGAAATCCCTAGCACATACAAATAGCTAATTTTATGGGAATCAGCTGTTATCCGTGAAATTCTGAACATCAAGTTCTTCCCAGAACCCACCTTTTCCTCATTCAGTTCCTCAGTTTCTTTAGCCCAGAAGATAAAAGCTGAGTACAAATCTCCTCTGGGATGCAGAGCAAGGCCATGGCTTCACGCACACCCAGTTGACCAGCTGCCAGGAGCCATCTGGTCTGTGGGAATTGAAAATCATGTATTTGTAAAGAAAGGAGAATGGAACCCGAAACTGTATTTCCAGAAGACCCCTCCCTGTGCCCCTGTTATTTCTGGACCTCCACTTCTCCCCCAACTTCTGAAACATCTTCCTTTAACTTGGGTAAACTTGTTGGCAAATCTAAAAGGAAAATGTTATAAGATTTAATATTAAAATTTTAATGTTAAGACTTTCAACATAAGCCTAAATACATGCTAAAACACAGACTTTGTACTCTAATATTAGACCTTGTACTCTAACATTTATATGGTTTGTACTCTAATATGTCTTCTAGGCAGAGCACAGGCATCACATGGGAAATCATCAGAATTTAAAATCTGAACAGCTACTTATGACTTTTATATGTACTCAGGAAGGAGAATTGAATGAGTTGGATCTTCGTAAAAGTTCACTTGTTATCATTTGCCTTAAACCTTTAATCAATGAAGATTGATTATGAAAATGTGGGATGCAATGAACCTAAAACTTTTTCTGTTTTTTCAGAATATAGAATATTTTAATATACCAACTTTTTTCAAGTACAATAGTAAAGATTCCATCTTTAAAACTAATTTTTTCTCACATATTAACCAATACACATATGCATATAGAGTGGGAGGGATATTTCAGAAAGAAGAGTTTAAACTCTTTCACATTGAATGCAGATTTATTTTAGCATTCTTACTGATATTAGAATGATAACCCAGCTTCAAATTCTGCTATAGTTTGGATGTTTAATGTCCCCTGAAAGCCCATGAGAAAAAACTTGGTCCCCAAAGTGGAGTTATTGGGAAATGGTTGGACCTTGAAGAAGCAGGTCATGGTGGAAATCTTAGCATCACTGGGGAATGCCCTTGAAGCGCCTATAGGATTCTAGCTTCTTCATTCTCTAATACTTCTTGGCCATGATGTGGAGTTTTTTCTTAATGAATGTGTTCCCACCATGATGCTCTACTCCAACACAGGTCCAAAGCAAATGGGCCAACCAGTGACGGACTGAACCCAAGAAACTTTTCTTTTTATAAGTGGATTCTCTCAAGTACTTCATTATAGAGATGGAAAACTCTAACACAAGACCTCAAACCGATTTATGCTTTATGATAATTACATCATGAATATGCATATGAATAATTTATAATAGAAATGTTATACATAATAATACAAATTATATTGAATATGGTTGAAATTGTCAATTTTTGGCTTAATTTTTAATATAAAACCTCTCCTTGAATCCCTGGCTTTACCATCTATTGACACTAGTATCTCTAATATTCTGAAAAAGGTTTAAAAAAGTTAAAAGAAAAAATATTTTTGTTTATTAATTTGAATCTTTTTATATTAAATGAAGAAATAGTTTCTGAATAATATATTTTAGTAGATAAAATAGATTATAATCTGAGCCTGATTATTTGGAAGAGGTAAATACAAGTTTATTGAGCTTTTGAAATTTCATCTTATTTTATTTCTGCTCCTTTAGTAGTTTGTAAAATATATGTATATTTTGCATATATATTACATATAAATATAATATATACATATATTTCCAAAAAAGTAAATACAAACTAATATAATCTGTACTTAAAAAGTTAAGTAAGCATATAGATAGACTCATTTGCCTTTTCAAAGAATCTTTTTATCAGTGTGGATTATTCAACATTATTTAAGTAAATGAATTAGAAATATAACCAAACAATCTTTTTTCTTAGATTTCTTCCATACAAATAATAATTTGGAAAGGGTAGTAGACCACAGGAAGGCAAAACGAATAAGGATCCACTTTACTCCTTTTGTATTAAACCATAGTAGTTAGTTGTGCAGTAATTTAGAAATTTGTTCTAGAATTGGGTCTAAATGCAGATTCAATAGTGTTGCAATTAATCCTGTTTTTGTCAATGTGACATTAAGAGAAGCATCATTTGCAAACACAGGTGAATCTAATGAATGCTTTTCTGATGTTATTTTGGAAATGTTATGTATCAATAAATAATAAATACATAAATTTATAAAGACTTCTAGTTGGGGAGTATACCACACGTGATTTCAATCACTTCCTATTTATTGAGACTTGTTTATAATAGTGAGATGAGTTTTCTATCTGGGAGTCTGGGATATTTCTATTCCAAAACAGTTTTTCATGCATTATGTTGATATTTTAAATCCATTTAATAGTATTGTTTAAAATGATTGCTTTCCTTTTTTCATAGATTTGAAGTGTGTGGAATTTATTATTCATTTAAGCAGTTAATATTGCCTACCTGTACAAAAGTGAAATGCCAGATGCAATCCGAAGCAATTTAGGACATAAATTTTAAAAAATGCAATCAAAAGGCAGAAAGTGATATTCCCGGGAAGGCCCCAGTGGTAACATAACAGCTGAACACAGCAGCCATTCTGGCTATAGTTAAGCTCTGTAAGTGTCATCCCATAAGCAAAATTATTCTGTGAACATCTACACACTAAGATAAGCCTGAATGAAAATATTTTTCAATGTACAGCTGTTACAACAAGATGACCTTTCAGAAAATGAGTTTGACTAGTGTACGAAAGTCATAATGCTTTATTTCTTTATAATGTACAAAAAATCCTCCATCAGCCTATTCAAAGACTTGTAATGGAAATGCCATCGTGCATTAGATAAATATTAATTTCTCTAGTTATCTGAGACTCTCTGCTGCTTGATTCTTTATAAAATTGCTAAGCTTCAGCTTAAAATATGATTTCTTTGTAACTTCCATAGAAGACACATTTCATTTTGAGCTATAGTAGCTGGACTCCACAAATACTAAAACAAGGTTGGGAAATGCTTTCTAATAAGACGGAGGTCTATAAGCCCAATTATCAGCGTGTAACAGAGAATCTCCACTCTGGAATCCACACATCAAGTTCATGATGTTGGTGCTCTTGGCCTATTTGTACAGCTCTCTTCAGGATGTCAAAGAAAGAACGCGGTGTCTGTCTTCCCACAGGGCTCAGGCAGCCTCTTACAGATGTACCTGCTCAAATATGCCCTGAAGGAAATAGGCTGAACCAGAAGGGGAAGGTTTTCCTTGAGCAATTTATCCTTTGTTTTGCAGATGCTCTAATTTTCTGCTCTTTAGTTGACCTTCTTACTCTGTAAATTGGTACACATCTCCTTTAAAAAGAAAGTCCGACAAGAGAAGATCATTGCTATGGTGTGAATGTGTCCTCCAAAAAGCACACATTGGAAACCTGATGACCACCGCAGCAAGGTATTGGAGTTTGAGCCTAAGGAGATACGATTAGGCAGTGAAAGAGGTGTACATGGATTAGCAAAGTTCTTGTGGAAGAACAGTACAAGGAAGAGTTCAGTCCCATGTCTGTCTGTCTGTCTATCTTATTTTCCTTTGTCTTCTTTTTTTAATGTATTTTTTTGATTTTCAATGGATCTTTATTTTCTTTATTTATATGTGATGCTGAGAATTGAACCCAGTGCCTCAGGCATGCCAGGCAAGCACTGTACCACTGAGCCAAACCCCAGCCCTTTCTTTGTCTTCTATCCTCACTTGCCCTCTGCCTTCTACCATAGGGTGTACATCAAGGAAGACCTCACCAGACACTGACTCTTGAGTCTGGGATCCTTAACCTCCAGACTATAATAAATAAAATTCTTTTTAAAAATAAATCACTCAGTTTCAGTTACTTTTATAGCAGCATGAAATGGACAAATATAATATTTACTTATGAAAATAACCTGTAAAAAGTGAACATGTCTTTAAAACAGAAACTTGGGTAGAATTATCATGGTGCAGTTGCAATGTCAATTTGTTTTCTGATGTTGATACAAAGAGATTTCACTCCATACCAGAAACTACCATAATGCAGCTGTAGGTATGTTTTTACCTTTTGTGTTCTTACTCTGCACCAAGAGTTCTTACTAACCCCATTGCTGTTGTGGGTGGCTATGTAGCTTTTTTGGTCCTGTGGAATGCTATAGGAGAGACGGGGCCTGGGGTTTTTACTGAACACTCTGTTTAGCTTGCATCTTGCTCTCTGATGACCCTTCCTGAGAGGAGAATAAGGAGACTGTAGCCTGGACTTCTGCAAACGGACAAATTATTGTTCCCTATCAAACTTATACATCCTCATCTCCGTGTGTGAATATGTCATCTTAGAGGACAAAAGGATCTGCAGACGAGATTAAGAATCTTGAGGTGGGGAGATAATTTTCCATTTTATGGGTGGATCTGATGTGAACATTTCTTAGTAAATAGAAAATAGGAGAAAGAGGGAGGAAATGATGCATGATGATGGAAACAGAAATTGGAGCTGAATGATGGTCCAAGAATATAGGAGGAACTTAGAAACCAGGAAAGACAAAACAAACAACAATAACACACACACACACACACACACACACACACACACAATCCCACACTTTCCCTTAGACTCTCTACAAAGAACACAGCCCTGCCAACACTTTAATTTTGGAACTTCTGACCTCCACAGCTGTGAGATAACAAATTCATATTGTGTTACGTGACAAAGTTTGTGGTACTTCGAAATCTGGATAGGAAATTAATGTGGAATCTATGAATCAAAGGACACATACCTGAATCCCACCCATGGCCTGGGCCCAGGTTAGACAGCATTCAGTCTAAAATATACCCAACCAAGGTATATGTATAAATATGCAAATTGTATGATTCTACTTTATGTACAACCAGAAAAATTATAGTTGTATTCCATTCATGTACAATGACCTAAAATTAAAAAAATAATTAATTAATTAAAAAAATAAAACAAAATAGAAAATAAATAAATAAATATAGAATCATGTCATCGGCAAAAAAATATATATATGTGTATTATATATACATATATATGTACATATATATATATATAGCCACCCCAGGTGAGCCATAGAAGATTATTTCTGTCTCTATTTTATCTCTTTTAATTACAAGAGAGTTATAGGTAAATGGATAGGCAATGCATAGGTTCTGTTCTTAACTCACTATTCTTATTTAACACTACATCTTGTACATTATTCAAATTTGCTTACATAGATATGTTTATTTTTAATAGCTCCATTAAACACCACAGTTTATTTACTCAGTAGTAGATGAGGAATTAAATTAAGCCTAACTTTACAATAAGAACATTTAAAAGGTTAATATAACTGAAAATATTATAGTGAAGAAAATTTGATGGAAAAATTAATTGTTCAGAATTTGTTAATTGCAAGTGTACATGAGTGTAAATTCATGACGAATTATGACCTCACACCTGTCCTGTGTGGCAGTGGTTAAAATTCAGATGAGAAGTCACACTGAGTTGAGAATCACACGCAGACTTGTTTTCGTTGTTTGTTTCAGGCTGAATTTTCCCCTAGTACTTACAACAGATAAATGCAGGCAAGAAGGAATTTTTAGAGCAATAATTGCCTACATTAAGTAATTTGAAAAATTTCAAACAAACAACCTAATGATGCTACTTGAGGAGCTAGAAAACACGAAAAAACAAACCAAAACTAGGAAAGTAAAGAAATAGCAAAGATGAGAATAGAATTTAACAATATATATAGAGAAAAATTTACAAAGATAAATCATAAAATTGGTTTCTCTGCTAAGATGCACAAAATCAACAAAGTTTTAGTAAGACTAACCAAAATAAAAAGAAGGAAGACCCAACTAGAAAAAAACAGAGACAAAAATAAAACAGGCCCACTAATAATACAGAAGCATAAGGGATCACTAGGGAGTCTCATGAACCACAATACTCAAAATGTTAGAAAATCTAGAAGAAACTGATACATTTTTAGATACATAGAACCTAGAAAAATTGAACCATAAAGACATAGAAATCCAAATAAATGAATAAACGAGATTAAGTCAGTTAAAAAAGAAAGTCTCCCAACAAGGAAAAGCCCAATGTAAGATGGCGTTACTTCCGAATTCTTCCTAATATTTTAAGAACTAATGCCTATACTTCTAAAACTATTCAAAGATATTAAAAATGAAGGAGACCTTCCCTACTCACTCTCTGAGGTCAGCATTACCCTGACACCAAACCTAGATGAGGGCAAAAATAAAATTAATAAAAGGAATGAAACTATAACAAATATCCATGAAGATGTAAAACTCTCAAATAAAATACTGACAAAGTGAACCTAATAGCACATTTAAAATGTTATACATAATGATCAGTTAGGATTTATCCCAGGGATGTGATGATGATTCAGTGTATGTAAACCCATAAACACAAAACATCACATTACGATAATCAAGGATACAAGCCATATAATTTTCAATAGAGGGAAACAGATCATTCAATAGAATCCAACACCCCTTCATGATAAAAAGCTTTAAAAATTATACATGAAACGAATGTACCCCAAAATAATAAAAGCAATCTATGAGAAACTCACAGACTATACCATAGGAAATGAGGAAATGAAAACATTGTTTCCTCTAAAATCTGGAACAAGACAGGGGTGTCCCCTTTCACCACATTCATTTAAGGTAGTACCAGGAAGTCTTAAACAGAGGAATAAAGCAAAAGAAAGAAAGTGGATCCAGTAGAAAAGGAGGAGACCTACTTATTCTTTGAAGATGACATAAATATATATATAGAAAAATCTAAAGAGTCCACACACAAGAAAAGCTATTGAACAGATTAACAAATTCAGTAAGTTTGCAAGATCCCCCCAGAAAAAAAATTCAGGAGCTTTTCAGACACTAATAATAGAATCTCTGAGGAAGAAATTTAGAGAGGTAATCCTATTCCCAAAGGTTCCAAAATTTAAAATTCTAGGAATAAATGGAACCAAGGAAATTAACGATCTCTGCAACAAAGAATATAAAAATGAAAGAAAATGATGAGGACACAAAAAATGGAACGATGCCCCATGCTTGTGGATTGGAAGAGTCATTATTGTTAAACTTTCCATATAACTCAAAGCAAACTACAGATTCAACACAATCCCTGCCAAAACATCAAGGACATTCTTTATAAAAACAGACAAAAAAAGAAAAAGAACACCTCAAAAATTGATAGGGAACCCCAAAAGCCAGTGAGTATCAAAACAGTCCTGATCCGAGCAAAGCTAGGAACATTGCAGCAACTGACTTCAAAACACACTCCAGAGCTCTCCTGACCAGAGTGCTGTGATGATGGCATGAAAGGAACACACTGACCAAAGCAACAGAATGAGAACCTGGACACACACACATGCACTGCCAACCGGCTTTTTGACAAGTGCAGAGGAAGCATACACAGGAGAGAAGACAGCCACTTCCGTCAATGGTGCTGGGAAAGCTGGATATCTAAAAAGAGGAAATATATTTCATGTCTCCTTCACATACAAAAATCAACTCAAAGTGGATAAAGTACATGAATATGCCACCCCAAACTGCGAAGCCACTAAAGGAAAACAGGGCATTCCCAATGATGTTTATACATGACTCCAAAAACTCAGGCAACAAAACTAAAAGTGAGAATTCTAGTATCAAACTGAAAATCCTCTAACATCAAAGGAAATAATCATCAGAGTGAAGAGACACCCTGCAGAGTAGGAGTAAATATCTACAAACTGCTTATCTCTCAAAGGATTAATTCCCAGAATATAAAAATGACTCAAAGAGCTCAACAAACATAAAAAAGATGACTAAAATATGAAACAAATGACCTGAATAGATAGTTATCAAAAGAAGACATAGAAATGATCAACAAGTATATGAAAAAAATTACTCAACAACCCAAATTTTCAGGGAAATGTAAATCAAAACCACAATGTGATATCATCTTCTCCAGTTATAATGACGATCAGTAATAAAATAGGAATGACACATGTTGATAGGATTTGGAGAAAGGGAGCTCTTGTATATTTAGAACATAAATTACTACATCCATTTTGGAACAAAAGTATAAAAGTCCTCAGGAAATCAGAAATAGAACTTCCACATGATTCAATAATCCCACTACTGGGTATACATAGAAAGGAATTGACTTCAGTATGTCAAGGAAACATCTGCCCTTGCATAGTTTTATAGCTCTATTCACAAAAAGATGTGAAATCAACCTAGGAGTCCATCAAAAGATGAAATGATAAAAAAAACCAGTATCTCCTTAATTGAACATTATTGAGCCATAAAAGGAATAAAACTCTGTCAGTTGCAGCAATGTGGGTGGGAATGCAGAACAACATAATAAAGAACCTGGACACAGAAAGACAAATGCTGCATGTTCTTACTCCAGTGGGAAAGCTAAAATTCTTGATCTCAATGACAGAGAGAATGGAGTAGGGGTTACCAGAGCCTGGGAAGGGCAGAGGGGAGGGAGGCGAGTGCAGGTGGACTGGAGGAGTAGGTTCTCATGTTCTCCAGCACAGAAGGACAGCGAGAGTTGACAACAAATAAGAATTTAATTTTTTAGAATAAGAATTTAAATATTTAAAAATAGGTAGTAGAAAGCATTTTGAATATAGGCAACACAAAGAAATTATAAAGATCTGAGGTGATAAATATGCCAATTCCACAGATCCGATAATTATGATTTATATACCTGTGTTGAAATTTCACATTGCACCCATAAACATGTACAATCACTCACTAGACATGGGCACTGCACAATTCCCACTTACGCAAATTTTAAAAAAGACACCAGGAGTGGTGGATCATGCCTGTAATCCTAGAGCTAAGGCACTAGGATGGTAAGTTCAAAAACAACTGAGCAGACGTGGTAAAGATTTGGGTTTACATTTTCTTCTGTTAGTCACAGGCTCTCTGTTCTGGGGTCTAAGTCTTTGGTCCACATGGAGTTGAGTTTTCTGCAGGTTAAGAAATAGATGT
This sequence comes from Glaucomys volans, assembly GCA_020662805.1. Classification (NCBI taxonomy): domain Eukaryota; kingdom Metazoa; phylum Chordata; class Mammalia; order Rodentia; family Sciuridae; genus Glaucomys; species Glaucomys volans. Next base: position 1,170,783 of record JAJEJO010000429.1, read on the forward strand.
TTAATTTTATTTTCTTACATATGGATTTCCAGTTTTCCCAGCACATTTGTTGAAGAGGCTATTTTTTCACCAATGTATGTTCTTGACACCTTTGTCAAGTACGAGATAACTGTATGTATGTAGATTTGTCTCTGTGTCTTCTATTCTGTACCATTGTCTGCCTATCCATTTTGGTGGGAATACCATGCCTGTATGCAGCTATTGCTCTGTAGTAATTTAAAGTCTGGTACTGTGGTGCTTCCTGCTTCACTCTTCTTGCTAAGGATTGCTTTGTCTATTCTGGGTCTCTTCTTTTTTTTCAAATGAATTTCATGATTGCTCTTTCTAGTCTTATGAAGAATGAAACTGGTATTTTAACAGGCATTGCATTAAATTCATATGGTGCTTTTGGTAGTATGGCCATTTCGACAATTTAATTCAGCCTATCCAAGAGCATGGGAGATGGGTCTATATTCTAAGGGCTTTGTCAGTTTCTTTCTTTTGTGTTTTCATAATAAAGATCAAAGACTTGGACACTAAAACAGACATCCTGTGCCTGCCTAATAGAAGAAAAAGGAGGCTCGAATCTTCATCACATCAGCTTAGGACCTGACTTCCTTAACCGGACTCCTAAAGTGCAGGAAGTAAAATAAAAAATAAAACCAAGAATCAATAAATGGAGAATAGAATTAAAGCATCTGCTGGTAAATGGATGGAGTTGGAGAATACCATGCTAAGTGAAATAAGCAAAAAACCAAAGGCCAAATGTTTTCTCTGATATGTGCATGCTAATTCACAATGAGGGGCTGAATAGGAAGAATAGAGTTACTGTATATTAGGTAGAGGGGAGTGGGGGAGGGGAAGGGATATGGGGTAGGAAGGATAGTGGAGTGAAACAGACCTCATTACCTCATGTACATGTATGACTGCATGACTGATGGGATCCTACAATATGTACAATGAGAAAAATGAGAAATTACACTCTATTTATGTTTGATAAATCAAAATGTATAAATGCATTCTATTGTCATGTACAACTATTTACAAAAAAATCGATAAATGGGATGGATTTAAACTAAAAAGTTTCTTCTCAGCAAAGAAAACAATCAATAACATGAAGAGAGAGCTTACAGAATGGGAGCAAATCTTTATGCTCCCATTGCACATCAGATATAGCAGTAATCTCCAGGATTATATAAAGAATTCAAGAAACTCAACACCAAAAACCAAATAAGCCAATTAAGAAATGGGTTAAGGAACTGCAAAGACACTTCAACAAACACATGAAAAAATGTTCAGCATCTCTAAAATTACGGAAATGCAAATCAAAACTAAGATTTTATCTCACTCCAGTCAGAATGGCAATTAATAAGAATATAAGGAATAATAAGTGTTGGTGAGGGAAAAGTTTCACTCATACATTGCTGATGGGACTGCAAATTGGTGCCACCACTCTGGAAAGCAATATGGAGGTACCTCAGATGCTGCTCAACAGAAGAATGAATAAAGAAACTATGGTATTTATACACAATGGAATATTACTTAGCCTTAAAGAAGAATGAAGTGATGGCATTTGCAGGTAAAATGGATAGAGCACGAGAATATCATGCTAAGGGAAATAAGCTAAACCCAAAAAGGAAAGGCCAAATGTTTTCTCTGATAATCAGATATGCTAATCCATAATGTGAGTGGGTGAGGAAGAATGGTGGAACTTCAGATAGGTCAGAGGGGACTGAGGGGAGGGGAGGAGGTATGGGGAGGAAAGGATGGTGGAATGGGAAGTACATTATTAACCTATATATATATGGAAATTTATAGGACTGGTATAACTCTGCACCACATTGAGCGAGAGGATTGAGATGTCAAGCTCCATTTGTGTACAATGCGTCAAAATGCATTCTAATGTCATGTATAACCAATTAGAACAAATTTAAAGATAATAAAAAAAATTAAAAATTTTAAATGTAAACAACCTAAAATAAAAATAAAAAGATACTGTGTGAGACCCTGCCTCTATATAAAATATAAAAGAGGGCTAGGTTTGTGCCTCAGTGATTAAGCACCCTGGGGTTCAATCCCACTTTTCTCCCAAAAAAGGAAAAGAAAAATGACTGAGCATTTTAAAATGCTATATTATATTCATTTTAAAAATAATATAGTCCATGTATTATATATGCTCACTTCATTGCAGGTATTTGTAATTTCATATAACAATGACCAAGTATATATTTATTATTATCATTTTAAAAAGAACATTCATGTTTAATTCATCTAACTTTTTTTCCTCAAATCACAAAAAATGGACAAACAAGTACTTAAAATTCAAAAGTAGAGTTAATACTTTGTTAATTATCTCATGTTCTTATTTTGAGACAAACAGAAAAATATCTAAAGATGTTGTGAGATTACATCACTAGCAATGCATAAAACAGCTTAAATGTAATAGTTTAGCAGCAACACTCTCGATTGCAGTCATAGTTTTAAATAATCTTTCTGAGGACACAGAATATATGTGGGTTTTCTTTCTTCCTTTTCCCCTTCTCTCTTCTCCTATCATGGTCTACCTATATATATCCACCTATCTATCAAATTGTTGGAGTAAATGACAAGGTTGGTGAATAAGGCCTATGCATTAAAGTAAAGCTTGAAGAGTTAGTAACAAGTCCAGCAAAGTTCTTGAAGAAGTAGACTCTAAATAAAAGGACACCCCATTGGATATTCTGACCTGCTGTTAGAAAGGAAAGTTCATCACAGGCCATGAACTGAAAAAAAAAAAAATCCAGACACTTTACAGATGAAGATATACAGGCGATTAATAAATATATGAAAAAGTGTTCAAAATCTCTAGTAATTAGAGAAATTCAGATTAAAACTACTTTAAGATTTTAACTTACTCCAATTAGAATGGCTATTATCAGGAACACAAACAATAATAGATGTTGGCATGGATGTGGGGAAAAGGCACACTTTTACGTTGCTGGTGGAGTTGCAAATTAGTGCAGCCACTCTGGAAAGCAGTGTGGAGATTCCTCAGAAAACTTGGAATGGACCCACCTTTTTGACCCAGCTATCCCACTCCTTGGTTTCTACCCAAAGGATTTAAAATCAGCATACTGTAGTGACGCAGCCACATCAATGTTTATAGCAGCTCAATTCACAATAGCTAGACTGTGGAATCAACTAAGTGCCCTTCAACAAATGAATGGATAAAGAAACTGTGGTATATATACACAATGGAATATTATTCAGCCTTAAAGAAGAATAATATTATGGCATTTGCAGATAAATGGATGGAATTGGAGATTATCATGCTAAGTGAAATAAGCCAAGCCCCTGAAACCAAAGGCCGAATGTTTTCCTTGATAAGAGGAAGATGATATATAATCGTGTTGAGGGGATGGAGGGTGAGAGAAGCATGGAGGAACTTTAGATTATGTAGAGGGAAATGAGAGGAAAGAGGTGGCGGGGGTATGAAAAATGGTGGAATGAGACAGACATCATTACCCTATGTACATGTATGGTTACACAAATGGTGTGAATCTGTATCATGCACAACCATAGAAATGATAAGTTGTACCCCATTTGTGTGCAATGAATCAAAGTGCAGTCTGTAAAAATATAAATGAATTGATTAATTAATTAATTAATTAAAAAAAATAAAATAAATCCCTCCCCTTCTGCATGGTGGTGATGTTGCTACCTACCTGCCCAGCAGAGGCTGTCAAGGATGGTTTGCCCAAGTAGTCCTCACAATCACATCAGCAGGTGTCCAGAGGTAACTGCTGATTGGTTTCGGGCAAGTCCTAGGAAGCACTCTCCCAGGAGAGCGTGTGGACGGCAGATGATATTTTGACACGCCGAGCACTTCCTGAGTGATTGTGACAGACAAGCACAGTTCTATCACGTGTTGATGGGATTCCGGATTAGCAGGTATTGGAGCTGGGCACAGGAGCAGGAAGACATTAGGCAAAAGAAAGGATGCAGATGGGGAATGAGGACTCCCTGTAACTCTAATGCAACGGGACTGCTGCTCCCCTGGCCAGCACTCAGCCACCCTTCCTGTCCTCCCAGGCGAGGGCTTCCTGAGGGAAGGGTTTGAGGGTCAGCGCCTGTGTGAGGGGCACCTCCTGCTCCACCCTGCCTTCCCCCACTCCCTCAATCCGCCATGGACCTGTCACTTGTTTCCTCTGCACCTTTCTCCTTATGCCACAGGGACTTATTCCTGTTATTATCAAGTAGAACTCCGTAGGTTGCTGTTCTCCATTCCCCAGTTATCAGCAGAGTTTTAAAACTAATTATGTCTCTGCAGAGGAGGAAGGGCTCAAAGGACAATCACACCTAGAGGACCTGGGACCTTAGGGGCTCCTCATTCTTCTGAAGAAATAATAAATAATTACACATACAGATAAAAAGTGAGTTGAACATTAATTTGTGTTGAATTTAATTATAAGTGTAAATGACAAAGAGGGATATTTTCTTAAAATTCTTGATTTTCTATTGTTTGATATCCATAAAATGAGCTATGGTTGTTAGAGTTTGACACTTAAGCAGTTCAATGTTGAGTGGCTGTCATTCATTCACCAGGTAAAAATTCTTAAATCCTTTAGCAAATAAGAATAATTAGAAAGCTGGAATTTTCCTAGTTTAAATAAAAGATATTTGCATTTTTTGTCCTGATTGTGTATATGAATCACTTCGTTCTTGTTTTTCATGATAGATTATTTATATACTCATTATTCTAGCAGTATTTACATAATCTTCAAAGAATTATCCTGTATTGGAACCACTCAACATTATCGTTTCTTGTGAATGGAAGCAACTAAAATTACATGCGATTTGTTAATATTTTAAGTCATTTCATCTTTAACTTAAATTCTTGTGAATTTTTGTCCTTTTTAATACAATTATTTACAAAAATTGGGAACTGGGGTTGTGGCTCTGTGGTAGAGAGCTAACCTAGCACATGTGAGGCACTGGGTTCAATAATCAGCACCACATAAAAATAAATAAATAAAGGTATTGTGTCCATCTACTACTAAAAATAAAATATATTTTTTAAATTAACATAATTTCCTAGCAACCCATTCACTAAAGCTGATTTATTCTGCTTTTCACCAAGTCATTGCTATTGTTTAATTCTTTTACTCTGGAAAACAAATTGCGCCAGAGGGTTTTTTGCTCTCCAGAATTGTCAAAAAAAAAAAAAAAAGTGTGACACCTTTCCAATGAAGATGAGATTAGAATAACAACACGTGGAAAGAAGAGTGCAGCCACATAAGCCCCCTCTGCTCCGTGGAGCCTGAGCAGTAAGGCCATATGCCTCTTCTGGGCGACTACATCACTGCCTGGGGTGTGTCAGGGTTTGCTGTTCCAGAATCATTGGGGTCTGGCTATAATCTGCAGGCTCTCAGGCCTCTGTGAGATGTATGCTATCCATCAAAGCCCGCAACCAAAAGATAGCATGTGTGTGTGTATGTGAGTGTTTTAACCTATCACTCCTGGTAATAGAGTTTCAAGGAGGTACCAGCAAGTGACCTACTGGATCAATGAAATAGGCTTCAGTTCATCTGCTGAATAATAATAGATGTACAATTGCCAATAAACTAAGCAATAGTTCTGGCATTTGCATTTGTGCATTGGGAGCTTCTGTCTTCTTGCAGTATTTCAATTACCAGAGTATATATATATTAGGAGCATATCAATCGCACACAGTTGAATCAACCTCTACACCATGATGAGCATGACCTTCCACTCTTTAATCCAATGCACTGATTCACATTAAATAGAAAAAGGATGCAACATGATCAACTTAGAAAGGAAAACAATATAGTCATTTTTAAATCAGAATATTCAAGCACTGGAGAACATTTTTCATAAAATATAGGTCATGCATACATCACCATTTTATTATATTATATTTATTGATACCTAGCATGGAATTTGCCAGACGACATTGAAACATTTAATGTTCTACTTTACAAAATCAAAAATCTTTTGCAAGGATTTTGCTATTTCAGTCATCCAATAAATAATATCATTCTAGGAAAATGCAAATTCATTAACTTCCTTGGAAAATTGATTATTATTAGGAAAAGTGCACTAGCTTTCTACGTAATTACCCCAACTGAATAAAGCAATTATTTTTCATAAACTACACTTATTGACGTAACATTTTTAATCAAAGAAGTTATTTATTTTAAGAAAGTAGAGGATTTTATTTATTTTGCATAATTTTTAGTTCAATACAATTGGGATATTACATTTCATTTACATGGTTTATGTTGATTTTGATATTTTTTCCTGTTAAGACACATTGCTTAACTCAGTGGTTTTGTATATCTGTGAGGAAAATGGCAGTTTCTTGAGAAAATCATGATCATCTTGACAAAATTATAACCATAATACAACACCAAAATGTGCATGTTCAAAATGTGCATGTGCATAAAGTTTTATATTGTACAGAACACTGTTAATTATATTAATTTGCTTATCATAAAATGATTTCAAGAATGTGATTCAAAAATACATTATACTCTCTCATAATTCAAATTTTTTCTGGCTAGTGTACAAACTTCATGAAGGTGGTTAATTTTTCTGATGGCCTCAGAATTGGCAAGTGAACTGGGATCCTCGCTAAAAGTGTCGATTCTAAGCATTAAGTAGGAACCTGGTCTCTCTTAATTGATTACCTGATATACAAATTGAATAGTGATGCAATAATGAAAGCAGAATGAACTAAGCTGCATTTCCAGGAAAAGAGATCTTTGCCTAATACCTTGAGTAACTTTATTGATCCGGTGACGCTCAGCCGCCGGAAATACAGCAGCTCTCTCCTCAGTGTTTCATCTTGAGCTTCTGTTCCATCTGCCATTCTCCAGACTTCTGAAGCTACATTTTAGGGTTTCCATGAACTTTGATGATAAGAATGGAGTGTATAAAACTCCATGAACAGACCTGGTTATGTTCAACCATAACACATGATAGTATAAAACCAAAATACTTATATGATCGGGATCATAAAAACAACAAAAAGAGCAATTGCTTAGAGAATAACAAAAATCATGCAGATCCATTACGTTAGACATTATATATATTTTTCTCTTTAAGTCAATTAAAGGCAAGGGAAAAAGCCCTGGTAATGTGTGCTTTTGAACAGTGCTTGCCTGGAGGTGTCTGGATACACAATTGGGATTAAGGCATGGCCTTGTCACTTAAGGAATCTCTATTTTGCTGACATGGGACCCACGTCATTCACCCTGAGGAGTGAGAAAAACAGAATCACATACAAATATGTACATAATGATTCTCACTGGCAAGAGCTAGGGAGCTCTCGCCCTTTGTTATAGTTATCTCCTGCAGTTTCTGTATCTATTATCAGAATCTCTAACTTTGCTCTTCTCTCTCTGTGCTAGCTAGTAGAATTCTGGAATTTGACCTTGATAATTCACACCCTAGCTAAACATTAGTGAAATCAATCAGAGGAAGATTAAAAAAAGAAAAGTGTTTTTCCCATTCCCTTATAGAAAATTCACTGCTGAACTACAATATCCCAAAGCAAATTCTGGTAAATTGGTTAAATGAGAAAATTCACCAAAATTCAGTAAAGAATCATGAAACAATATATATAATAGTCTTTTTGTTTTTGTCAAGCTATGCCAAAGAAATATTTTCTACAAATTTCTTTAAATTTCTTGAAATTTCAAATTTATTTTAATTAAAAGTAAAAACATATTAATGGGGGTATACACTATGAGGTTTTGATACATGTTTAAGTGTATGTTTAAATCAGGTTAAATATGTCTCTTTAAATGTAAATAATTTCTTTATAATGAAAACATTCAAAATCCTTTCCTCTAGCTTTGTTTTGAAGGTGCAATACATTATCATTATCTGTCGTCACCTACTATCAATAGCACTCCAGAACTTCTTACTCCTAACTATAACTTACTACCCATAGATCAACCTTTCATTTCCCACCTCTGCCCAGGTCCTGGAGACCATCATTCTACCCACTCCTATGAGAAGAAATAGAAAATGACCAACCATTATATTAAAAAATAAATGACATGTCTAATCATCAGGGAAACACAAATCAAAACTACAATGATCTATCACCTCAGTCCAATAAGAATGGCAATTATCAAAAAGTCTGAAGGATGTGGAGAACAGGGGACCCTTGTGTACCATGAGTGGGAACATCAGTTATTACAGCCCATAAGGAGAAAAGTAGAGAGATTTCTATAATGTGTCTTTCTTGGGAGTTGAATTGCAGATAATGAGATTAGGGCATGTGATTTATATCTCCTAAAATGTTACACTTTACATGAAAGTTTTTATGAATTAGCTGGCTGCTCTTCTAATAATTGCCTTGATCTATCTAATTTTAAAGTTATAAATGCACGTGCATTTCATTTATAGAAAGATGAGAAGGGTTTTGTGATTTCATTCTTTCTGAGGTCCTAAATATATTAATAAATCTGAAAATTTCTTGGATTATTGATGCACACATACCATGGAGACTTTGGGCCTTAAACAAATGAATAATGAGCTTCTTAGCTATTGACTTGGTTAAACTTGTTTGGGTTTCTCAACATCACTAGTTAACCTCTTCTAATCATATCAAATATGTTTTCACACAATGTTGCAATTTATAGATAATTAAGTAATATATAATTACTATGGGCTGAGAGTGGCCCATCAAACTTCATACATTGAAGTCTAATCCCCAATTTCATGGTATTGTCTTTGGGAGACAATTAGGTTAGAAGGGTAGACTGCTTGTAAGTGGGATGAGTATTCTTCCAAATGAGGCCCCAGAGCATGCTTGCCCTCGCAGCCATGCAAGGATGCGAATGAGAAGATCGCCGACCATAAGCCTGTAAGAAGGCCATCATCAAGAATCTGTCCAAGCCAACACCTTGTTCTCAGACTCCTAACCTCCAGAACTATGAGAAATAAAAGCTTGTCTAAGCTACCAATATATGCTGTTCTGTCATGGCAGCCCAAATGGACACAGGAATGCAATGCACATTGCATTAGTCCAGTTTCTGCTGTAAGAAAATGTGTTAATACATATTAAATAGATTAAAGAGCAGAGTGAGAGCATCTTCTCAGCTCTCTTGAGGGTCCCTGCTGAGTCAAAATGTGACATTTTGAGGGAGCACACAGGAAAGGCAGGTTCATGTGGAACCCAGGAACTAAGAGAATTTGGGCTCCGGGATCACTCCTTATAGCAACCCTCTACTCAGGATCTAACCGATGCCTCACAAAAATGATGTGATTCTCTTCCAACAGCATGCTCCCTCCCAGTGATCTAACCACTTTCCCTGAGCCCCCACCTCTTAACTATATCTCAACATAACCATGCTGAAGTCCAGGATTCCAGCACATAAACCTTAGGGGTACACTCAAACCATCTCTCTATAATAGCACAATATATAACAACATATAATGCAATAAATATTGGATATATTTATTCATACATATATTTAATTTAAAAGGTTGTTTTTCCATTTACCTAATCCAAATAGGTCAACATAACGTTTAGTTCTTGACATTAATCTCTCTCAAATGTAAAGTAATTACTTTTGGGGGGATATTGAACCCAGGACCTTGTGCTTGCAAGGCAAGCACTCTACCAACTGAGCTCTATCCCCAGCCCAAGTAATTACTCTTGAATAGGGAGGAAACCCAACCCAGGGGACATTTAGCAATATCCTGAGACAGTTTTCAGTTGTCACAACCAATACAAGTTTCTTCTAGCAAGTAGAGGCCAGAGAAGCTGCCAAACTCCTACAATGCACAGGACAGGATAGTCCTAAAGAAAATCATAATTCTGAGGTTCAGAGGGTTCTTGTGATGGGTGTGATGTTGGGCAAATTGCTAAACATCACATGGCTCATTAACTCATCTGCAAAACAGTCAAAACACACCTATGTTTCAGGGTTGTGGTGCTGTTAAAGCGTATTAAAGCCCACAACATCTTCACAGCAATGGGTGTCATGTACTCGATGTTTATGTAGATGTTACTATCTATTCTGAACTGAGTGCCGGAAGAATGTGCTCGGATCCTTAGACAGCTGTTGATTTCTGAGTGTGGAAGTTTCTTGCTGTTCCAAAGGAACATTTCTTCACTTATTTTGAGAACATTAAGCATTGATACTATGCTTAACGTTGCTTTGAGGTTGCTCTGGTGTTTCTTAAGTCTAACATGTTAGAGACACTTCCAAAGTGAATCTAACTTAAATTCATTTTTTCTTAAGCAAGTGAAATTATGAAAACATTGTAACAATGAGTAAGTTTGTTTCTCAAAGAAAGGTCAAGAGGCATGTTTTCAGGGTGTCACCTACCCTCATGGCTTTACATAGTCTTAGGTTGAGGTCTCCTAGATGTTTTATCAAGTCTAGAACTATTCAATTAGCACTCTAATATTTAGATAGTTTTAAAAACTAATATTATTTCTATATATGCCAATATTATTCTGCAATCTGTATTCTAAAAGTTAAAACAAAAAGTATATAAAAAAATTGGGATTACACAAATACCCATACTGCTTACCCTACAGAGCATGTTAAGGGAAACCTGTGCTTACTGGATCTGAACCTTCTGTTTGCACATTTCAGTGCTCACAGAGGTGGTTTCCCTATTAGCAAGAAGTCCTGCAGTGTGAAAAATCTTTACAAATAATGTTTCCCCATGCTCTACCAAATCTTCACATGGAGACTTATGATATTGTTTCCAGGTGAGGAAATTTTGGATGAATCTGGAAGAGACTTTTTTCCTCATCCCACCACACAAAAATTTTAATATATTTATACTAAATTTAAATACATTTATATTAAATTGTTTTCCTAGAACAATTTGTAAACTTGAGTTTAATGGTAAATATATTATTGCCTAATTATGCATATTTGATTTTTTTTTAAACTTTAGGGCTTAAATTTTAAAAAGCATTTTAAAATCCTGGGTGCAATCGTTTAATTATATAGAAGAATTCTTGTTGCTGTACTAGGGACTGAACCATGACCTCATAAATGCTAGGCAAGCACTCTACCACTAAGCACACCTCCAGTGGGGGGAAAATAATTTTAATACTTGACAGTTTTCATTTTTCCATTATATCTTTTTAAAATGCATTTCATCAAATTTTGCTCTTCACATAGCTTTTATGTATGTATTGTGCTAACTTAAAAGGAAAATTATAAACTCTTACTTTACATTATATACTTTCAAAGTAAGAAGCAGCATCTATGTGATAAGAAGGAACTTCACCATTGTAGTCTTCCTGTTCAGCTGACCACTGGGGAGTCATCAGGAAAACATCAGGAAGCTCCAGCTGAGGTCGTTTGATAAATCGTCAGACTAGCATCTTCAAAATTATCAAGATCTTTAAGAACAAGAAAAGTCTGTGAAGAGATCAGAGACCAGCAGGTATGATACCTGTATGTGGAGGGTCATACTGGGTGGGATGCTGGAACAGGACAAGAGCACTAGGGAGGGTGGAATGAAATCCAAGTAAAATTTGCAGCTTCGTAAACAAGAATTAACCAGTGCCCTGACACATGTGTTATTTTGTTTTCTTAGTTTGGAAAAATTGCCATAGCAAGGTAAGAAGTTGGCCACAGGCGAACTTGTTTTGTTAAGTATGGAAATTCCATATACTCTGCAACTTTCTGTAACTCTTCAATATTCCAAAATAGCATCATTTGTGTAAGATGTTTCATTCAAGGAAGAGCCAATATATTATAAAACTGAGATCATTAAAAAGAACCATCTCCAACTGGAGACTATCATGCTAAGTGATATAAGCACATCTCAAACAACCAAGGCCAACGTCCTCTCTGATATGTGGATGCTAACATACCATGGGGACAGGGGAGGAAAGAACTGAAGTACTTTGTATTAGGCAAAGCGGAATGAAGGGAGGGGAGGAGAGACAGGAATAGGAAAGACAGCAGAATGAACCGGACATCACTTTCTTATGTTCATATATGAATACAGGAACACTAACTCCACATCATTCAGAGCTACAAGAATGGAAAGTTGGAGGAGATCCAAGATGGCGGATTAGAGGAAGGCTGCATTCCTACTTGCTCCGTGGATTCCTACTTGCTCGGGATTCAAACAGCAGGAATATGACTCTCAACGAGATTTAATATTCAAAGCACATATAAGGGGTCCCCAGGTGCCGCTCCAGAACCAACTCAGCCGGGCTGGGCTCGGCCCGCCGCGGGCAGCGAGTGACGATCCGGGAGCCGGACAGCTACGATCCGGGAGCGCCTGAACCTGCAGCTGCTTCGGAGCCACCGACCTGGATCTGCGACAGCCAACAAGTGAGTGCGCGTCCCCAGTAGCGCTTCGGAGTCACTGGCCGGGGCTCCAGCACCAGCCAGCGGCCTCCCAGGCAGAGACCGAGCATCTCAGGCTACCTGGGCATTCAGAGGCGTCCGGGAAACTCTGAGATCGCGGACTCTGGTGGGGAGATGGAAATACCCCACGCCATTTTGGCGGCTTAACTGGCGGAGAAGGCTCATTACCAGCTTCCTGGGGCCTTCCGCTGCGTCAGGGGAGCTTCAACCGGGAAACTCTGGGAACGCAGTCTCTGGCGGGAAGTGGGAACTATTCTGTGCCACTCCCCCCAGCTCACCTGGCAGAGAGCGCCCATCTTGGGCTTCCCAGGCCCTCAAGCCGCATCTGGAGAGGTGGGCCCGGAGCCCCTAGAATCACTGACTCCAGCAGGGGAGGTGGAACTGCTCTGAGTTTGGCGGATTCCCTGGCAGTGGGGGTCCATTTCCAGCTTCCTGGGGACGCCAGCGGCTTCAGGGGGAGCTCCAGCTGGGAAACTCTGAGAACTCAGTCTCTGGCAGGGAGTGGAAACTACTCTGCGCCACTCCCCCAGCTTCCCTGGGGCCGCCAGCAGTGTCAGCAGTGTCTGAAGTGATCTGGCAGGGAGCTTTGGGCCTTTGGCAATAGCTTACAGTGTCCCCAGGAGAGAGCAACCACCTGCCACTGCCTGAACCCCCAGCGAGGAGTTCAGGTCAGTCTGGGCTCTCAAGCCCAGTGTCTCCATCACTGAGCACAGTTCTGTGACACCACCCCAACTTGAACTAGTGCCCAGGCCCACACCCAGGCCCGGAGTCTACCACCTTGCTGTATCTAATTGTCTATCAACACTAGGCTGCCTCTGCCCAGAAGCATTGATCATTCCCAACCTGGAGGTAGTGGGACAGCACCTTTCTTGGGTCACCGCTTGATCAAACACCCCTCAAACAACAGAGGGGAAGATACACGAACACCATGAGAAAACACGGGAAGAAAGTGTCCCAATTAAACCTAGATGACATATCAAGAGAACCCAAAGACAGCATGGTAGAAGGAATGACAAAAATGGAGTTCAGAATGTTCATAATTAAAGTGATCCGAGAAGAGAATGATGTGACGAGAGAGCAGATTCAGGCTATGAATAATCAGTTAATAGAGCAATTGCAGGAAGCAAAAAATTACTTCAATAAAGAGATAGAAATTCTGAGGAAAAAACAAACAGAAATCCTTGAAGGAAACAAGGAAATGAAGGAAACAATAAACCAAGTTAAAAACTCAATAGAAAGCATAATTAACAGAATAGATCACCTGGAAGACAGAACCTCAGACAATGAAGACAAAATATTTAATCTTGAAAACAAAGTTGAACAAACAGAGAAGATGGTTAGGAATCATGAACGAACCCTCCAAGAAATATGGGACACCATGAAAAGACCAAATTTAAGAGTAATCGGGATTGAGGAAGGCGCAGAGATACAAACCAAGGGTATGAATAATCTATTCAAGGAAATATTATCAGAAAATTTCCCTAATATGATGAATGAGATGGAAAATCAATTACAAGAAGCTTACCGGACACCAAATGCACAGAATTACAACAGATCCACACCAAGGCACATTATAATGAAAATGCCTAACATACAAAACAAAGATAGAATTTTAAAGGCTGCGAGAGAAAAGAATCAGATTACCTACAGGGGGAAACCGATACGGATATCAGCAGATTTATCAGCCCAGACCCTAAAAGCAAGAAGGGCCTGGAACAACATATTTCAAGCTCTGAAAGAAAACGGATGCCAACCAAGAATCTTGTACCCAGCAAAACTTACCTTCAGATTTGATGATGAAATAAAATCCTTCCATGATAAACAAAAGCTTAAAGAATTCACAAAGAGAAAGCCTGCCCTACAGAACATTCTCAACAAGGTATTCGAAGAGGAAGAGACGAAAAATAACAATCTCAGTCATCATGGGGAGGAACTACCCTAAAGAAAGAGTCCATCAAAGGAGAAACAAAGTTAAGCTAAAAACCCTAAAAAAGCTAAAATGACAGGAAATACAAGTCATATCTCAATAATAACCCTGAATGTAAATGGCCTAAACTCATCAATCAAAAGACATAGACTGGCAGACTGGATTAAAAAGAAAGACCCAACAATATGCTGCCTTCAAGAGACTCATCTCATAGAAAAACATGCCCACAGACTAAAGGTGAAAGGTTGGGAAAAAGCATACCATGCACACAGACTGAGTAAAAAAGCTGGTGTTTCCATCCTCATTTCAGACAAAGCAGACTTCAAACCAAAGATAGTCAGAAGGGATAAAGAAGGACATTTCATATTGCTTAAAGGTAGCATAAATCAACAGGACATAACAATCATAAATATTTATGCACCAAACAATGGCGCATCCAGGTATGTCAATCAGATCCTTCTCAATTTCAGGAATCAAATAGACCAAAACACAGTAATACTCGGAGACTTTAACACTCCTCTCTCACCGTTGGACAGATCTTCCAAACAAAAATTGAATAAAGAAACTATAGGACTCAATGACACAATCGCTAATCTGGACTTAACGGACATATATAGAATATTCCATCCATCAAAAAGCGAATACACTTTCTTCTCAGCAGCGCATGGGTCCTTCTCTAAAATAGACCATATGTTATGCCACAAAGCTACTCTTAACAAATACAAAAACATACAGATACTACCTTGTATACTATCAGATCATAATGGAATGAAACTAGATATCAACGAGAAAGTTAGAAACAGAAACTACTCCAAGACCTGGAGATTAAATAATATGCTATTGAATGATACATGGATAACAGAAGACATTAGGGGGGAAATTAAAAGATTCTTAGAGGTCAACGAGAATAAAGATACAACATATCGAAATCTCTGGGACACCATGAAAGCAGTGCTAAGAGGAAAGTTCATTGCAGAGAGTGCATTTAATAAAAGAATGAAAAGTCAACAAATCAATGACCTCACATTACAGCTCAAAGCCCTAGAAAAAGAGGAACAGATCATCACCAAAAGTAGTAGAAGACAGGAAATAATCAAAATCAGAGCTGAAATCAACGAAATTGAAACAAAAGAAACAATTCGAAAAATTGACGAAACAAAAAGTTGGTTCTTTGAAAAAATAAACAAAATTGATAAACCCTTAGCCACGCTAACAAAGAGAAAGAGAGAGAAACTCCAAATTACTAAAATTCGCGATGGAAATGGAAATATTACAACAGACACAATTGAAATACAAAACATAATAAGAAGCTACTTTGAAAATTTATACTCCAACAAAATAGAAAACCTGGAAGACATCAACAGGTTCCTAGAGGCATATGAGCCACCCAAACTGAATCTGGAGGACATACACAACTTAAATAGATCAATTTCAAGCAATGAAATAGAGGAAGTCATCAAAAGCCTACCAACAAAGAAAAGTCCGGGACCAGATGGATTCACAGCCGAGTTCTACAAGACCTTCAAAGAAGAGCTCATTCCAATACTCCTCAAAGTATTTCATGAAATAGAGGAGGAGGGAACCCTTCCAAACTCATTCTATGAAGCTAATATCACCCTGATACCAAAACCAGAGAAGGACACATCAAGGAAAGAAAATTTCAGACCCATATCTCTAATGAACATAGATGCAAAAATTCTTAACAAAATTTTAGCGAATCGCATACAAAAGCATATTAAAAAGATAGTGCACCATGATCAAGTGGGTTTCATCCCAGGGATGCAAGGTTGGTTCAACATCCGGAAATCAATCAATGTAATTCACCACATCAACAGACTTAAGGTCAAGAACCACATGATTATTTCAATAGA
>JAJEJO010000430.1:0-37792 GCA_020662805.1 Glaucomys volans
CTGTGGGGAAGGCAAGGGGGGATGACAGCTCCCCTGCCCCTTCCCTGTAGCTAGCCAGCCATTGGTCCATTCATTGGCCTGTCATTGCCAGTCATTGGCTGATCCCTAGACCCCCAATATTCAACTTTCAACAATTGACCCTATCATCGTTGTGCCCATGAAGTTTGAGAGCTTAAAAGACGCTCCCCAGCCATGTTCTTCCTTTCCTTTTCTTTCTCTTCAGAGCAGACGCTGTTCCTCTGCCTAATAAAAAAATCTCTTATGTGAGTTCCCACACCTGGAGGGGTTTTTCTGGGCACTTTTTCACCTTTCATATGTAACTTGCAGAAAAATAATATGTTTGTAACTAGCCCCATGAGATCAAGGATGATTGTGATATTCTGGCAAGCAGTAGGCAATGGGGTAAGAGGACAGAGGAGACACAGGCTGGATGACAAAGACCCCACTCAGTATGTAGCCTTCCTGCTCATTTTCCCCTGCTTCTCCTTTCCCTCCCTATGAAAATCCTTTGCTTCCCTGACTTACCAAAGATGGAGACTTCCGGATGACAATGCTTTCATCTTCCGGAATGCCAGCTCTTCAATAAAACTAATTTTCTACACATCAATTGTCATCTCCCAGGTATTGGATTTTGAGCAGCAGAAGTCCATTTTGGGTGCATGGTAACATTAACACTAGTTATTGTCGGTCCCTGTTTAATTTTAGTCATCCTTACAGGAGATAGACAGATGTGAATGGTGGGAACATGAGGATGAGGGAATAATTCTATAAAATGGGCCCACTGTGCTGACCTCCACATGCTTTCTAAGAAGCAATTTACCTGCACCCCTTTCTGGCTTAAATGGACAGGATATGTCACATTCCTTAAGAAACTAACCTATTATCTGCAGGCCGTAAGTAATATTGATAAGAGGAACCCAAGTTACCCTAAATGGGGAGACTTTTTGTGACCCTTTCCACAGACCAGATCCTGAAACTCAGGGAGGTTAGGATAATTCCTCCTAATCCTAAAATCTGTAAGAATTTATGGGTAGAATCCAGTTTGAACTGGTCAGCATGGTCAAAGTGACCTAGAGTTGTCATGGCCGTGAGAACTTGAAAGTCTGATGTCATCTTGCTATCAGTTAAAAGTCAAGAGGTGGATGGGTTGGACTCTCTGGAAATTTCTCTGTGTGTTCATCAGGGTTCTCTAGAGGAGCAGAATCCAAAGGAAGTATGATTATATAAAGGGATTTTATTAGATTGACTTACATGACCAGAAACTGGGTAGTCCACAATGGCCATCTGTGGCCTGGAGAGTTGGAGGAACCAGTAGCTGTACAGTCCAAGAGGCTGAAGGCTCAGAACAAGAGGGATCAATAGTGCTATTCCAGTCCAAAACCGAAGGCTTTCAGAAACTCTCTGGAGAATCACTGTCAGGGTCCTCTTTGGAAGAGTGAAGGAGTGACAGTCTGATATCCTCAGGCTATTGAAGCAGCAATCAAGAACCCATTCGAGGAGAATTGATCTTGCATCTGCTGCTGCTTCCTTGTTCTTCCAACTTTTATTCCACCCAAGTCACCATCCTATTGGATGGTGCTGCCTATGCTTAGGGAAGGTCTCCACTTCAGTTTGCTATCCCACATGCCAATCATTCCTAGACACACCCTCAATGACACACCCAGAAGCTTTTTAATCTTTGGCATCTCTTAATCCAATCAAGCTGAAAATTCAAATTAACCATTATATTCTGGGATCCCCAATAAAACTGGAGTGCAGGAGAGGCACCCTGTCTCTCTTCTTTTTGGGATTACTCACTCTCTCCCTTGAGAGAGTCCTTTTCCCCTTTTCCTATCCCTTCAATAAACTCAGGCCTGTTATTCTGAGCAACATATCTGAAATCATTCTGACTTGATGGCAAGAATCAGGGTTTGAAGTGGGGGGGCTTCATGCTGCCTCAGTTTCCTGGAAGGCCCCAGTCCTGTAACAACTCGAGAGATATAAATGGATTCTCATTGAAGTTTGGATTTTCTTTTTCCATATGAGTAATATCGTTGAGTCTTCATGCATTTTTACATCATGCCTTTCTCAATTTATCTTTATGCTGAGCTTTTTAATACATAAATGCTTCTCTGAATTTTTAAAGTAATAACACAATTACTGCATTCTCTTTTAGTCACTGCTATCCTTGGACTTCCATTCTCAGCCAACTTCTCTAAAATGTGAGCTACATGTGTCTACCTTTATTTCCTTACTCCACACCCATCTCTTTAGAGGCTATGTTGCACAGTTCCAGTGTCCCTGTTGCTTGGATGGAATCCATTAGGTTTGGTGCTTCCCAGGTGCCAGTGATGGTGGCTGCTTTACTTTACACAAACTCCCACACCCCTTGCCACCTGGCTTCCAGGATCCATTGTCTCTTGTAAACAGTGCCTTCCTTGTGTTGATCAATCCAAATTAAGAAACTTTCAAATTAAAAAAGGCTTTTCTTTTTTGGCAGAGCAGTTCAAGAGACACTGATTCAGATAGCTGTGAATCAGTATACTAAAAAAGGAAGAAAAAGTGGGAACTTATTGAGACTTTTGAATGTTAAGAAGGAGCACACCTATGTGGCTGGTAAAAAATAAACAATGTATAAACAGAAAGGAAATGTCCATAAAACAAGGGTCCCAAATCTCTAGATATGGATCTTAAATCTCTAGGCATGACATAATTGTTTGATCTTTCTGGTCATTCCAGATGTCTGTAGTTGAAGAGTGAAGGTACATTCCAGGCAGCAGCTGGCATTATGCATAAGCCCTGTTTCCTAATGGCCTCTCAATTCCATTTCAAAAGGCTCTTTCAATGTTACTTTCGTTGCAATTTTCCTGATATTTTCATTCCTGGTAAACAGGCTTCCTAACTGTACACTGGAGTACTGAGAATGAGTGAGAGGTGTTCCATAGTGATAATTCCTTAGCCTCAGGGCAGACAGGTGGGTCCTGGGAATCCAGATCTTTCTGGGATGGTTGTATCTGGCCTTAAGCAACTTCAACTGGGTACCCCTCCTGTCATGCGTACATAACTTTCTATCTGCTGTGACCAAGGTTTGAGAAGTTCTGCTGAGGCATCAAATCACCTTCCTATTGCCAAATCCAACAGACTTTGGCTTTTTTTTTTTTTTTCAATTAGTCTCCAATTTGATCTTCAGTCTTGGCTTTTACAGCACAGCCCTCTTCTGGGTCCTTCCTACTTCTCCAGCTGCTTCTTTACCCCTTTTGTTTTTCTTTCCTTCCTCTGTCCAATCACTGAAGACTGAAGTCCTCCCAGGCTCAGCTCTAGATCACTCCTGTTATCCTATGCCCAATATGGCATTCCCATCAGCCAGTTACTTCCCATGTGCAGATGGATTCCACTCTTATATCTCCTCTGGGCTCCAGATTAACACATCCTACTGAATACTTAAAATCTCTTGGATATTTCAAAGTCACCTGAAAAAGAAGGGTCTAAAATTAAATTCAGCATCAACTTCCTCTCCTCCAACTGATTCTTTTATAGACTTCCCTATCTCAGGAACTGGAACTATTATTCACTTCCATAGGCAGGAAAGCTAAAATCATCTCTGACCACTCTTGCTCAACCCCCTCATGTTCAAATCATTATAAGAATACTTCCTAAATATCCACATTGAATGCAGAAGTCACACAGGGATTGAACTTCATTTTGGCCACTGCTGCTTCTGCCATGGCTGCCAAAGAGAAGGGCATCTCAGCTCTTGCCACAGTGGTTTCTTCTCTTCCTATTAACAAGGTCCAAGTGCCTCTTCTCTTAAAAGCAGCAATGTCATCCTTTACTCTTAATGAAATGTCTTTAAAAGGGATGGTACGGTTTGGATGTGAGGTGTCGCCCAAAAGCTCATATGTGAAACAGTGCAAGAAGGTTTAGAGGAGAAATGATTGAGCCTTAACCCATCAGTGAATTGATCCCCTGATGGGATTACTTGAGTGTAACTGAAGGTGGGTAGGGTGTGGCTGGAGGAGGTGGGTATTGGGGGTGTGCTTTGGGGGTACATATTTTGTATTTGGCTACCGGAGTCTCTCTTTGCTCTCTGATCATCATATGAGCTGTTTCCTCTGCCACACTCTTCCACCATTATGTTCTGCCTCACTTTGAGCCCTATGGAATAGAGCTGGTCTTCCATGGACTAAGACATCGGAAATCAACCGTAAGCTTCCAAATTAATTTTCCCTCCTCTACAATTGTTCTCATCAGGTCTTTAAGTCACAGCAGTGAAAAAGCTGACTGAAACAAGGGAGAGGCAGACACATGCTGTCTGCATGTGTTGAACATTCACTCCTCTACTTCCTGCTCCCTGGGCACCTGGGGGGCTCAGGAAATGATACCCAGGAAGTGATACCCACTTTGAGCCCAAAGTGAAGGGCTCAGAAGCAGTTTCTCTGTGACCTTCTCCTGCCCTTGCCTCTCACTCTTCATTCATCCATAAAGAAAGCCATAGAAGCAAGAAAATTCCTGCCTGTTCCCCAAGGCAGGTCATAAAACCAGAATCTATGTTTTCCCCCTAAAGCCAGCCACAAAACCCAGAAATATGACTGTAGATTTACCCCCACTTTTCTATGTAGGAGATGGCCTTAAAGAAATTCTTTGACCTACCTTAGTTGATTGTTGGTCACAAGAACCCCATCGTGGGGCTGGGATTGTGGCTCAGTCATAGAGCACAGGCCTAGCATGTGTGAGGCACTGCGTTTGATCCTCAACACCACATATAAAAAAATAAAATAAAGGTAGTGTGTCCATCTACAACAAAAAAAATAAAATAAAATAAAGAACCTCATTTTTTTTATTTTTTTAAGTATAAAAAAATGTTGCTACATTTTTTTATTTTTTTATTTATAAAGAAAGGGTCCTGCCCCACTACCCAGATGGACCCATTTGGTCCAATCACATTTCTACACAGCTGTCCATGCTTCATTGAAGCTAAGCATAAAAAAGGATAGCCTACCCTGTATCTTTAACTCTTCATTCTGAAGGCTCCCATGTCTTGTAAACTATGATCAAATAAAATCATTCTGCTTTCCTCATATTAACTTGTCCTTTGTTATAGGGGTGGTGGCCACGACCCTTTCTGATGGGCAGGAAAGGGATCATCCTGTTTGGGGGCCCTACAAAGACCTTTTAATAAGGCTGAGAGACTGGATATAAATGGACACTGGTCAGACCATATGTAAAAATGGAACTCTGACCCATGACCTGCAGTATCTGGCCCAGAAAACTGACCCCTTCTCTATAACAGCCTAGGATGCCAGCCTGCTGTAAGTCAAGACTTGCGGAAGGTCAGACTGCTGTTTCGTGACAATCCAGGAAACCCAACAATAACTTCTTTAACTATCAGTCCTAAATGCCTAGGACTTGATTTTTTTTTGGTACCGGGGATTGAACCCAGGGGCACTCCACCACTGAGCCACATCCCCAGCCCTATTTTTTATTTTTTATTTAGAGACAGCGTCTCACTGAGTTGCTTAGGGCCTCTCCCTAAGTTGCTGAGGCTGGCTTTGAACTCGCGATCCTCCTGCCTCAGCCTCCCAAGTGCTGGGATTATAGGCATGTGCCCCTGTGCCTGGCTCTAGGACTTAATTAATGACTTGAATAATAATTCATCTTTAACTTCTGTCCCTGCTTCCAACTTAAAACCAGACAGAGAAAGCCTGATAGACCCCCTAACTAATTCTATAGGATGCTTCACTTCTGATAAACCTATCTCGAGTTTCCAATCAGGGCACAAGGGGACCGTCCTTTTCCCCACCGTTAAGCTTCCCCACTTCTCTCCCTATCTTTAAGTCTCTATCAAAGCACAAGTCACGGTGACAGACTCCATGCTGTAGCAAACTCAGGAAAAAGTGGCTTCCGCTTCTTCCATTTGGTTGGTATTTGTTTGTTTCTACAATACTTCTCTTTTAGGAAATTAGCGACCTTCAACACACTGATCATGTCCTCTGAAATTGCCTCTCTTGTGCCCCCAAATTCTGATTTTCGGTGCTCATGTGCATGATATCTTTTCCTCCTTCAGGGTCTTCTTAGCTAGGGACCTCCAGGGTTTCCTCCTCAGTCCTATTCTCTGTTCACACTCATGAGCCCCCTCAGAATGGCATCTGTTCTTTAACGTTTCCACAACTGTGTCCAACCTCTCTTGCTCTTCCTGACTGCCTCCTCCCACAGGCTGCACAGGCACCTAAAGCCAACTGTCAAAAGCAACTCCCCCCTCCCAGCCCACGCCACATGCTCCTCCCTTCCCCTTCCCTCCTCTGTCAGAGCACACTCACCCATCATTGACTGGTTTGGCCTCCTGCTCATTTCTTTAGCACATTTCCTCCTGTCCATCTCTATCACCATGGCTCACTTTAGGACCTCACATCTCTCTTCCTAAAATATGATCTTCTGATTTTCTACTGCCATGCTTGTTCCTTTTTAAACAACCACTCTATTGACAGAATCATCTTTTAAAAACTCAAGTCTGAATATGTCGCACCTGCCTGCAAATCTTTGATGCCTCTTCATTATTTAACATGACATACAAAGTCATGTGATGTCCTTACTAACCACATTTCCCACCATGCAAGACTTTGAACTTGATGTCCTAAGCAGACACATCACACAGTATAGATTCTTGAGACTGTGCAAAGCTGTGAGCCTGTCCCCAAGTGATGTCCAAGCTTTGGTGATATTATTTCTCCCTTGCATCCTCTTTGGTATCTTACAGCCTTGGTGCAAAGTCCCCAGAGAATGTTTAAGACCAGCTGTTTGATGCCTGCAAAGAGGTCTCTGCTGAGATAACCAGCTGATAGAAGGACCATTTTGGATTGAATCAGCAGCAATTCCTGAACTTCAGAATTCTCTCTGCTTCAAGACTTGGTTTAGGGGTTGGGGATTTAGCTCAGTGGCAGAGCGCTTGCCTAGCATGTGCAAAGCCCTGGGTTCGGTCCTCAGCCCTGGAAAAAAACGAAAAAGAATAAAAAAAAGGTAAAACAACAAAGACTTGGTTTACACTTGGCTTTTAGGTGTGGCTGAAACCAAAGGGAAGAAAATGTATGTCTTCCCAGGAGAAGGGGAATTTCAAACTCTTGTCCTCAGAACTTTTCATCTGCTGCATGAAATGACCTCCTGCTTATGGTAACACATGTGGCCTTCCTGGGACCCCACCTGGGACCCCACCGCTGCTCTCCATCTCAGCAGATCAGGAGCACAGCAGGTTCCCTCAGCTCTCCAGAGACTAGGGAGCCTCCCCAGCAGGTTTTCTTCTGTCAGCCAAAGCAACAGGAAGAAAGAAAGTCAATATTGGAAGGCAACTGGCTGATTGCTAAAGCTGGGCCTTGTGTGGAGGAAAGATAATGGTCTGGTGATTTCACACGTAAACATTTTTAAGATGCCAATAGCCAGCAGGCAGCCTTTCACATCAGATATCTGTGAAGAGCATCAGCATTTAGGGCAAGGCTGGGAGGAAAGAATCCCCCTTCCCCCAGCAGCAAATACCGCAGCTTGGACTGAAGGAAGGAGCTCCTTGTTTCCCAGTGCCGATTGTGCCGTCCTGATTTACTGCTGAGGCTGACTCCTCAAATCTAAAGTTACTGCAGCTGCCTCCGTGCTTGTGTGAATGATGAAGTGGGAGACAATACAGGGGAGTAAATAGAGCTCTGGGAGGCCAGCCCTGGCCAGGAAGTAGGTCCCAAGTTACAGCAGACTATTAAGACTGACACTGTGGGAGAGGAAGATAATCTTTATGGGGCTGAAGAGCAGACAAACACTTAGAAATGGGGAAGCTGCCGACAGCAGCGGGCTAGGGCATTGCATGATGCTGGCTCAACATTTTCAATCACCATGGCCCCCAACACACATGTGCACACACATACCCTTCCCCCAACACACACTTAAATACATACATCCCCCACTTTAACACATGCATACCTACACATAAACACCTTCATACCTATACTCACACCACATATACCTACACACATTGCATCTGCACACACCATGCCCACGCACATACACATGCACACACCCTGCCATATGTACACAGCTACCTATGCCACACACATATGTACCTCCAAATCTCCATGCATACCTCCACATGTACCCACAAAGACACACCTATACACCTAAACACATACCACATACATATACACACACAGAAAATACACATACACACCTACGCATACGCACCTATACAAATACATACATACACACACAAATACAAACACACACTTTCAGGATAACCAGGTAGCAATGGCCCCGTGGCCCTGAGGCTCTGCAGTGAAGAAATGCATAATAGAGGAGCAGCAGCAATGCCAGCTCTCAGCTCCTCAAGCCAAATTGTGATGCCTTGGACCTCAGAATAGAAAAACTCCACCTCTCTGTTTGCAGATTCCCTGGGTTTGTGATGGGTCCTGTATTTGGGATATCTCTTGGGACATACTCATGACCCACAAGACAGTGTCCAGCAACAGCTTCCCCTTTGACCATGGTTTTCCTTCTTTGAAATGGCTCCTGGTGTGCTAATTGGGTGCAGGGTCTCCCTTGTGAAAATGAAACTTACTGGGTTATTCCCACATACGCAGACCTTAAGAGGCCTGGTCAAGGTCAGAGTATGTCCAGAGGCCAGTCTGAATTTAGGGCCACAAGGGAAGTGAAGCCATGAAAACTTGTGGTGGAGAAGCCATGTGGTTTCCCCACATGCTTCTGGGGAGGAGAGAAGGACAAAGCAACTCACCCCACCCCACTTCATGTGCCTCCTATCCCTTTTCTGCCTGTTAGTCAAGGCACACTCACATAGAATGATTAAATGCTGCTGATTGGATTCGCCTCTTACAAATTTTTCTAGTACATTTTCTCCTCTCCATCCCTGGCATGAAACTGAATTTGACCATGCCAGAGGTGTATGCAGTTGCTTTTGCTAAAACACAGATGAGTGGAACTGAGGGTACATGCCGGTAGGAGGAGGCATGGGTAGGCCCTGGAGGGACTCTGGTCTCTCTCTTACCTGGAAATTTCCTATCCGTTAAAGTCCTGCTGACAGATTGGGGAAAGAACTGGGTCGGAGGATCCTCAGAGTATGTGATTAATGGGACTGATCACTTAGGTCCAAGGGCACCGATGCCTGCTGGACTCTGGTTTGAGGAAAGGGTCACAGAAGCACTGGGAAGCTGACACTGAAGATACCCAAGGCACATCAAGGATAGACACAGTCTAGGCAGCATGGTCCCCAAGGCCCCACAGGGCTTGGCTCTTCCTACTCTTCTGAATTCATCGCTGGGCTTTCTGGGCACTTTGGTTAAGTAGATGATCCTTGCTTCCCTGTCCTAGGTGAATTTTCATCAGACTTGACTTCTCTAGTGCAAACATGTTGAGAGAGGAAGGCTCTGTTGTCTGAAGGCCCAGAGAGGCAGCAGGATGAAGTCACACATACCTGCCAGCAACATCTTTGCAGAGAAGCATGCCAAAGTGTGGGTAACTGCAGGAGAACCCACAAAAACACGAGGCGGGATAAATACTTGGGGCAAATCGACAGAGGCCTGTGTTAGAATGAGGCCTCCTTCCCATCCAGGCAGGGAAATTTTAGTTTTCCAATTTAAGAAACCAATGTGAACTGTATTCTTTTATAAAGTAAGTAGGAACAATAGAAGCTTTTTATGAAGCAAAAATGGTTTGCTCAGCAGGACAGGCGTGGACGTAGAAAATGTTATTTAAAAATGGAACATCACAACTATGAGAACAGAAGGGACCCCGTCAAGAGAGAAAATTGAAAATGTCTGAGTTGGTTTGGGCCTTGATTTACCTGTTGAAAACGAAAGGATATTTCAGATTCTGAACAATGAGCCAGTGCTGACAAGTTCACCGCTTAATCAGAAGTGTCTAGCAAATTAATAGGTAATTCTGATGGAATAACGAAACCTCTCTGGGGTGGAACATTAATTATCACCCTGCTGTAAGGGAAAGGTAACAATGTGGATTTGTCTAGGAAGAAGAAGGCAGGAGAGAGCTATTTTCAGGGTCAGTGGATTTCTTCTTTTTTTTTTCCTTCCAGGACAATGAGAAACAGCATAGTAGAGAATACTGTTTTCCCCTGTGAGTTGATCAGTTCTGTGAGCAAGAGATTCCCCTGCTAAGGGAAAGGATTAGCACTTGGCCAGCTCTTTTGCTTGCCCTCTGCTATTGCTGTGAGGGAACAACTGGGATCCACCTCATCGCAGCAAAAGCCTCTGATGCTCCCTCATGAGCATTCACCCTGCTTCACTTCCTCCTTTGCCAGCCCTGGGGACCTGACATCTGGGGTTGTTTCATTTCCACAGTTACCTAACACATTCTGAACTCATTCATGCAGCTAGGAGATGAGCCAGTCCCTGCACCCGTTTTCTGGTGTGAGGGCTGGGGATTTGTGGTGCCTGGGCTATAACCAGCTCTCCACGGGGCTGGCCTTAAACCTCCATTTTACTGGTGCTGGGCTCCTCCAGGATCTCTGAGTATTTTTCACACACTGCCCCCAGTGCCTGAAATGCTTCCTCCTCTTTTTCTTGACTAATTCCTGCTTCTCCTTCAGAACCTCATTTGGGAGCCTTGTTACAGTTTGAGTATGTCCCAAAACCTCCATGTGTTCAAATTGAATCCCCATTGTGAGGTTTTTTTTTTTTTTTCTTTTTTTTTTTTGTGGAACCAGGGATTGAACTCAGGGACACTCGGCCACTGAGCCACATCCCCCCCCAGCCCTATTTTGTATTTTATTTAGAGACAGGATCTCACTGAGTTGCTTAGGGCCTCGCTAAGTTGCTGAGGCTGGCTTTGAACTCATGATCCTCCTGCCTCAGCCTCCCGAGTCGCTTGGATTACAGGTGTGCGCCACCACGCCTGGCCATCATGAGGTTTTGAGGGGGCGGAAACTTACCACAACTATGGTGTTGAGAGGTGATTAGGATTAGGTTAAGTCATCAGGGTGGAACTCCCTAGGCTGAATCCTGGTTGTTTGATAAGGAGAGAGAGTAGAAGACACATACACACACCTGGGCTCCCTGTTTCATGCCATGTGATGTCCTGTGCCCCCTTGGGACTCTGACAGCAAGAAGGCCATCACCAGATGCAGCTTCTTGACCTTGGACCTCCAGAACTGCGAGCCAAAATAAACCTCCTTTCTCTATAACTTACCCAGTGATATTGACTAATACAGGCTTCTCCTCCAGGAAGCCTCCTCTGAATGCCCTGCCATGGTTAGGTAAACTTTCAAAGTGGTCCCCAAGTCTGACCTCATGCTTTTCCCATCACAACCCTGACTGTGCTGGGTGGCTACTCTCTGTGTATTTGTTTCCTACCCAGGCCTGTGAACATGGGACAGGCGGTGGTTAGGTGTTTTATTGTGTGGCCCGAGGGACCAGCAGAGGAATTGGCAAATGATAGGAACTTGCTGGAGGTGGGAATAGATGACTTGCTCTGGATGGCAGATAATGGAGAGGGGTGGGGAGCTCCCAGGCTGAGATTCCCTTCAGTCACACAGTCACACAGGTTCAGGCTATATGCTTCCAGGGGTGTGTGTGTGTGTGTGTGTGTCTGTGTGTGTGTAGTTGAGGGGGATGGTAATGGGCTCCAAGAGGGCCTTGAGGGTCCAGGAAGAATAGATAAGGAAGTATGAGAATTAGAAGCTTCTTACGAAATATCCCACCCCAGCTTCCAAAAGGCCAGCCATTGATGACATCTTATTGTCATTCACCATATCACAGGGAGGGTGCACCCCTGGGTACAGAATGTGGAAGAGCCAAGAGCCATGTAAAATCCATAAGGGAGTATGCTGCATGAGTCCCACAGAGCATCTCCAGGAACTTTTCTTGGTTTTGAGGAACACACATTGAGAGACTGATATTTCCCTTATTTTTAAACTCCTCAAATGACACACCAGGTCTTAAGACTGTGGGCAACTTTGTTCTCATCAGCTTTTATTTCTTCTCTGTCTGTCTCTTGTCTCTGTGTCTCTGTCTGTCTGTCTCTTTCTTTCTTCTTTCCCTTTTACTAGGGTTTTTCAAAGGGTGCCACTTGAATTGTAATAGAGCAGAGAGCAGGCCACAAATGTATTTGCGTGTGACTGATGGCCGGCTTGCAGGCAGCCTGAACAGTCCGCACATGCTGAGAGCCAGTCTTGGGCTGGTAGGGATGCGGTGCCCCTGAAAAACTGGTGTTTGGCCATCTGTGAGTGATAAATCAGTCATCCCACCCCATGGACATCCAGAGTAGAAGATTTCTCACTAGGGTAAGAGCCTTAAGAACAGGAGGTGTCTTGTTTATCTTAGTCTGCCCTGTGCATCACTCCTAGCAGGTCCCTGTTAATGCTTGCAGGATCAATGGACATAGTCCAGTATTATTGAATAATAAGAGGTAAAAATCTCATGCTAATTGCAGATGGCAGAGAGGACTCTGGGAGGCCTTCTACCTCAGAACCTAGGAGCGAAGCCAAGAGTACCACAGGGTGTGTGTATCATTGAACAGGCAGATGGTAAACACACATCCTTGTATTAGAGAGTCAAAGTTGCCATAAACGCACACGGTCTTGCTAGGTGTCGGTGTATATGTTATCTGAACCCTGAACTAAGTCACAGTAAACGACACACCTTGCAGTTCAACATTCATTTTCTTATCTTTAAATTCTTCTGATCCATGGCAAAAATAAAAATGGACAACAAAGTTTCCCTTTTCTTTTCTGAGCCCAAATGCAGTGCTTTCCATGGCATTGGCACTAAGTCAAAAAACATTTGAATGAATGATTTGGAAGTGCAGGCAAGCTGGCTGGGACATCTGTCACAGTGCTGATGGCCAGCGTGGATTTGGCTGGTCCAGCTGGCTGGGTGTGGCTCCTTGTCTTTTCTTAGCACCCCTGTTGGAGCTGGGCTACCTTCTGAGAGAGAGAGCAAAGTCTTTCTTCTATTTAGGAGATGCTCTAAGAAAGATTCCAGGGTGCACCTGTACCTGTTTCTTGTAATCCATTTACCTCTATTTCCATGACTGTCTTTCTGTATGCAATGAGTGCTATCTTTCCAATTCTCCGTCCAAATGGCCTGCAGTCGTGAAAGACCTTCCTTTCCAATTCCCATATGTGACAGTTTTATCATCTTCAACCCGAGTTGTGTTTGAGAGTTTTCATGTCAAAATCCATTTTTCTGATGGCAGATCTTTGGCAAGGCTGCCAGATTCAGAAAACAAGGTAACGGCTCTTAGGAAGCAATCAGTTTAGCTATTGTTTCATGGCAGTTGCCTGAAGAGTCTAGAAAGGGCCCAGTGACTTCACTACAGAAGAATAACAGGGAAAAGAGCAGCTGCAGCAGCCTGTGGATGGCAGGGAAGGTGATTGCTAATTTTACAAGTGTGTGGAGATATTCTGGCACCTTCTATAAGATACCAGGGGACCCACAGTCACTCCTCCTGGCTGACTTTTCAATCTCCTAGCATTGAGAAACTCAACAGGAAAGAACTTCATTCCACTGTACAGTTTTGCAATTTTCTCTAAGGTCAATATTACATGTGGAATGCCGAATGGGAAATTGCTATAAAAATGGCAGCTAATTACAGGTTAGTGGCTAAAACAACACTCTTCTCTGGAGAGCTTGTGAACATAGGTTGAAGGATAAAATAGGGCTGAATGGTGTTTGATTTCTTTGTGTTTATCCAAGTCACTGGCCCAGGCAGGAAGGTAATATATGAAAAGGGACATTTTTGGAATAACTGTTCTTGAATTATGCTCATGAAATACACACTGTGCTGTGGAGGACATGTGGGAAAGCTACACTCTGACCGCATGACTAATTCTTAAAGCCTCGCCTAGAGAGAGTTTCCCCCAAGAACACAGCTGGGCTATTCCTTGGTGGACCGAATGTGTCAATTCTGAATTGAACTAAAATGAAATTTCACTCCATGATAGCAACGTGAACTGAAGAGTTAGACCCAGCAGCTAGGGCATTATGTAGTAGTTCATACACCAAGAATTATTATTTTATTAACTTTAAGAACATGTTTTACATAAAAACAGGCAACATCAAAAAAGCTCAGTTGATAAATAAACATATCACAGATGACTTCATTCCACATTAACCTACATTTATTAGCTTAAACTGAAGGATTAGGAAAAAAATCGGATCTCATTCCACCTTTAATCATAGACACAAATCATTTGAAAGTTATTTCATTAGGATTCTGAAAATCAAAGATTAACCTATGCCATCTGATCCATGCAGCAAGTGATAAATTCAGTATTTTCAAAGGAAACATTGATTTTTTTCTTCTTCTACCAAATTGAAACCTTTCGGAAACTTGTTTAAGTGCAAGTTTCCAGCCCATCTTTTTAGTATGCATGAGCAAAATACTATTTAATTTCACACTCAACTAATCTTTTAATAATTTTCTTTCAGCCAGAATGAAAAAGGCTATTATTAATTTCCTAATAAAATTTTTTAAAAAGTTATTGAGGATATGACTCCAACCTTGGACCAGTTTCAATTTCTTTTTATTTATTCTGAGAATACATCAAAGATTAATGTCAATGGCAAGTGAGAAATTGTCCCTAGAGAACTATTCAAGGTCTTTTTCTTACCACATTTGATTGAATTGGAATGAACTGACATTATTAGAGTCTTTAACATCACTTTTATAATTCTACTTTCCTTTAATACCAACAGTGAAGGCTTTAGAACTATTACTTTAAATTAATAAAGTATATCACAGACAAAAATATACAATTTTACATTAAAGCAACATTAAGGGTCTCAGTTTAGTTGACTAAAAAAGAATATTAAGGAAATTTACAGGTAGAGTTTAACATTAGAGATTGTTTTTCCTTTAGGGAAGAAGAATGAAACTAGATCTCTCATTTATCTCCATGGGCAAGATATTGCAAACCTCATGATCAAAACACCTGCCAGTTAGATGCTCACTCACTGAAAAAATCACCACACCAGCCTCAGAGTAGAAGCCAACAGCAAGAGAAAAACAAATAAACAAAAACACTTCAGCCAGAGGCATTCTAAGCCTGCATTTCCTGTTTCCCACCAGTTTATGACCCTTAATGTTACTGAATGGATGGTTGCATATTTGAGATGATTAAAAAATAAAAAAGACTGGCTTAAAAGCACCTCCTCCTTCAGTGTGTAATTACATACAAACTAGAGATTCCATCTGACAGTCCCAGGGACCCCATCTGTAACTGTTCCATGCATAAGCACCATTGAGCCAATTTTTAAAGCACTTTTGCAGTTATCAAATGTTTAGTGTGTCCTCAAGTTTCATTGATTTATTTGCTTTTAAATAAAGAAAGTGTGAAATGTGTTATTTTATGCTATCCATGTCTGAATTGACCAAAAATGTTACTTTTGGAAGTGCTTTTAATCACTATTTTCCCCAATGGACTAGAACAGCTTCATGAAATTTGATGATTAAATAAGGAAATCCATATATCCAAAGAAGCATATATCGGCCCTCTATACTGCATGCAAAGTAAGGGTCTGTTTGAATGTATTTTCTCAAACTCCTAATGGGAATGGCAGATCACATGTGTGGTAAAGACTAACCTTTGAACTGACCAAGTTTAAAAAAAAAATTTTGGACAAAAAGAAAAAGAAAAAGAAAATCATGTGGTAGTTTACAAGATGAATGACTTACTAATTATAGAAAAGATACTTTACATTATATGCCAGGTGATCCATTAAAAAAACAACAAAGAAAATACATCCAAATGAATAATGACGTTAAAACTATCATCCTGGATCTGGGTGTTTTCCCAAACTCTGAAATCACAATTAAGAACACATGCCGAATTCTTCTTTTTTTCTTTCTTTTTTCAGGAAAGTTGGAAAGAAGTTGGGAAGAGAGTGAAATGAACCTTCACTCTTTGGTACAGACCCTGTATAACAAACTTTGGCCTGGGGCACATTTTTATGGTCAAATAAAAAACCTTTGAGAATAGGAGTTTATCATGGAAATGCTGACAGATCCTTACCCAGAGAAAGGCTAGGGGCAACACGGTAATATTAAGAAAGCTCTCCCTCAGCACAATCGAGCTTCGGCACAGGGGACAGAGTTGTCTAACTGATGCCGTTGGCCAGCAAACAACCGTGATTTAATGTGCTTGAGCCTTGGTCATACAGTAGCGCTGTGACCCTCTAAGTCCATTTTTCTTTCCTTTTTTTTCCTCAACTGAAATATGCCTCAAAGGGTAAAGGATTGCAATTTTAGCCTTCATTCATGGATATATTGCTTCCTTTCAACAATATCTGAGGGTCCTGTTAACCACCACCCATGGGGGTGCTGAGCCGGTTGCAGGAAGGTTTCATTGAATACAAAACACCGTGTGTTTTCAGTAGTTTATTCACATTTTTTTTTCTTCTGCTTATTTTAATATGCACCACGTGTAAGTTAGATGAGGGCTACGGTAAAAACATTTCCAATGACTGAAATCTTACTTTTCCTTCTAATGATCTGGAGCAAATCACATATTCATTGATTAAGACGAATAAAATGATTTCTGCTACAATGTTGAGAAAAAAATGTGTTCATTAACATGAACAGTTCTCATCTACAGAGATGATTTACATGATGCAAGTAATGAAGGAGTTCTTCCTCAACTAGTCTACTATTGAACTGAAAAGATGAATCTTAGAATTCCCTTGAAAATATCATATGGTTGGTCATGTGTCAGTAAAGGAAAGACAGTTCCCATCACCAGGCCACCACCATAAGAGCCATATTAAATACCTGAAAAAAATATGGAAACACTTGTGGCAATGAATAAATTAATAATTATGGAGATACACTGCCATAATGGTACATATATGTTCTATGATGTGAAATAAAAAATAAGATCAATTTGGTTATAGAAATTCCTTAAAGAACACCACCACTTAATTATTTCAAACTTGAACTATCCCAAGAATGTCGAGAAAAAAATTAGAAAGCACTGGTTAAAAGCAAAGCAATCTGGATACACCAACGTCATCGGCATGCCTTGTGCTTGTCTATTAACCCTCTGAGTACATCTCTGACATTCGAGATCTTGGTAGCTTAATGCTGGAAAGATTCCATTCCATCTGATTACTCAATATTTCTACTTGACAGGTCACATTCCACTGTTTATTTAGCATAGATCACTCCAATTCTACAGGAAGGCACTGGGATCCTCATGCTGAATGGTCCCTGCATTCTTCTGAGCTGCCCCTCGGCAGCATGCTGAGAAACACTCCAGAATTCCCCTTAGGTGTTAATGGAAAAGGCCTGAGACATGCATTGTAGGTTCTGTACACTGAATACTGTAGCAACACATTTAATGGCCATGGGGAAAAAAAGGAATTCAGAGGGGAAAAAAGAAAAACAAAAAAAGAGGAAAATCACAATCTACTGCAAGTAGGTCTCTGCCCATAGAATTTTTTACATTCACACATTTAGAGTTGAGGCCAAGCTAAAAACCAACTCCTTCACCTTGGAGTAATACTTCTCTTTATAATTTCAGAGAAAGCAGTAATTTCAGACCAGTTCAGTGACCTTTACTAAAATGGAATCAACCTATATGCTGACATTCTTCCTGGTGTTCTGTGCCCCCCCCACCTCAAAAAATTTAACTAATTCGTTGATTCTGCTACTCTGTGATTTTAGGTATTATCATTTCTGGATCCTCTAAAAGGAGAGAGACAGAGCTGGGGGGATATTAAACCCTTGATGAAAGTGCAAGAGCAAAAATGTGGGAGTCTTGTGTTGCAAGGGCAATGAAATGTTGTGATTTGATCATCTATCTGAGCATAGACCAGAGTTTAAGGGTAGAAGAGTAAAAAGCAGCAATTGAAGATCAGTGTGAATTTGAAAACAAAGAACTGAATGTAGAAAAGTAATTCAGAAATTTTAACTCTCTGATATTATATTCAATACTGAGGAAATAAGTACTGCTCAGCCATCCAGATGCAAATTTCATGAGATATCACTCACTGATTATTTTCCAGATCACAGAGCTTAACCAATCTTAGGAGGACATTTGATTTGGGACCCTGCCTCCAAGACACCCCTGTATCCTCCCCTCTGAGTTCTGCTGGAATGAATAGGAAATGGTAATCCTCTCTTCTGCAATGGGATATGTTCCAGAAGAAACTCAGGCCTGAATTTCTTCTACCAGAGAGAGATTTGGTAACAAGAGTGGAAATATGGATCTCAAACAGGACTTAGTCCAAAGACAGAAAAACAAAATGTTCCCCCAGACTGCTAAAGATAGTGGTATATTAAAAAACAAAAAACAAACAAACAAAAAAAAACAATCTTGGGGAATGGAACTTTTATCCTTAGGTCCATCTTCTAGGTGTTATATCCTGCTCTTCCCAGGAGACTATATAAAATCGCACATGGAATTGGTTTAGAACATTCTGGATTGTGTTCCACCAATGCTTTCTCCTCAGTCACCTTGCAAATCAGTTGCCTCTAGCTCCACTGTGCCCCAGCTCTCCCTGTATGGATTTCATATTATGTGTGGATTTCACACTGATGACCACAGGATCATGAAAAAAAAAGCAGGTGAGAAAATGCACAGGATCTTCTTTCCTCTTTCCATTTGAAATCCCAGCCCTATTGAGCACCTGGCAATTTATTGCTCTTTTCCACCAGTTGTTTCTTCCCTGTAGATGTTTGATACGGAGCAGACAGACCCTCCCTCACCAAGCACAAGACAAGCCATGGTGATCCCCGGAGGGTCTGTGCTGGCAATAGCAGCAGCTGATGTAGAAGCAGCATTTCTAGGTGTCACCAGTACATCTTTGTATGGAGACAATTTGTGGGGAGAGGGCACCAACAATTTCCTGGGTCAGGGTGTTTGCCACAAACCCAATTCCCTCCACTCCCCACCACCAGGCCTCACTGCAGCAGATGGTTATACTTCTAAAGAAAAAAAATTCCCTTTCTTAAGAGGATCATGAAGGAAAAAAGGGGTGTATATGCTGAAGTTATAAACCTGCCATGTTCTAAACCCGCAGAAAAGGACAAGCAAGAGATCATTCTTGATGCCCTTCTTGTCCGGACATTTCAGCATCTTAATAACACCCCTTGATCTGCAGCAAAATCAAGAAATATGTGTGTGTACATCCAAAGGCCTGAAAAATCCCCCAGCAAGGATTCACAATAAAATTCTATGCACTCAGAGGGTTAACCTGTGCTATATTACATACTGCAGATCCTAACTTGACTGATGAAAACATTCATTGCTTCTATGTTTAAAAAAATTTGCAAATTAGCTTTAACCCTTTGAGGACCCTATTAGCAGCAAATTACCATCTTCACAAACGACATGTGCCATCTCATTCAGTAAAGGGAAATCGCTACAAAGATACCCGAAAACACACTTTCTCTTCTGCCATTCAAGCATTGAGCGCTAGATAGATCAGATGAAACTGTTTCACATAAATTTGGGGAAAAAAATCTCAGAGTCTCAAAGGGTTAAGCTAGGACTTCGAGTAAAAGGGGCTTATTAAAAGGGTGAGTTGGGGGAGCGAACAGTCTCGGAGGAGCTTGGGGAGTAGTCTTCCGATTCCGAGTTGAGTTCTGGCGGAGCAGGCTGCGCCTTGTACCGGCTCCTCACATCCTGGTTGCGTCTTCGTCGGAAAACCTGCCTCTCCTTATCAAGAGCGGTGGTCTAGCAGGGGCATAAAATGAGAAAGAGGACAATTAGGCCGAAGGCAATGGAATGAGGGACTCTTTCTAGAACTTCCTGAAGTTGGAAAGATATGCTGGCCAAGTTAACCTGTCCATTATGGCTCATGATTGTCAACAGTCGCCACTCTTGGGGAACCCTTGGCTCCCACAAAAGGCGCTCTTTAGAGGACCTGGTCATGACATCTGCAGGCACAGGCAGGATGGATGATGCCACAGGTTGGAACTCTCCCCAGCCCTACCCAGATTTCTGCCACCTCCACATCTATTACCCTTGGTGGCTCCCAGGTTGGCCAGGGACATCCCTCTGGTAAATGCTAGTCTCAGTCTTTTGTGTGTGACATGTAGGGATGCTCCCCAGCAGCACCGATCAACATGCAGCTAGGACAGCTGAATAATAAGGATGAAAGGTGATGACATTCCTTGACATGGAAACAGAGCCCCAAGCTCACCCTGTTCTTTTAGCACCCCCTCACTTCTAAATGATTACTATCATTGTCTATTATTATCAATTGATGAGGAGGAGTACCTGAACAGCTGAAATCAAACATGGCTTTAAATGCCATTAAACCAAATGGAAGCTTTTCCATTTGCAAAGTTCACTCAGCAAAGTTCATTTTCATCCTAGCATGTGGCCATTTATGAAACTCTGAGTTGCTTTTGTAGGTATTTCAACTCCTAGCTCTATGCCTTGTTTTCCAGAGGAAACCTCAGATGATCCACGGGATGTTATCTGGCTGTAGCTCTGGAAGTTATTACGACATCAGAATGAAGAACAGCATGACTTCATCACAGATTTAATGGGTGTGGGGAGGAATGGGGTCATTACAGCGAAACCTTACACAGAAAGCAGAAGAGCAGGTACAAAGCCTGAAGAAAAATATAGAACACATATAAAAGTCGAAGGCGTCCTTGTTTGAAAGTCCCTTTTTAAAAGGATGTAGCCTGGAGGTTATTCTGCTTTTAAGAGATTACTTTTCCTCTATAGGGATATATGCCACCATTTTTTCCTCTTGAAAATTTACTGTTAGCTTCTTCAAAGAACTGAGATAAATTTATAGCCAGCCTGGTTCTGAGAACAAAGTGAAAACTAAGCCCCTCATACAGTTGTGGTATAGCATTAGAACAATCTCAGATCTAAAACGGAGCAATCAAAGTCCCAAAATGAAGTAATAAAGAGAGAAATAGAGAAAGAGTGTAGAACCAGCACAGTAAATGGCTTCATTAGCCTGAACTGTTCTACTTTAAAAACTATCCACACACTGACTAAGAGTGTTACAAACCAATGAGGACAATAAACTTTAATAATTCACTTCTCATTTCACTAGATAGCTAATACAATGATTCAATAACTAGTTTGTTGAAATGTCTAGCTTTGATTCTTCTACTTGTTGAATTTTTAAGGACCCTCATATATATAGTTCTTTGTCTTATACACATTGATTTTATGATATTTTCAGCATCGTAAGCCTAAATTCCTAACTTTAAAACATTGTAAAGTTACAACACATGGTATTTTGCTTTCAAAGCAAACTGAACATGGTCTGTTTGTGTGGAGTCGAATGTTTGTAAAAACAGATGTCTATTTAGTCTGACTTACATAAAAAGCATTCTGTTGTTAATCCAAGGGTAATATAAACTCTTCTCCTGGTCATAAAAATAGTTCTATTTCTACCTTCTTGAGGAATAAAAAAGTCACTGGTGTTGGACTGAATTCTGACTAGTGAACACAGGCAGTCAGATGTGGAGAAGAAAAGCACACAGGGCTTGTGGCCAGGAATTTCGTGTTCTGCTCCGTCACTGACTGTGTGAACCATTCACTCAGTTCTCTCATCTGTTAAATAAGGAATAATTTTTTCCCTCCCTTATAGAGTTGCTGTAGGTGAAAATGGAAGTATAACTGCTTTTTAACATCCAAGACTTCCATAAATGTAAGTTATTCATTTTTGATGTAAGCTCATATTTTAAAATTAGTTAACTGCAGGTCATAGGAAAGGAATGTAAAAGGAAGCCCCTATTACAACCTAGAGTATTTTCCCTCCCTTCCTCATGACATTGGCACTGTCCTGATATTTAATATATCTTTTCATGCAATGATTCAGTAACTGGCTTGTTGAAATTGACATCCACCTTTCATTCATCTAGTTGAATTTATATAAACTTCATAGATGTAGTTTTTGGTCTATACCCATCAATTTTATGATATTTATGAAAATCTATCCAGTTGTCCAAATTACACTCTTGGCTTCAGTCACTGAAATAGGACATTTCTCTATAAATACCATTGTTCAGTTTATGCAGAAGCTGGTAGCTTTAACGTTCAGCCCATTACCTTCATTTTCACCTTCCTGTCTTCAAATACTCAGAAGGGCCCTTGTCCTTTCCCTGTTTAAATGGTCAGTTCTGCTCACTCCTGCTAAACTTCCTACTTAGCAGCTTTTGAAATGTTCACCTTTGTAGATGAACTTTCATGCTCAAATGCTCCTGAACTTCCAGTTGCATGGTTTTCCAGTATTTTCAGGAATACTGAGAAAAACACTTATTCCTGGAAAGATAGCTTGGTCATAAGCATGTGT
This sequence comes from Glaucomys volans, assembly GCA_020662805.1. Lineage (NCBI taxonomy): Eukaryota > Metazoa > Chordata > Mammalia > Rodentia > Sciuridae > Glaucomys > Glaucomys volans. Next base: position 22,248 of record JAJEJO010000430.1, read on the forward strand.
CATGGATTAAAGGTGGTTGTTTCTATTAAATCTATAGACTTAGAGTCAAAAAAGGCTGTATCCTTGTTGAATTCTCGCTGTGTGCAGTCAAGGAACTGAGGCTCAGGCATGAGGAGAGACTTGTCCATATTGTATTGCTAACTAGGAATAGAACTCATTTCTGCAGAAGACCCAAGCAATTTCTTCCCATTTACTCTGAAATCTATTGGAACAGAATAAAATAGAGTCCTTGTACTCCAGTAGCTCCCTCCTTCTCCAATTTCATCCACAGTGGGCTGAGGAGAAGACCCTGAGCATGAGCAACACCAAAGGCCAAAAGACAAGAGTGACACACAAGGGTGTTCTCACCCTGGAGCTAACAGAACATTTTCTAAGGAACAATGGGTCAGGATCCACTGAGTCCAACCCCATTCTGAATTTGGGGGCCTGTAAACTCCTAGAGAGATCTTGTTCTGTGACAGAGGTGCAGTTTCTAACCATCCAGGTCCTCCTAATAGTCTCAAAGGCTGTAACTAATGTTGAGTGGTCCCTATTGACTTGCTCTCAAAGATGTTCCAGAGGGTATCTCTGTCCACTGGTCTCCGCTCCCTAGGTTCACTCTATTCTCAGCTCTGTGGACTGTGGTTCACTCTAGAAACTTCTTCCTTCTCTGTTTTCACAACAGTCTAGTATGTACTGCTATCACTCTGCATCCTGCCTACACCATAATCAACTCTGTTTTCCTGACCACACTGTAGGTTTCTTTGAAGGGCCAAGATCAAGTCTTGGGCATCCTCTCTGCATTCTCCACAGTTCATAGCACAGAGCAGATACTCCATAAACTTTGTGGCTTTTGAAATAGGGGGTAGTCCAACAGAGGTCACCCATTTCTCTCTGGAGCACCCAACCCCCAGTACACAGCTGACAGGTCAATTTCCACAGGTTCAATTTATTTACAATTTCTCATAAAGTCCAATTCCTTCTCCTAACCTTGGCAATGTGCTTACAATGAAAACTTCCAGTTTGTAGTTCCTATTATTACTCACAGTTATTCTGTGACATCAGTAGGCTTATTGTCTCTCTTTAAGCAGACACGGGTTTTCTAGTACCGAATCCATTTACTCTGCCTACCTTAGAATTAGCCATTCTTTAATATTTTTTTGGATACCTCCCCACTCCCATACTCTATGATTCCAGTAAAGGTGACCCTAGCCCATCTCTGGGGGTGGCACAGGAGTGGGTTTGTGACTCAGGAACAAGCCCAAGCTGATTGCATTTCCTGATACCCATGATTGGTTCAGATGGGCTCACTACCCAGTTACAGGACACAGTGAGACTTTTGCTGGAACTTCACCTTTACAAAGAATCCCAGCTTCCAGAGGATGGTGGGCTTGGAGCTGCTTCTCACATCCTGGTACCATGTGAATTCAAGATTAAAACCAACTCTAGGAAGCAGGTGTGTAGGACGGACAGAAGAAAACCAAGCTTTGAATGAGCACTGAATCTATTCATCACTGAAACCAGACTCCATCCATGGACCTTTCTGGTTATGTAAAATAATAAATTTCCTTCTTGCTTAATCCAGTGTGGTTTTGTCTCTTGCCAGTCCTGTCATATCCCTGAGTGCACTTTAGTCATTGTCACCTCTGCATTTTAACTCAAACTGTTCACCAACCTGAAATGACCTGTCCTCCTCTTTGTCCAGTCAAATTTACTTATTCTTCAAGCCTTCACCAACTGCATCACATTTTTTTCTCTAAACCCCTCAGGCAAGAATTGTCTTGGCCAACTTTTTGACACTTAATTGCACACTGACTTCTTATTATCTTTTCTGTGCTTATTTCTCTAATATCATGTAAATTCCTCTATGGTATAATTTCAAACTTCCCTATGTTTCCCAGAATGCTTAGCAGATGGTACTATACATATTAGACATGTATTGCATATTTCTTAATTGATAAGTAAATTTTTTAGGTGATAATGCACTTTCTGAATAATGAAAACAAACAATAAACCCAAAGTAACTCTACGACACCAAAGAGTAAGAAGTTAAAATTACTGTCAAGACTTAAGTATATAATTTATGTTTCTAATGTCAAATTCTTATTTCAGATACAGTGGATACTCTCTTATACTAATGCAAAAAACATCTCTTCTCATCCAATCTCTTATCACAGTAAGTGCTGTCATTTGCCTTTAGAGTTTTAATTGTGGCTACAAAGTTGACTTGCCTCCCACACCTATGCAGTTCTCCTTCTACAACTGAATTCTGTAGCTCCTGGATACAGTTCAGGAATGAAGAATTCAGCAAGAAAATAGAACTATATGTTGTTATATAATTTGGGGGAGACACTGTCATAAAATATGTAGTCCAACTGATACCCCCCCAAAGCATTCAAATCAGAATTTGTCCTCTGGAGGGTTATACCATAAACTTAAGTTCTGGACCCTTTCAACTCTTTCTGACAGGCAACCTTACTCTGTATCAATCACAAAAATTTCCAGATGTCATTTTTTTTTTTTTTCAGGACTGGGGGTTGAATTCAGAGGTGCTCTACCATTGAGCCAGATCCCCAGCTCTTTTTATTTTTTATTTTGAGATAGAATCTCCTTAAATTGCCCAGGTGTATAGCATACCACCTATCTTTGTAAAGCGAGGATGTCTTCAGGTACAGGTTTGATGTTCCATTAAGACTTAAAGACTCCCTAACAGATTTCTTACTTCAATAGTTGTTTTGTTCATGGTTTGTAGCTTTGGTGGAATGGGCATGCATGGACTTGCAGTAGAAATCTCAAGGGTCTCCTCTGTAAGTTACCACTTCATTAAGAGTTCCTGAGAGAACTGAAGGCTGCGTTATCACATTTTGGTGCTAATTATCCCAGGTTAGAAATAAGTAAGAAATCTCTTGAGATTTGGCAGTGACCAGAGGTAACCAAATATGAAGTTCTAACCTAGTTACTTCAAATATATGTAATAGCAACTGCTATGTTGTGTGCTGGGGAGAACTAGTAGTTGATTAAATGGTATGGAGAAATGAACTAATGTAAACCTGTCCTACACAGAGATATTCTGCATATGCCTACTTCAGACTGTAAGCCTTTGACTATCACAAAGCCCCTGGTCACTACTAGAGTAAATATGAACTTTAAAACTAGTAAAATAATGCTGGTAACCTCAAGCCACTCAGGTGATTGCATGCATGGTAGCTAGAAGTCTTAGAGAAATCAATATCCACCAAGTTTCAGTACCTGCTATAGCACCAGGCATATATAAATAAAAGGCAGAGCTTGCCTAACCAGGAGATTTATTCCAACAATAGATATAGCTAATGATTTTGGCCAGGGGCCTATTCTATTACAATGAAATGATGCTATTTTGCACACAGTGCTTGGATATTTTAAATCCTTGTTTCCTGACATTAAATCTGGAAATCAGTGTAAATTCACATGAATTATCATCCATCTGGTATACCCTAGGCAATGTTAAAGGGAAATTTTAGCAATGGAGGAGAAAGGTCAGGAAAGAATCAAGAATATGAATTGAAGCATTAATTTTATGTTTGGTGCCAGAATCACCCCACATCTTCTTGTGCTTGTCTTGTCTGATAGTTTTAGTTTAATCCCCTTGGAAGCAGCAGTAGGAAGTAGTCAGGAGAATTAGCTTTGCCCTAGCTCAGCTAATTATGTGACCTTGGACTTGTTTCCTAACCACACAGTGCCCCTGTTTCCACACCCATAGACTGAGGGGGCGGGGCTACTACTCCTGATCTCTAGGGAAACATTCACCTATGAAATTCTATGCATATGCTTAATATCACCATCAATCTACCATAATGGGTTATGTTTTTCTCTTAGCAAACAATAGACCTTAGAGTCTATGGATTAAAAATATTTCTGTTCTGCAATATGGGCAGGATTCACAAGGGATGTACCTCATTTTAGTTGTGAGGCAATGTTTTCTGTCATGGCAGTAATTATTGTATTTAAGTAACTGCATTTTTCAGAGGCAAATGTTGACTGCTTTCCCTTTTTTGCTTTTCTTAATTTATTGCTAGCCATCACAAATAGTCTTCATTTCATTAATAAAAGAACATTATTGTGCATTTTGCCTTTTAGCCCATCCATTATTCATACTACCTAGGAGACTGAATCGGGGATGCAGCTGCTGGGGCATTAATCTCGGGAACCTTCTCCTTTGCTTACCCTCACTCTGCAGGGACTCAGTTACGATTTGCTTGCCATTTTGGAAATGTTTTGCTTGCTAGTAAAATTAAACTGACAAATCGATTGAAATATTCACCTTCCTTATTTTATTGGGCTTACTGTCATGCTTATTGCTGTTCTGTTTTGTTTTGCTTTCAGATCCTTTTGGGGCCTTGCCAGGATCCAGAGTATCTGGAGACCTGTCATGAATTTTTCCTAGAGTAAAGAAGACCATTAACATGACAAGAGGCGGCCTGTGTGGGATGCAACTGAGTTGTCTTCCACTGCTACTTTGTAGGTGTGACTCTCTTAAATATTATTCCTCCTTTTCCTGGGAAAGCCGAGCCTGTACCTCTGTACCAGCAGTCTTAAACATAGGCTTCTTCTGCTGAGCTGGTTTTTAAGAGAATCCCAATTATCCCACTTCTGCACTTGGTTTCTGATGGCTTTCCATGAGAGGGTTACAGTTATGGTCCCTTGGGGGTTGAGCCCAGCCCTCCAGTGGACAAAATTCATTTACTACCTCTGCCTGGCAGCCCCTTCTATCCTCCAGAAGCCAGAGGCTAAGCTAAGCTGCCATGGTGATTGCTCCTCATCATTCTAGTGAGCTAGCAACCACAGGTATGGTTTGTCTTAAGAAAATCTATGAAAATTTAGAACTTGTTTAGCAGGTGAGAGAATAACTCCTTTTATTGCACATACAATTTTAACTTTTCAAAAGGCTTACTCCTGGCTTGATAAAAATGGAATATTATCTTAGAGCATCTCATGTGACTTGAATGCCCAAATTTTAAAGTATCCCAAACTCTTCAAAACATATCTATCCTGAAAATCAGTAGAAGAATGGTCCCATCTCTGGAGAGTCCAACCTTTCATTCACTCATTTAACAAATATTTACTGAAGGCCTACTCTGTGCCTGGCACTCTTCTGGGTGGAAGAGACAGTTTTAACAAGTGCAATGCCTGATTTAATGGAAGAAGCATTGTTATAGTTGGTGTCTTTTAATTTAGACATATTTTCCCCTTAAGTAGGAGTTGGGAAACTCTCCCTGGGAAAGGTCAGATAGTTAATAATTTAGGCTTTCAGGCCATATAGTTCTCTGATACAATTATTCAACTTGGCTACTGCAGGGTAAAAGCAGCTATGGGCAATTTGTACATGAATGTATGTGATTGCGTTCTAATAAAGCTTTATTTACAAAAATAGGCAGTGGCCTAGATTTTGCCCATTGGCCGTGCAGTTTATCAATCATGTCCTAGAAAAGAGTAGTTTAAACTTACACCTCATTGGGATTTTTGGTTCTGGTTGCTTTAAATGAAACGTTATGTTAAAAATTCTCATGAAAAATAAAATGAAAGTTGCTCAGTAATTTACCCTAATCAGAGCGTAAAAAAAAATTCATTATTCTACATTAGGGCACAAATGCTTTGATCTTGAGAGAGAGATCAGGTTTCTCAGGAGACTCTGCCTCTACTTTGGAGTGGATGATATTTTTTTTCTTGGAAGTGAGGAAAACAAAAAACTCTCTGAGTTCTTTTTTGGGCTGGGTCTCTGAAGGCTCTTGTGCACATACAGCTCATTTAATCCTCACCATGGATTTGGAATGTAGATAATAATCTTCTCCTTTTTCTAAATGAGGGAATTAAAAATGAGAGAGAAAAAAATACAACTTGCCCAAGGTCACTCTGCAGGAAGCAGGACAGACTGGATCCAAGTCCAAGGCTTCCTGACTCCAAAGCCACATTCTTTAGATTCTTTCTCCCATATTCACACCTGAGAAAATCTGAATCACATCAATGAGCATTGAAAAGGAAATTTCGCAAAGTGTGGCAGGAATGAATATGTAGAAAAGAGGGTAGATGTTCACTGCTACATCAAAAAGAGGGAAACCAATATCAAAAATATGATACCACATGATATTCAACCAATATGGAATCATCAAGAATCTCAAGAAAGTGTAAACACTCTCAATTCAATTTACACCCAATGAATAAGGGTATGCCATGGAATTTTCTTCTTTCTGGTGACAAATATACATTAAAAAAAAGATTCATATATGTTGTTGGAATCCCCTCTAAAGGAGCCTTTGAAAACAAAATAAAATGAGTCAAAATTACACATCAGGAGTAAGCCACTTGGTTGACCTGGTAAAACAGCACAGATGACTCCATATTCCCTTGTTTCTTTCAGTGACTATTCAAGATACTGCAATAGGCATGGGGCTGGCTCACCTTTTAAACTTCCTGGCTTAACTTACTCCTGGGTATCAAGGTACAACTGCAAGACCAATCCTCACTACTTTCCTGAGACTTCTCTGTTATTGCAGTTTGAGTGTTATGAAACTTAAATCTATGACTTTTTATGTGTTAAGCTTAGCACCACCCCTCTCTGATGCCACCACCTTTCTATTACAAAGGGAACCTCAGAAGGGCATAATTGGGTGATCAATTCCTTGCTGGAACAGAGACATCTGCACTGCCTTTTGGCAGCACTGGATACTCAGTGGAGAGCACCTTCTCAAGGCCAAGGCGACTTGCTACCAAGCAGCCTGCAACACAACATGGCAAAGTACTGTGTGCACTGGGGCTGCTGGTCGAGTATCACCCCAGAGCCCTTCTCACACCATGCTGCTCTTCCTCCCTGGCTTCCATGGGAATAGTCTTTCAAACCTGCACCAAGTGAGACACATTTAACTGACCCCATTTCTTTTAACAACCGAGCATGACAGCATTTAATAGCCTTGCAAAGACGGCGCACGGCTGCCACCGCTCTGCCTCATTACTCACTGTTTCAGGATGGTGCTGAATCCAATATGCACATTTTAGTCACGTCATGCCTGGGAACCCAAGTACCCTTTTGTCCTAGTTCACCTCCCCATTTTACCTTATTTAGCATTCGTAGCTTATGTCTTGTTTTGATATTTGCTTTATTTTATTGGGTTACCCCATTCTGCCTGTTACCCTCCTCTGTGTGCTGAAGGTACAGAATCTCTTTTCTGCATGTTGTTGAGCACCTGCCACAGTGACAGCTTCAGCTGAGAAAGGTGGAAATGTGTGTGACCGTACCCCTTTGGATAAGGACTCATTTTTAAGAAGGAGAAAATGTAACAGAATTAAACGCTCTTCAATGGCTTGTGGTAGGGGAAAAAAGATGGCTTCATGGGCCCTGGAGTGTGGAATAGCCCAATGAACTTGTTCATGGGACAGCGTATCCCCTGGACTCTGGTGACAGGGGGAAAACCTCCTGGATAAATGAGTCAACCACAGGATGATGCTCCCTAGCTGCAGTTTGCAAGCAGTTAGGAGGTGGGAGGATGAAGGAGAGAAAGAGGAAAATGGACCCCACCATTCCTCCACATGACTAAAAAGTCAATTAAGGGGGTCATGCCAATTCTGGGTACCCCAAGGAGATGGCTTTCCCAGCCTGTGCCCTTATGTGGGCTGCTCTGTGAAAAGCAAGTGCGACTCCCAAGAGTTCTGCTCAGACTAGTGAGAACACCCACAAGCACTTGTAAACACAATTGGGGAGCAGGGCTGTTTGCCTATAAGGATTGTTTATGTCGGAAGGTTGGCTGACACCATGGTTAGACAAATGCTCCCACTTCTGTGGAGATAAAAGGCAAGCCTTTGCCAGCAGTGAGGAGTGTGTTCGTTCTGCGGCTAAATGGCATTATAAAACTTCCTAATTAAGCATAGATGCCGATGAGATTTTAGCATCATTTCTCCAATTTAGCTTTACATACTGGGTGCGCTGTTCAGAACGGCATTAACTATAAACATTGTTGTTACTGCCCCCAGCTGGAAAACAGAGCAGTTTATGCGGGGAAGAATAAAGAGATTATCTCCCATCTGCTCCTGCCCATTATTCAGGGAAGTGTCATTTTGTCGACTGAAGGGAACCATCACTAGGATTTTAGTTAAATGGCCTTTTTATATGTGGCTATGAGTGTTAATTATTATGTTTACTTGTTTTTTTCCTCCCACTCTTAATCCTACAAATTTAATAATTTGATTTCTGGAAGTTTATCTGTTTTTTGAAATTAGATGAGTTTAGGTGTGTAATTTTTATTGCACAAGTATGCACAACGGTTATTAGACATACTGGATGCCTATTTTTAATTATATATCAACTTTACACATATATGTCTGGTTAATATGCCTGAGGATAGGAGACATACAATATAAAAAGGGTGGAGCATGGTGTGATTGAATTTATATAAAGTACAAAACCAGGCAAAGGTAATTAATGCAGATAGACTCTGGGGTCATCGATTAACCCTGGGGCAAAGTGACCCTCCTGGAAGGGCCTGGGGAGGGTGGTCCTGAGGTGCTAGGAATGTTCTGTGATGAGATGGGCACTCTTTTGGCAAACTGTGATTAAGCCACCCTCCTCTCAAAAAGATAAAAAATAAAATAAGGTTCTTTCTACATCTATGGAGCCAATTTATTTAGGTAAATACAAAGGTGGATGTTCAATTTGTAGGTGCATATCAATCCGAAAGATACAAATAGATACAAATGGCTTAAAAATATCTTAATGAGGCCTGGGTGTTTTCTTGCTTTAAGCACATTTGAGAATTTTCATGATGGTAGTGTATTCCAATAATTTGTCAGAGGGTGCTCATTTCTGCTTTCTTAAGTCCTTTTCTTTGAGTGTTTAATTACATAAAAATAATTAAGAGACTAAAATTATATATATATGTATATATATACATATATATATGTATCACATATACATATTTTTTGGTAAAATTTGGCAGTCTAATCCATGAAACAATGCCAGATAACACTATATTTCTGCCATTAGGCTCTATCGTTTGGGGAAACAAATGCCAAAACTAGCGAAATTTTTCTTGGCAAACACTAAGATGTAGAACATTACCTGGAGATGATTTCAGAGACATTAAGATGGAGAAGAGAAGTTCCCTAGAACTTCTCAGAGTTCATTTCTCAATCCATCAAAAACCATCCTGCTTGTGGATAACTTAAAGAGACACACTCAATGCCCCTTGCAGGAAATACCAGGGCCATTGACTGGAATAGAAAATGATGGGATAGAATCTTAACCCAGTTAATAAAAAATCAATATCTCCCATAGACTCTTTTGTTTGAGCAGATAAGCCAGCTAAATAATCTGACAGTTACAAAATATTGAAAAGTGAATTCATGCAATAGCTAATACATAGAGGGATTTCTGGGGGAAGAGAGGTAACAATAAAACAAAAACAAAACAAAAAGGTGGAGAATTGGAAAACACAAGCTTACCAACACACACAATGCATTCTAGAGCCCACTGTACTTGGAGGCGCTTCTACTACTAACGTGGAAATGCATTGTTTCATCCATCTAAGAAGGTCAAGGTTGGGCTGGATGACTTTAAAATGACAGTATATGCTTCTATAGAACACACACTAATGTGCTGTTGTTCTTCCATTTGTTATAAAGGGACAGAAGAGCACTGAAAATCATTGTTTAAATTAACAACATCAGGCAAATGCTTTGGCATTAGCACTAAATATACTGTCCTTTTAGCCATAAGGGAAATTGATACTGAGCATGTGCAATGGAAAGAAAGCTGGCAAATGTCAGTGTGAATAATGGGTGAAAAAAAGGAATGAGGGGGTGTGGCATCTCAATCAAGATTAAAATGAAACTGATAAAGCAGCATATGGACTGGATAACAAATCAAAAGCATGTTTATCCACTGAAGGAACTGGTTAATGGAGACTGCCAGCACGTTGCCATGGAAACACTGACTGTTGAGCTGCACCATCTCATACCTTATCCAATACATTCCTGGTTGTTGGTAGTAGTCCAAAGACCCTGATCTCTTGATGGTAAACCCGTGGTCCAGCTGAGCAGAGAGAAATGGGGCAACTCAGTGGATCAACATTGTGCTAAAGAATTAAGACTCCAGACCAAGCTGTTCTTCATTAACTACATAAGTATATAAAGTGACGATGTCTCTTCTGCAGGATAACTAGCTAGCATCTTAAATCTGAACATTGAAAATAAAAAGGCAAGAAAAGACACTAATCCCTCATGAATATCTTGGAGGTCATTTTGTTAGAATAGATCTAGTTTGTCAAACAAGTTTTCGAATGTGCATTTAATTGTCTTCTCAATTTCAAAAGTTTTAAACACTTCTTCATATGCCATTTAATAGAAAATGTTTTACAATTAAAGTACTGAAATCAGTTTTAGCCACCTAAGAGAAAGCAGAGTGGATCTCCACCCTGCTGCCCACAGTAAAACCCCATTAGGCTTAAATCTGAGGGCTTTATAACTATGAAATAAAAGAGGGAAAGAATCAGGTTTTAAAACCCCACAAATCACAGCAATTTGCATTTCTTTCTTTAAGAGTTGATCTTCAAAAGCAGAGCTACTCTTAAAGGTGAATCCTAATCACATTTCTGAACTAAAGAGATAAAGTATAAAACAGTCAGTAAATTTTCTGTCTGAAAATAGGCAAATAAAATAAAATGAAAAATAATTTTCACTGTATATTAAAAATGCATATGTACAGTTAAGTGCTTATGATTAACAAAAGGTACAATAATTAGAAGAACAGGGTAAATTCTCAGAGTTGTTCACCTGGAATAAGATGTTAGCTTTTGACTACCTGGGAATAAAAGGTTTAATCTCAGAACCTGGAGAACCATAATCATGCTGTACACCCACTTTCCCGTTCTGCCCACAATAGGATGCACACCCTTCTTTAGGGGAGAGGCCCATGAATTCTTTCAAGTGCTGGGCTGGTGTGATGCTCATGACAGTTTCTACTTCTAAATTCACAAAAGCATTTGAAAGCCATGCCAGTGCACCAGGCACTTGAACTAAAAACTGCACAGAAGGACTTGATGCTCTGATTAGACGCTGGGTTATCCTAGTGCTCATGGAAAGCATTGGGAGGCTTTTCATCTTTTTAAAAATGCATATCTCTTTTTCTTCAGGGAAAACAAAAACAACAAAAATACCCCCAAACTGAAGGACACTTGCTTTTAGGAAGATGGTGTACGCATCTGTTTTCGTCCACAAAGATGGCTGCGTAGTAACTAGTTCTCCATTGCCATCTACAGGCAAAGCGCCATATAACAGGGCACCCGGTCTCCTCAAAACTAAGCTTTTCTCAGTATCGCAATCATATGCATGCTGATTAGAATGGATTTGTTCAATTAGACTGAAATGCTCTATTTGCATGAGCAAAATGCAAAATAAGAACTTTAAAGCATTAGGAAAATTATCGGTTAAAATAATAAACAGCATTAAATGGAGAAAAATAAATTGGAACTGACATCTTAGTCATCGGTTCTTCATCAAGCTGAGCAAATCTAATAATGCCTCCCTCTCCTCCCTCAGCTCTCAAAAAGTCCACCGTTAAAATGTCATCTCTAATTCCACTTTATGTCTATAAATTGCATTTTAATAACCTTTTGTTTCCCTTTCTCTGGGGTGTGTGTGTATGTGTGTGTGTTTAAATCTCCCAACTACTGGGAAAGGTAGCAGAGGGACAATGGAGTCTTTCTAAGAGGCAGAACGCCGCAGTTCTAGGGACAGCAACGGGTCTCTACCTAATCACATTGCTTGACCCGATGTCAGAACACCTTTCCTTTTTCAGAAGGGCCCTGTGATCCCTGGGAACCTCCAGCTGGTAATTACTCCCTGAGCCAACTTGAGGCCCTCATGCAAGCCTCATATAAAGTTATCATTTGTCCTTTCTTTGGTCTTAATAATGTAGAGGGTGGGAAGCAGAGAAGAAAAAAAAATGACAACATGAACAAAAACACTACAGTTCAGAACCATAAGCCCATGTTTAACTATGCTCACGTCATATATTACACCGTGAATACGGTCTGTCTGTCATGACAGTGGGCCTTTCTTTCCCCCTTTTTTCCTTTAAGAAAAAAAGTGCCATGAATTTCCTTATAAGCAGGTAGTGAGGTTTCTAACCAAGGAAAGAGAAGTACCTGGTAAGGACTAATTTAATTGTTGATTTGCTGAAAGCAAAAACAAAAACAAACTGATGCTATAATCTACATAGCTTGACATTTTTTTCAAGGGTGTGTATAATTTCTAAAAAGTCAGTCCTATGAAAGAGGCAATTTAAAATAAAAGACATTGTTTTGTAGCCTCCAGGGAGACCATATATGCTCAGGAAAAAAAATTCTGTCTGAATGAAATTTACATTGAAATTAGCTTTTTTTCTTAATTCATCAGATAGAAATCATGACTATGCTATATTAATTATAGAACTTCTTATGATATGGGCAAATCAATAATTGTATTGAATAAACTGTCAAATGGGCCTCCTAGAATACACCATTTATAAAGGATATTTCTTCTACCTTCTACTTATATTCTGCCTTACAACAGAATAATGTTTGGCAGTCATACTTGAGTTTGCAGTGGACTATTATTTAATGTCAGGGTTCCTTTTTCTTGTGACAGACCCATAATACTTGGTCTTTGCCTTTCAAGAATGGAAACATTTTTATGGACTTATCCAATGTTATTCTGAAAATTAGTAACAGAGGCAGCCAGGCTGGTGGGTTTCTACTTCCCAGTCCCACCCTGGGACTCATGACCTCCCTGGGGTCCTTGGGGAGGGCAGGGATGTTTATAGAGAAAAGCATCTTGGAGAAGGTGCATAAATTCACATAACACGGCAGATCAGTTTCTCTGGAAACAGCCTCTGAAATTTACATTGATATTCTCTTGAAATATTAATGATAGCAGTTAACATGTGAATCATGTCAAAGAGCTGACAAGGCACTTTTTTTTCTCCAAAAAACAGCCAATTAATTTAAATTGGAGTTACGTTGATAATTTTCTTTTAAAAACTTGGTAGGTGACGAGCATTAAATAAGCATGTGACAAATGTGTAACTCAGCATTACACAGGCCACCTCAAAATTTATAAATATGATTTGTTCAGTTTCCTTGGAAAACATGTTAGTGACAAACTGAGGCATTTGCATTCAAAATGATGCAATCATGATATTTAGGGAAAAAAATCAGTGGACTTTTGACTTTTAAATACTAACTGGGATGTTTTGAGATACATGCAGATGAAGTTTTAATAAACTTGTAGATATTAGGTTTTGGAATTTGTCCAGGTTTGATTAAAATAAGATTTTTCCCCAAATATGTGTTGTCTCTCATTTGGAAAACTGCCCTGAAGTTTCTGCTCTTAGTCATTATAGGACTCCCAGAACACTGTGAACAAACCGTTCATCAAGCAACCAAGGCAAACTCAATTGAAGACTAATTGAAATAAAGACCAGGAAAAAAGAGAAAAAAAACCCCAAAATGACAGAGGTGACAATGGCACTCTCTCTAGCAGTGGTAAGCCCTGAGCAGGAGCAGAGAAGCAGTCCATTTCATGGACAAGCGTGCTGGCAGCCCATTCCAAAAGAAAATCGTGGACAACTGGAATCAAACACTTTGGAATAGACTTATATCTTGAATGAACAATGAAAACAGAGCCGAGGTGGTTCGATTTAGTTGAGCATCACCATGAGATTGTTACTGGCAAAAATTGCCTGAGCATTGGCTGGTAACAAAGAACGCTGACCATAAATGGAAGACAATGAGGACAATTTGAGTTTTCTTAGAAAGAACTAAAGAGAGGGCAAGAAGAACAACTTGCAATTTTAAAACCTCAGCAGCACTGAGGAACATCTGAAAGAGTATGGATTCTATTTAGCACCATCTGTTTGCTCATGTGCCAGTTACCGACGTACATGTAACTCACTATTGAAAAGGTTCAACTGAGAAACATGGAGTGCACACTCTACCACAGCATGGGTGCATGCATCTGCACCATTTGCAATTCTGGAAGCCCATATGAAATATTTAATAACCCAGATCTGGGATTGGTTGTAGCAAATAGGTTACTTATTTATCTTTAGCTTCATTTGGAGCTTTAGCAAAACCAGAAAGAAAAAAAAAAAGAGAAAAAGAAAGAAAGAATAGAAACACCCATAGAAGGAGTTAAACATTCGGTATTGCTCATGAGCATGTGGAATGTTGAAAAGCATAAATAATTTCTAAAAATTCAACAGCATGTCTTAAGTTCTTTGTTCAGAAAAGCAAAAAAGCTCAAGTGATTTTCACATTGAATATGCTATTAAAATTTACATACTCTGGAAAAAGGAAATTATTAACTCAGGCAATCTGGGACTTGAATATATTTACTCTAGAATATGACACCAGGAAGTATGAGGTTTCATTATTTCTTGGCCCAATTTAATCTTTGCCTAGAGCAGCTATCAAATTGCATGTAGTGTATAGCTGCATGTATAGAACAGAAAGAAAAATGGGGGGAGGCATATGCAGCAGCATCAATAAAATGGTAAATGTTAAAAGACTTTAAATTTTAAGACAGAAATTTCCAAGGAGCAAGACATTGTGACTTCACTGGGTATTCACAGCAATTCAGTCTTATGGTGCAAGCTTTCTGCTATGTTTTTTTCTTTGGTGTAAAGATCTGTGGTGTTCCAATCTCTGCCTGCTCTGTTGTCTCTCAGCTTCCCTTCCCTTCTAGGTCCTGGAGAAAGGACATGATGAACTCTCTTTTTGAGAGCCAAAAAGTTTGCATTGGCACAGAGTCCAGTGTGGGGGAGAATTTTTGCTTTAAAAAATAAATCATGAAATTAATATATACTGCAAGACCCCCTGGAGGTGTGGGATAATGATGTGAGGCCCAGGGAAATGATCTGCAAACACACACACATATATAAGCCCCATGACTCCTCGTGTGCATTAAGTGGTAGAGCTGTCTAAAGAAATGACCTGTTCTGCTGTCTCTGGGTGGAATCTCCTGAGTAATTCCTGTCTCTTAGGCAGGTTGCTTTTAAAAAGTTAGAGGTGGATATTTCAGATGCTTACTGCTATGACAGAAACTCCAGCTGCCGTGCTGTTCGGCTTGGGGCCTGTGTTGAAATGCTTCTTTATCTTTCCAGCTACTGACAGCTGATGTTCATTTTCTGGGAGGCCATCATCCTGGAGGGGAAAAAAAAAAAAAAGAAATAAAGAAAGGGGAAAAAATAAGATACATGGGGAAATGAGGCCAAAGTCTTCTAGTCCCAGGCTGTGATCTTAGAATTCTGGTGTCAGAAACAAAGCTACCAGGGTGTTCCCATGAAACCCTGCTGGAAGCTTGGAGGTCTCACTCATTCCTACATCTGCCCCTACAATTAATTTTCTCCATGTCATTTGATAAAAATCCTCGGAGGTGTGTTTCTAAACTTAGAAAAAAACCCTAACTCTAATCTAAATCTGATCTAAATTTGAAAATCTATTTTCAACCTTGGCTCTAGGAACTATGGTAAAGAAAACTTTAATCTATTTTTTCTCTTTTTT
>JAJEJO010000430.1:38192-122905 GCA_020662805.1 Glaucomys volans
AAAAAAGAGCTCTCACAAGGAAGCTTAGCCTCATGGCTCAGCTACAAACCCCAAAGGAATTCAGAGGAAAGAGGACACATTTCCCATTGTGAACACTCACAACAGACTTCACGAGAGAAGTCTGGGATTTGACCTAGTCCTTAATGATGGGGAGAAGGCTGACAGGCAGAGAGGAGGGAAGGGGATAGTTTGGTATGCAGCAGGTACAAGTGGAAGCCACAATCATGCTTGCCTGGCAGTAAGTCAACCAGTTTATCTCTAGGTAAGAGTTTATGGGAAAGAACAGTGGCAGAGAAAGCTGAAAGAATAGGAAAATATTGGATATAAGTGAGTACAAAAAAGGTCTAGAGAGTAGAGGTCTCAAGTAGGAAAAAGGCCATGTTTTTTAATAAAAGGAATGTCAGTGTTTACACTATCACATGGTTTACACTATCACATCCAGGCCCTAACTCTACAAATAAAAAAGAAGTTGGATGATAATCACAAAGAATTATGTGATCCAGTGTTTTAAACATGAGGACAAATTCAATGATGTATAGAAATGCTGTTTAAAAAAATGGTGGATGAAAAACAGGTCTCAAGAATTTAAGTCAGACAACCACTCTAAGAATCTAAGTTAGAAATTTTGGGGGTATTTGAACATTTGACAAGGCATGAAATGATTCTGGAAGTCTTGCAAATATTAGCATCATGCCTCTGGTATGGTTGGGGTTCTTTCTGAATGAAAGAGGCCACCCTCCTACAGTGGTACCCCACTGGGCCCCACATCTAACCTTATATACATACTTCTAAGCATGTCTTAATAGAGTTCCAGGCTACCTTGGGCAAATTAATTTATAGGAACTTTCAATTATTTTGAAAATCATGATCATGAAGCAGGCAGAGGAGGGTGATGCAAAGGTTAAATGTTAGTGGCTCTGAGCTAAGGATGTACATGGATGACCTCCTTCACCCTTAGTCTTGCATCTACCATATGTGTTCTTAGTCCCCTTTTGAAAATGAGCAAACTGAGGCTCAGAAAGGTGAAATAATTTGCTCAAGGTCACACAGCTACAAAGTGCTCAAGTCAGGTCTCAACCAGCTTTGAAAATGTTCTTTATCCCACACCATTTTGCATTCACTAGCATGGTGTCTGGCTCCAAAAGGGCTCCCTAAGTGTTATATGAAAATACTCAATGAATCATCTTTTCCATGATGAAAATCACACAATGGTGAGAGGGAATGAAAATTGAATTAGGGGCTGAAAAAAAACAGAGAGTATTTGGATGGGATTTAATGGAGCCTGGGAATCATCTGGAGGTCAGGAAAAGGGCTGCTGAGCACATCAGGGGAGCTTTCCTGTGGCACATAGAAACTTCTATGTCACCTGAAGACTGGGTGTGGCAATGTGACCTAATAGGGCTGGCTCTAGGATCCTGTGTGCAGCAGGCAGTGCTGGATGGAATGGGGTTGCACTTTGCAGAGACTGTTTAATAGACTGGGTACAAAAGGAGAAAAGCAGTTGGGTTTCCACAGAAGCAGTCCCTATTTGACTTTCTGAGAGAGACTCATCTCTTATTGAAAAATCCCACCCCTTTCTCACTTCCTGACCATTGGCATCTTTGCCAGAAATTTGCTTTTACCTGGCTCTACCCCCAATCCTGGTCCCCCCTCCATTCTTGAGCTTAGAGTTTGCTTTCCTATCACCTCACAATGGACTTGGTTATCATTCCCCAGCCCTTCCTGTTCCTAATCTCCTGTCAAAGTTCATAGCAACTCTTTTAGATGCTGGGGCCTGGAGGTTCAGGCTTCCAGTTTTAAATTCTAGTGAAGGTTTGAGCTTCCCTTGGGTTGTTAGTTTATGTTGAAGCAACGAAAGTAACGAAACAACTCTCACAAGTTGTCAGAGATGGTTCTGACTTCATAAATCTTAAAACATTTCAGTATTTTTTTCCCCAATGAAATAAGGCATCTCATCTAGAGGAGGTAAAACACTCACACATGCACATGCGCGCGCACACACACACACACACACACACATACTCACATGCCATGGCAACAAAAAAGTCTATAGCATTTCTCAATAAATTTCAAAGGTTTTCAGCATGATTGGATTAAAAGATATAAACAACTGGTTTTGTAGGGATCTAATCTGTACCTGAGCCATATGGATTGATGGTGGAGATTTAGCTAACTTACTGTCTTGCATCAATAAAATAAATAGGGCCATTAAAAACATACATTTTTATATATACATCTTTATCGCCATTATTTAGAAGAGATTATGTGCCAAAAATGTGCTATGAATTTTCTAAACGTGACAAACCTGGCAATATTTTACAAATAGTTGTAGTATTATTACCATACGTTCTGGTTTGGGAGTAGTTTCTGAAGTCTGACACGGTCTGGTTGTGGTTTGAGGTTAGTGGTTTTTGATTTAGAAATTCCCATCTACCACTTGGCAGAGCATTGCAACTGACAAGAACAAAATTAGTTTGCAAAATGGAAAATGAACTCTCACAGCTGTCTGCAGGAGACCCAACCTCCCCAGTCTCCATTCTCTAGGGCTGGTTGGGAAAAGTTGTGGGGAGGGTGGTGGGCTCGGATATGAGGTCACTCAGTAGAGTGAATTCCCCTTTTTCCTTGGGGAAACCATCTCAGGGGTCATGCATTAGAAAATCTTCCTCCCCTTGTGGATTTTGGTTTTGAATCATGGATCTGGTTTCCAGTCTATTCATTGCCAGACTCTATTATTAATAATATCTGTAGATTTATGAGAAGCATGTCAGCCTGGAGTATTTTACTACCAGAATATTCTGATTCAGTTGAAAACAATTCCAAGTTCATTACAGTGCTCTTCAAGGGCAGTTCCATTTCACCCCCAGTGTGCTGTCTCTTGGTTCTTGTTAACCATCCCCAGCTGCACAGCACCACAGCACCTTGACTCTCTTCAGCATGAACCTGTGCACTCCTTCAGTTCACACTACACTTGGGGAGAAAATGCAGAGTAATTAAAATCTACCTTGGAGCAAGGAGAGGATAAGATGCCCATGTGGAAAGCGAAAGTCCATGTCATCATTTGTAATTGTGAATACAGGTGAGAAGTTTTATGTATTATTACAATGTCATTGGGGCTGACTTAATTCCTAACAAATTCTACCAGCAAGAGATCAATGCATTCAAATTTTTATGTGAGTAGGGCTGATTTTTATCAGTCAGCACAAAATATCCTAGGAGATTATCCAGGCTCCTTTCTTTCTTTCCTTTTTTTTTTCCTTTTGGAATATCTTGGCCTAGCAGTCTCTTTTCAAAAGAGCAGGTAAGTAGGATACAGGAGCTAAAATAAAATGTAAAGACCAGGAGAAGACTTGAAATGGCTGCACAACGAGACTTGGCATATTCTAACCAGTCCTTTCCATCAGAACAGTTTCTCAAGCTTGCTTTCACATTATAATCACCTTCAAGGCTTTGAAAGTGCTCATGCCCAGATGCCAGTACAGGTAAATCAAAGCAGAATCTCTGGAGGCAAAACCCAGGCATCAGACCTTGTGCCAGAGACTCCACTGAGTTTCATGCTAAATTCCTTTGTGCCTCGGTTTCCTTATCAGCAAAACAAGGAAAATAATTGGAGGTAAAAAAGACTCCCAGAACGAGAGCAACTAGAGGGTTAGAAGAATAATCCAGGCAAAAGTGAGTTGATATTTTGAAAACAAAAATGCAATGAAAGCAAAATATTTGAAATATGATAACAATGATAATTTGATCCTAATTACAAAGAAGACATTTTGTTTTGGCAATGTCTATTCAGTTTGTGGACTTATCACCAACCTACATTTTCTATCCAAAAAGCTTCATCTGGGGGCAAGTGACTCAATCTTCTCCCTAATCCCTGGAATGATCTAGATATATCATTGCCTATTTCATTCTTATATTATATGTGCCTAAATCCTATGGTTCTCCACTAGATGGGTAGGTAACAAAGTTATCAAACTCAGCCGGGACAATGTCTTTTGGGATTTTGTAACTATATTAAATGAATTGTCAGGAGAAAGCAGAAGAGCCGATAATGTCCACATGACCTACATGGACATATGGCATTTAAGCAGGATCGTTTTTTGGGTGAGGGACTCTCCTCCCTAATCAAGGTTCTCTTATGCCAACACTGATGATGATTTGCATTTCATCAGCATGTGGCAAGGGATGACAGAATTGCTTCCTTGCTCAGCCTCAAATTCATCAAATATTACTAAGTATCTATGAGGTGCCGGGACTTCAGAATGTCCTCTCAGGCCCTTTAAGTATATGATCCTCTCTCCATCCTCTTTGGAAGCAAAGAAATTGGTCCTATTGTCCCCATTCCACAGGCAGGAAAATAGGTTTGAAGGAAAGAAAAAACTTGCCGAAGGTCACACAGGTATGCAAGCTGGGCCTTCTTCCAGAAGTCTCCATTCCTTCCCTGTGCACTGGGCTGCATGTTGGTGATATCTTTTTTTCCACTGGGCTTACCAGAACCTTCCACTGAGAGGCCTTGCTCATGGCCCTTCCAGGCCAAGGATACAAAGGAGTGGATTGGGTTTGCACTCAGAGTGTATTAAAAACAAATGTCAGCTCAGAAGAAGCTCCTGGAGTGAGGTCAAAACAAGTGACTTTTGCTGACTCAATTTTTAAAATTCTATTGCCCTTCTGCTCTATTTTCTGTTTCAGAAGAGACTGCTTTTTCAATTCCGAGTGTGCCAGGTGGAAAGGTCATCGTATAAGCAATAGAGAAAATTAGAACTAATGAGAGCACAGGAAGAGCTCTCTGCTGACCTCCTTAGGGTTCACATAATTATTATTACCTCTCTTCCCCTTAGGGAGCATCCTTTGTGGTGATCAGATATAATTTGATTGCCAAATGCAAAATGTCTTGTTAAATGGATATCCCTTTAAATCCCTAATTTATTTATTTTGATGGCCTGGTCATTCGTGTATTGCACTCAGAGACCTCAACAAACACTAAATGCTGTCTGTGGAAGCTTACATATTGTTTTGAGACAAAGAAAATAAGCAGTTTTCTGATTTAGTTGCTACATAAAAATAATTTCAAAGGTGAAGCAATCAGTTTCTCCACCACATGTTGAAAAGGTTTTGCTAAAAGCAATACAGATTTATTCCCCCTCAGATTGTAGCCTGGTTGAATTACATAATGGGTATCTCTTTTTTTTTCAGTATTACTTTTCCTTGTGGCATTCAAACAAGATCTTTACTTATTGATTATTACTTAAACATTACTCTTGATTTTAGAAAGTGTTTAGGGAATCTGTGAGGAAAACCTGAAAAATAGTAGAAACCCAAATTCCAGAGGGAGCCATGGAATGTAATTACCAGCAAAATGGGATCATGCGTGCAAAACACGTAGAGGAGGCAGAAAGTTAATGCTAAGAAAATGAGCACCTGGCTTTTCACAGATAAGAGCCAGAAGTCATCTTAATTTTCTTCCTCTACCCTAGTTGGGTTGGGATAATGTTGATGAAGTACCATGTGTTTTGGAGTCAAGGTAAGCATTTATCTTGTCTCTAATAGAATTCCAGACTGCTAGTGTATAGATCTGCTCACATTCACAAAGTCGTCTCCCAGCCAATGTCCATATGTGCTGGAGCTGACCCTGCTGGACATCTCCTCTCCAGCCTCCTGCAGGACTGAGCTCTGGCATTGTTCCGGGAAGCTTCCATGGCACCCTCCCCAGAGAGGCCGGTTGGGCTAGGCCTGTTCACTGCCCTTAACTGTGGCTGCATCAGACATTGCCCCTGAGAGGGGGTCTGGCACCCAGTACACCTAAAATGTATTTAGGAATCTAAAATGGCTCTTTGTCACCTATGAATCTCTTCCTTCCATGGCTCATGATAAGTTTTTGTTTTTGTTTTTTTTTTAAGGTCTGACCTTTTAAAAAAAACTTTTTAAAAGTTAAACTTTTTAAACATTTTCCTTCCTTCCTTCCCTTCCTTCCTTCCTTCCTTCCTTCCTTCCTTCCTTCCTTCCTTCCTTCCTACCTTCCTCCCTCCCTCCCTCCCTCCTTCCTTCCTTTCAAATAAATACATGTGCTGAGGATTGAACCCAGTGCTTCACATGTGCTAGGCAAGCACTCTACCACTGAGCCACAACTTCAGCCCCCATGATGACTTTTTGAAAGCCACATTTCACATTCCGGTTTCCCAGTTTATTCTGTATGGTCACCCTGTCTTAGTCTTTCGAGGCCTAACATGCAATTTGACAAATTGTGGGCCATTGGCATTTAATTAGCCCATGTGGATTGTCAGAATCAACTGCTGCCACCAAGAGAGCCTGGAGCTAGCTTGTGGCATTTATTTCCTGAACACCTTAGGGAAAGGCACCACGACAGAGGTGAGTTAGTATGGAAAGGTTGCTAACTTGTATTAATGATTACCACATTGGTGATGTCCACAATGTTTCCTTATTCAATATTCACATTGCTTCCATGTTTAACAAGAGGAGGATAGAGGTAGGATAATGAGAATACCTGACTACACATTCTGGCTCTCTTGCAAGCTTGGATACTTGGGGGCAATCACTCTCAGAATGTCAGTCTCCTATCTGCAAAATGGGTACAATAATACACACCCTGCCTATCTGCTAGGCTTTTTACTAGGCTCAGATAAGATGCATCCTTCTCACTTCTCAGAAAAAGATAATTTTTGCTTAACACTCTGGGGTAAATGCAAAGGTTGCTGAAGCTCCAAGTGACTACTCCTGGAGTGGCCCTGCCCCTCTCTCCCAGGCACTGAGAGGATTAATATTTTTGTATATCTTTACACCAGTTAGAACACTCTGATATATGAAAAGACTTAAAGTAAGCCTTAGCTGCATATCTCTATGCATTCATATTCATTTATATTCTCCTGTCATATAACTTTGCAGTGAATTGTGAAGAATCACATGCAGACATGGAACCTAGACCCAGGGCTATCAAGTTGGAGAACATGAATAAGATCCCAAGCTCCTAACACCTCACATGTTGGTACATCACCTTTTGACTGTGCTTTTAATCATGCCTTGTCCTCCATAATTAGTTACTTTGGAAAGAAACTATTTGACTACCTGCCAAGATGACACTTCAGAGCAAGAGAACACTGTGTTGCCAGATCATTCACGCAGTAGGCTGGCAAAATTTGTATCAATGAGCTAAGAATTTAATGACTGTCCTTTTGTGTGTGTGTGTGTGTGTGTGTGTGTGTGTGTGTGTGTTTTGGTCCATGCCCTATCTATAACCAAATCTGTAACCTGTTTACTCTTCTGGCAGGAAGAACCAATCAATCTAGTTAGGGAGTGTCCCCATCTGTCAATGGGGATTACAACAGCAGCTAGGTTAGTAAGTCATACAGTTGTGGGGAAGAACACAATCGGTTAATGATATGAGATGCTTACAACAGTGCTGGCAGACTCTTGGAGGTGAGCGCTTTGTGTAAACAACTATCATTATTTGCCAAAACAAATTGTATCATTCAGTTGCAGACAGATACAGGGTGAAAAAAAGAATGACTCTGCTCTGGAAAATTCTTTCATAGCTAAAGAAATGCCATTAGATCCCTTGTCTTCAAAGGGCAGACACAGAAACAGCATCTTGGAGCTTTGAGAAATGCAGAGCTTCAAACCTACTGCATTAGTATCCGAATTTTAGGATCTCTCCAGGTGGTTTGTGAAAAGTACTGTCTCGGAGTGCTCCTGGATTATATGCGAACACCCTGGGGTCATTTGTATGTTGGTAAGAAGGACACAATAGTAGGAGTGACTCAGGAAACCTGCTCTGTCTTACTGATGATTATTCAGTTGCAATCTGGACCACAGAAAGAAGGTTGTGGAGTGGGGGATATGGATCACCTGCACCTAACCAGTTAGAAGGCAGTCCCATTGGAATCAAATGAAATGGATACATCAGATACCCTCATGGAATGAGTGCAGGATTCTGTAAACGGTCTGGCTCATTTAGGGGAAGGAACAAACCCAAGCATGACAGGAGGCAATATCCTTAGGAAATCTGCAAGTGGTTTTGCAAAGGAAGGCTAGGTGTGCATAGAGGGAGGAGAGTAAGTCACTTACATTAACCCAGGGATGCTCAAGGACCTGCACAGCTGAAAATCGCTGATCCACATTGACCAACAGCATCATGGTAATGAGCTCCTGTGAAGGGGAACATTAGACTCCATTTATTTGACTTTGAAGGTGAAAAGGTGGGTATTTGCAAATGTCGGCCTTCTCTTCCATTTGGAAAAACAGAGCTTTGTAAAAGCTCTGTAAAATTTAGAGCTTTGTAAAAGCTCTAAATCTTAATTATATCAATTCCACTTACCTGTGACTACCTGAATAACATCTTCAAAAGTTAAAGGAAAGTCAACTTTTAGAATTATCAAATATATAATGTGCAATTGATAAAAGAAATTAAGTTAATATTTACATAAATTTCATAAAAATGGTTTTAATAGAAAGAAAACATTATTCATGTTAAAGAATTAGTAGTCCTTTCTTTGACTATGGTCTTACAATTTAAAGCCAGATTTCTTAATTAGTTTTATAAAGTCACATTTTAAAAACACTAAAATTTTCACTTTGACAGATGAAAGGAAAAATAGATTTTACCTAATTTCCAGACAGGATATTTAGGTTTGAAAGAAAGCAATGAAAAAAGATGCAGAATTGCCAATAGTTAGTTGGTAAAATAGAAAGAACTTTTTAGGGGTTGGTGCTGGGGACTGTACCCAGGAGCTCATGTACATTAAACATGTGCTCTCCTGCTGAGTTACATCCCCAGTCCAAGAGAACTATCTTCTAGTAGTGAAATGATTCTAAGGAAATGTGTTAAAGTTGCTTCAAAAATTTCCAGACTTCTCAATACAAAGAAAGCAGAACTATTAAGAGGTAAGTGACTCAAACGTTCTGAAATGAATGAAACTTCCTTATGAGCTCCAAGTGATTTGGGCCAGGATGGCACAGCTTTGGTCTTTGTGACTTTTTCAAACACTTATCTACTTTGGATTAGAAGTTCCCACATCACAAAATGGTTAGATAGGCATTTTCTAGTTTCTTATGTGTGCAGGCTCTGGGTACCACATGGAATGAGAATGACTGATTCCCATTGATATAGAGTCTACCCTTGCTTTCTCCATTCCCTTTCTAACTTGGACCAGGACTTTTTAAAGCAATGACTGTGTGTGGTGCCCTTTGCCAGGTGCTGTGGGGATAAAGGAAACAGTACCATTTGTCAGTAACTGTGAGCTCTTAGGTTATAGAGTGAAGCATTAAGTGTTGGGCAGATTCCTGAAAAGCCTGCTTATAGGTCAAAGTGCTCCAACCCCCTCCCTGCAACCACCATCCCAGCTCCTTTCACCTCTGGCCTTTCCTCTGACACTTCTCTTCTATACATTCTCCTAAGTCCAGCGGTGGATTCTCGGACGTTGAAGAAAATAAGACATTTGTGCCCAATATGCACCATTCCCTATGCAAAGTGGTTGAATCTACAGGGTTGGGTTTTAATTTGTACTTAGGACATAGCAAAAGGAAAACCATGCCCATTGAACAACCAAAAAATGATTATTTTTCAACATCAAATTTTCAAGTGTAAGTCAATGTTTATGACATGATACTGTTTGACCATCACTTATTCAAAATTCTTGGGACTAGAATGCTTCTGATTTAAATCTTTTTAAATTTTGGAATATTTGCATTATATAAAGAGAATTTTGGAAATGAAACCCAGATTTAAATATAAAATTCATTTATGTTTCATATACACCTTATACATATGGCCTCAAGATAATTTTATACAATATCTTTAGTGCACCTTTATTTTGATTGCAATCCATCACATAAAGTCAACTGTGGGATTTTCCACTTAGGAGATCATGTTGGTGCTCAAAAATTTCAGATTTTGAAGCATTCTGCATTTTGGATTTTCAAATTAGGGATGGTCAATCTATGTGAATTTAAAAGAGATCAATGACAAGGTTTTTCTTTCTTCCCAAAGTCTACTAATATTTCAATGTAAGAGTTGTAGAATTTTTTAGATACGATCTGTTATTATTTTTAAAATGTGTTAAAATGTACATAAAATATACCACTTTATCCATTTTTGAGTGAACAGTTCAGGGGCACTCAGTACATTCACATTATTGTGCAACCATCACCACCATCCTAGAAGTGGATCTTTTAGTTCAGTGGGATAAACACCATGTCTGGTTCCCCTTCCTCTAAACCCCATTTACCTTTCAAAATTAACTGTAAAACATTAGTTTCCCCATAAAGTCTTTGATGAGCATTTCAACCTATGTTGAAGTTGAGCTTTCTTTCATTTGATTGATGAATTGCTTGATTCACTTATCCATATATTATTCATTTGTTGAATACATGTTGATCAATAATTAGGTACCAGTTATGATTTAGGCACTGATGATACTGCAATGAATGAAATGGACAAAAATCCTTGCTTTCCCAGAATTTACTTGCTAGTAGGGAGAGTGTGGAAATAAATGACATGAATAGGACATATCCTCTTATCTATGTATGTCTATTTACCTATGTAGGTGAGATAGTTACATGGTATACCAGATGGACATAAGAGTTTAAATTCTATAGATAAAAAATAAAGCAGATAAGGAGGAGAAGGCCAATCCAGGTAAGGCTTAAGGGCTGCAATAGGAGATGGGGTGGTCTGGGAAGGCTTCACTGAGGAGATGATGCTTAGTCAATAACAGAGAGGTGAAGCAATGTGCCATGCAGAAATCTGAGGTGGGCTCGAGCCTGGCAAGGTGGGAGCACACCAAGAGGTTATCACAATGTAACTAGAGTGACAACAAAGTAGAGGCGCTTGGTAAGTGCCTGTTAGGATGGTCACGAACAGGTGGTGTGATATCTGTGAAATCTTGGAAAACCTAGTAATTACAACTAAAAGGTGTACAAATCACATTTATGACATCGTTAGTCTCTTTGTGCACAACAATTTAGAATCAATAATTTCACCATGACACCTAGGCTGTATTGAAGAGGTAGGCACCAGCAACCTACCTTCGCAGAATCAGAAACATTATCCCAGTATGGAGAAGGAAAGTCCACTTGCCCCATCAAGATCTGATCAAAAAGCACCTCCTGGTCATCACCACTTCTGTTTAGATGAACAACAACAGGAGAAAATAGCACTAAAATGTTAACTCAGGGCATGTCTCATCATTTTTTTTTTTAATGCATTGAGCCCCTCCTTTCCCTATAAATGTATAAAATGTGTGTTCTTAGAGCAATCAAAAATGTCAATATGCAACTATTTTGGTAAATTAAGAAAGAATGAGTTTTTAAATTATATGAGGAAGATTTATGGAAGGTGTATAAATTAGCATGCACAACATGGAAAAAATAGCAGGCATTGCAAGTGAAGTTATTATGTTCTTTTCCTGCTTCAGGCCCCTTTGTTCAAGAAGGGCAAATGGATCATTCAGAGAATAGAGAAATGCTTTGTTGGTGCTGAATAAAAGATTGCTGCCCATACCCACGAAATGGAGGAAAACCACACAGCAGGATGTAAGTGATTACACCAGCTGCCCAGATGTCCACCTTGAGGCCATATCTGGAAAAATAAGTGATATTAGAGTTAGAAAAGTCAGGACAGGACAAATTATGGGGCTTGCTAAAATAGATGACTCTTCTATTCCAAACCCAAAATGAGACTGAACAAAATAAAAAAACCTAATGACAAACACTAAACTAAAACCCAGCAGCTAAACAGAGTTCAAGGAAGGAATTAAAAAAAATTAAAGAGAATATCTAAGGCATATGAATCAAAATCAAAGCAATGCATGCCTAGTAGGATCATATCCAAATATCAATAAGTGAAGGCTGTCAGGTTTATTAAAATCTTACTAATTTTGAGATGGGAATGGATCTAACTCTCTAATTTTAGAAATCATAATTATTTGAAGAACATTTTCCTGCTTACGAAGAGCTGACATACATTATCTTATTTAGTTTTCCCAACAACTTTGTAGGTTAGACAGGATAAGTATTGCCTGTTTTTATAGAAGAGAAAACAGGCTCAGAGTATGATAGCACCATTAGTGACAGAAATGGACTATCTTCAAGGTCTTCAGGGCCCAACCAATACAACTCCTCAACCTCCTGGTACACTCTCAGAATATGTTCCAGTAGCAAATGTAGCTATGCCAGAGGCAGCACTTTCTGAGGGAGGTCAGATCAGGTACAGATGTGTCTCCCAAATCACTCAAATCTGACAAACAAAACGTTCCCATTCCCTCCTCACCTCTCACCCTAGGAATTTCCCTATTGGGGTTTCCTTCTTACCTGCCTTGTCTTTCTGCCACTGGATCTAAGATACAAGTAGAAAAACCATCTGCATCTACTGGTCACAGTGGATGACACTACCTGGATTCCCAAGTGTGGACTGAAACTGCTAATGGAAGAAGAAAATGGGGCTGTCCCCCTCATTGTCCCAACCTCCCAACTTCAGATCAAGTTCAGTACCTCATGACTGACTATGGATGTTGGTAAGAAATAGGCTCTTTGCTGATAATGCCTTTTTCTCAGGCCAACCTGAGTTCAAATACTAACATAGCCTCTAAGAGGTCATGAGCTTACAGGATACCTCACCCCTCAGTGATAAGTCTCAGTGAATCTATGTGCAAAATGGGAATAGTACAATTCACCAGAAGAACAAGAATTAAGTAAATGGGTTTAAGGGCTGGTATGTATTAGGTCCTTATTAGTAAGGTCCTTATTAGATCCTTATTAGGCTACTTCACTTTCTCTCCCCATTCTAGTGTAGAGATTTTCATTCTCTTGATTCTATACAAAGAAACCAGCAAATTCCCAATGGCCCTCTGATGCCAAAGGGTATTTTACTCCACAGGAAATCAACCCATGTCCAAAAGGACCAAAAAGACCAGGAATGTATAAATGTGGCTGAGAGAAATAACCACAGGAGAGTGTAATCATCACACAGCAGTGTCTGCTTTTTCTCCAAAAGTGAGTTAATTACCATCACTGTATGTTTCTCTGTTAGTCCGAACATTTTTTACTCTGGGGTTAATAACTTCCACTCTACCTTTAACAAAGGCCAAATGGAAGCTTTAAACAAGATTGCAGTAATTGGTAACTTGATTGGGAAAACACAGAAAATAGTTCCCAGTAGAAAAGTTAAAAAAAAGAGAAAAGAAAGAAAAAAAAAAAGAAAAAAAAAAAGAAAAGAGAGTGAAAGAAACCCCATGGCTGATTCTGTCTGGATGGGACAGAATAGTACTGTTTCTTATTCTCAAAGTAGCCCAGTTCTTTTAAGCATAGAACTAAAATAAAGAAGAAGCCTTTACCCAGTCTCTGCAATTATTTCAGGAGCCACATATGTTGGGGTGCCACAGACTGTGTATAGGGGACCATCGACAATGGTGGCCAGTCCAAAGTCGCCCAGCTTCAGCGATTTGCTGCCATCTTGGTGCTCATATACCTAAAATAAAAGTAAAAACACAATCATCTTAAAACTAAGAACTTAAAAGCTTTTCATTGAATTTAATGTATATAATATTACAAAATCAGGCAATTATGCACTATAGCTTTTTTTAGATTACTGCAAAGTTGGAAATACAGCCAACAAACAGCAAATGGAAATTCATTAAGTAAACTATGGTACACTCATACAATGGGCTGTACAAGGCCATTAAAATGGTGATGTGAGATTATACTTATTGTAAGCAATTATGTTGGGGAGGCAAGGATATCAGATTTCAGATTGGTTTGCATAAACTGTCTGTTAAAGCAGAAATAAAATAGAAAAGAAGTCTCGAAGAACACAGTTTTGGTGTCTGTCTCTGGGTGGTAGGATTATAGAGATCTTTTTTTTTCCTCTTATCTGTATTAGATGCTTTTTACAATTAAAGTTGATTTAAATAATAAAATGAAGCACAGAAAGTCTCTTGTGCTTTATTTTATGAAAATGATTACTTCTTCCTTCTAATACATGAGAAGCTTTAATATGCCTTTCTTTACTAACGGCACAAAAAAACTACTCACATATTAAAATACTTTATTTTCAGTGCCCTACATTTCCGACAAGATCTATTTACATTTTTTATTAATAATTGAGAGGTATATTAACATTTCATTTTACCTGTGGCAATTTGGAAAGATTTATCAGGTGCAGAGTCAGCATTCTGTCCAGGTTTCCTTATTAAGGCAGTAAAAGTTTCTAGTCTTTCACCCAACAAATCAAAAGAAGGATGCCTATAACTCTAGGCAAGTATTTATACACTTTAATTCTCGTCTATGATCAAACCAAAAGGATATGCTCTAAAAAGTATCCCAAACAACTTCATTGATCACAAAGAAAGGATCAAAGGGCATTCAGAACTCTTATTCAGTGCCCTCTGGAATCAATAGGATAAAGAAAAGAAAACCACAGTAAAATTCCAGTATTTCCAGCAAGGGCAATCTTTCAGAAATGCCTCAAGGAAATGGTAAGGTTTTCCTCATACATCAAAATAATTCATGCAATAAGTTGAGGCTCGCATGTTCTTCTGTTATCACTCTATGATCATCTGGTACTTGCTGAAGTACTCTGCACCTCCTGCACAGCAAGACACATCTCCACACATCAGGAGCGCTGCTACTGTTCACATGTGTGTCCTCCTTCCTTTGGAAAAAGTTGATTCACTTTGCATTCCACTATAGCACAGAGTGCAGATGTTTGGCCAGCTAAGCTGCAGCATCAGCAATGACCATTTGCATCCAACTGTTTTGGCAGAGGCAGTGGTCAGATTCATCCCTCTGGAGAGGCGGGGTGGAAATTATGCTTTTACATCTTGTACACATTCAGAACATGGAGTCTTTCCCCCCCAGGGCTCTGGATCACAATCAAGTTCAGGCTGCGCTGGTGCAGGCATCCAAAGCCTGGGGGATCACCTGTTCCAGCATCAGGGCAAAGACAGCTATGTGTCCAGTGGATGGACACTGTCCTCTCTGTCCTCTCTGCTTAATGAAGCAGCTGTGCAGCCCTGGTCACCATAACCAGGTTTGAGTTAGAACTTGGAGGCATCAGAACTGCAAAACACAGTGATGCCCATAGCCTAAATGTTCTCAGGCAAAAGAAATCTCTAAATCATAGTTTCATCATCCTAGCCATTCTGGTCATCTAAACAACAAGCAAATGTTTTTCATGAAAAGAAATATGAGATGGAAACATCTACATATCATCTTCTAGTTTACTTCCCCTATAGAGCAAAATTGTTTACTTCCTTAGTTCCATTTTGTTACCAGTAACCTTTCTAAAATGCAAAATAACCTCTTGCTTTGATGTTCTTCTAGATTCAAACATTCATGATGTGTGCTTTGTGAGATGGTGCAGATTTTGATCTATTCATTCAACCCCATTTATGCAGGAATTCTGTAGCTTTTTTCCTAAATGGTGTGTATATCACCTCATGTATTCAAAAGTTTGACAAATCCAGATGTTGGGGGATCCAATCATTAAGTCCCATCATAGTTCTGAAAATGACCTTGTAATTGTCTTACATGGAGCAAGGGTTTTATTTTTGAACATCTACATTTTATCAGGAATTCCTGATAACATATAGCCACATACTAATTATATTTAAAATAGATGAGCAATAGAGTCCAAACTTCTAATAACTAAGAAAAATGCAAGGCCCTGGGTTCGATCCCAGCACAGCACAATAAGCAAAAGTAAACTTTAAAATGCTACCTATAATGAGGAAAGTGAGGAACACCTAAAAGTAATAACACTTCTAAAAAACCAAAGCCATTTAAATGAAGTATATTCAATTTATAATTTTAATGGTCTGTTTTCTTTTTTTTTTTTTTTGCTTTGAAAACTGATTGAACATTCATGAACATAAACAGATTCAACAGATACTTTGAAGAGACCAAAAGAGCTTAGAGACAAAGACATATTCCATGTCACTGAAAACATTTCAAGACCCAAGTACATTAGAAATGCTTCAGCAACATGTTTTTGCAGGTGAATAAATGTCCAATCCACTGGTTTAGAATTCTGTTTAACTTATTGTCAGGCAGGTCAGGAAACAAGTTACTTTGGGGTTTTCTCTGTCAACACTTTGGGAGAAAGATGGAGAAGAATATATTTCAGTGTTTCTTCTCCTCCAATGGGAGAGCCCTTTCTGAAGTGGCATAATGAGTCCTCTCACAACTGCGCTCACCATGAGCGCCTGCTGCGAACTGAGCCTCTGTTCACCCTCATCTCTTTTTGAGCCAGTTTCAGAGAAGCATGAAGGAGGCCATTTGCAAATACAATTAAAACTTCGTTAAACATCACAGATTGCTCAATACATCTGTTTCAAGTGTGCATGCACACATATTTGCACTTGCATGCACATGTGCACATACACATCCTTGCAAAACTATCTCTGTAAAATATTTTCCCAAATGGCAGCTGCAAATTCACTTTGAAGTAAGTTTTTAATTGAAAGTTAGAAATCAGAAAGGCTTCTCACCAGTTCCCATCTAAAAGGCCGAGTCCTTGGCTTACTCTACTCTCAGATTCTTTCTATTCCTCAGCATGCCTCCTCATCTTGACCATCATTCAGAAAGGACATTAGCAGGCTGCAAGTATAGACTTGGACAGCCTGATCCAGCAAGTGGGGTTCTGGTGGTGTCAGAGGAACTTCTTGCTATAACTGTGTTTTAAAGCCTCTATAAAACATGACCCACACGTGAAGTGGGAGTACATCAATTGTCAGTCAAGGAGTGCTCACGACATGAGATATAATTTAATGTTCAGCCCAGGCCCTTTAAATACTATAGATGTTCCCCCACATCTTAAACACTGAGGGACTATTAAAGAGACGAGGATTAGTGCAAATTACCCAGTATGTAGTGCTTTCACTGTTTTAACTAAGCAATAAAACTGTGTAATTGTACAACACTAATTGAATGCAGCTACACATAATTGTGGGCTGCCATATGTATCCTATTACCATAAAGACTGTCAGTATTTTCTAAGCTACTCTTGTGATCATTGCAGATGGCTATAGTCAGAGAAGTTGTTCTCTAGGGTTTATTATATGGCTATAAAGATATCCCATGATTTGACAGAATAAGTGTGTTAAATGGCAACAATTATGAAAAAGATTCCAATTAAAAGCTGAAGTCATGTTACCCAAGAAGAACTAAAGTATGAGATCAGGTGTGTAGATTTTGGGCATACTGGTATTTCTTTTTTAAAAAAGGATTTTATTTTTGCATCTTTTTGTTTATTTGGGTTTTGCACTGGTGGTAACTTGCTGAACAGTAGATGTTTGGGCATATGCTTTCCCTTGGATGAGAAACTGAGACCATTTGGAAAAGTTATTTGAAAAAATATAACATTTAATATATAGTCATAAAATGCAGCCGGTGGCCATAAAATATTATGAAAATTCACAGATAACCTGAACCCGGTCAAATGGTTTCTGAGATTCCCATAATTGAGAACTAAAAGCTGACTAATATAACAGATGTGTTGGAACAAACACAATTCTCAGTGTTGCTACAAATTCAAGGATAGCCCTGTTGAAATGTTGGCTAATGAATCATTAGTAAGCACTGAAATAGTTTTCACAGAGGAGCTCAATAGGTACTAAAAATTATTTCACCAAATAGAATTGGACAAAAGTGGCGTGAAATTGACAAAGCCATGAAAAGAGGTCAATTTACTTTTTAACATATACGGTCTCCCTTTAAAAAGACATTGATTTTCCTCTAGCCATAGTGTATGTCCTTTGTGATGCTTTCTAAGGAAAATGGATTAAATTTAAATCTTTACGAAGCAAAGCATAGCAACATTTAAACTGGGAGTTATTTTGCAAAATGCATTTATGGTCACCTACTTTCAAATTAGAACTCCTGGAAAAAAATGCCCTATAATTAAAAAAAATTTTATTCACATGCAAATATGTATGAAATCCAAGTTAAATAAAATAATAAAACAATGAAAGTTGCATAAGGGAGGAGAGAGGAAACAACATTAAAGGAAGAGATAAAATTGCTTCTCTAAGTTTTACACTGGAGATAGCTGGGAAGCTGGAGAACGGAAACTCCACGAAACCTGATTCTCATCCTCAATTTAAAATAGTCATGAAACCATCGAGAAAGGGGTTCTAAGCAGCTGCAGGGAGATACATAAACATGCACACTCCAGATCCTGTTGGGAATTGTATCCTAGGATTTGGCCAAAACTGTGGGAACTCAGTATCATCTAAGGATTTTATTCCGTTTTTGTCACACAATTGATATCTAATACGCCATTGTAGAAAAATTAGAAAAGGCAGGTCACTGTGGAGGAAGAGGAACTAAACTCACCTATAATATCCACACTCAGAAATAACCCTTGTTAACATTGTGTCCTGTGGACTTCGAGAGCTTTCTTTCCCTTTCTTTCCTGCTCTTCTTTTCCCACTGGATAATACATCCTGAACGTTTTCCCAAGTGAATAAGTATAAACATGTGCAATTATTTTCAGTGGCTGCTGGATATTCTATTATATGGAAACACTATAATAATAATCCTCACAATATCTACTACCACTGCCATTAACTGAGAACACAGGATGTGCCAGTCACAATGATGAGGACAATGTGAGCATTGTATCATTTGACCCCTTCAACAATCCTATTAATTAGAAATACCCTCAATTTTCTTACCTGAAAATTGAGGTTCAGAGACATTCAGTAACATGTCCAATGTAACACAACTAGCAAGTAAAGAGCCAGAACTTACACTCAGATATAGCAGATTCTGTGATTTTAACCAGAATGTCCTTCTGCCACATCACTATTTACTCAGTACCCTGAGGCAAGTTGTTTCAATATATACTGTTTTCCCCCATACTAAAAAACACTTGACATGAACATCTCTACACACACACACACACACAAGCACATTCCTATGTACATAGCTAATTTTCCTTTGGTTGTGTTTTAGAAGTGGAATTATTGGGTCACAGGATGCATATATTGTTTAAGCGTTGGTTTCTTATTACCAAATTTCCTTTCAGAAAGGTTTTACTGAGTTATTCTTCCACCAATACATATGCGATGACTGGGTAGCAGTTATCTTCAAGAAGGTCCTTGAAGAACAAGGGCTCTCAGTCAATGCTTAGTACAGAAACCGGCACATTATTATACTATGTCATGTTTCAAAAAAATGTCTGGCTTCTGTTTTTCCTTAACCTTCATCCTCAGTCAGAGAGCAGAAGTAGTTTCTCTAGAAACCCACAAAAAAGGGATCATTCAGTTTCTGCTTGGATGCCTACAATGTCTACTTACCTATGAGAGTGGCCATTTAATTTTCGAAGAGGTATAATGGTTAGAAAGGTTTTCCTCATATTAACCCTAAATCTCCTGCCCATTAATCTCTTCTCTTTGGTTTAACTCAGTGCTCTCAAATACAGCCCCCACCCCAAATTTCTCTTGAGTTCCACTCGGCAATTTTTCACATATCTAATGAGAGACATCCTTGCCCATGTAGCCCATCCTTCTCTGGGTCCCTGACACGTGTGTCAGGTTACTACCATAACACAGAGTGTGGAGTGAGAAGTCCCAGGACTCCCTTGATGGACATTCAGTGAAAGAACTCTAAGGGCATATTAACAATTTTAGCAGCAGTGTCACCCTGAGATGTGAGACTCACCCTGAACTTGACCTGCAATCAGGCCAAGTTTTCCCATTATTCCTTTTCTGTAATTATCAATAAAACTATGCTAAAACCATTTAGTTCATAGGGATTTATGTTTATCTCTCATGAAATTTCACCTTAGTGACTTTGGACTTTTATAAAGCCAAAGATATCCTTGGATCTCAGTTCTGTCATTTGCTATATAATACATCTTCAATCAAGATAGAGGCAATGTTGATTAGGGCAGGGCTCTTGACACACTCATGGGAGATTGCTGTCTTTTCCTTTGGGTAATCCCCAATTCATAATCAACACACTCTGGTGGCCCAAGTTCATACTATAATCTGTCTTCTGTATCTGGGGTCTGTATATGCAGATCAAAAACATTTGGGGGAAAAAAAACTATCAGTACTGAACATGTACAGACTTATTTCTCATCACTGTTCCCTAAACAATACAGTATAACAACTACTTATATAGCATCCACTTTGTTTGAGGTATTATAAGTCATCTAGAGATGATTTAAA
The DNA here is from genome assembly GCA_020662805.1 of Glaucomys volans. Taxonomy (NCBI): domain Eukaryota; kingdom Metazoa; phylum Chordata; class Mammalia; order Rodentia; family Sciuridae; genus Glaucomys; species Glaucomys volans. The sequence goes on from JAJEJO010000430.1 coordinate 58,370, forward strand.
ATATGCAAAAGGATACACACAGGTTCTATGTAAATATTATGCCATTTTATATAAGGGACTTGAGCATCACAGATTTGGGGCTGTCCACAGGGAGTCCTGAATCCCATCCCCTATGGATCTTGAGGGACAACTATAAAGGTTGCTGAGGACAAATCTGCCCAGGTGTGTTTTTGTTCACGACCTCCAGACAGTCTGTAGGTAAGGCACTCACTTTGTTGACAAATGCTAGCTGTCCTACAATGAAATGAATTGATTTGGGGACAAGAGTCTTGGGTTTAAGGCAGAAATCCATTGTCTTGTGAGCTTGGTTATATCACAAATGGAAATTAAGAAGAGTTAGAAGACACATGTCATCATTCCTTGGGGTAAAAAGAAGAATTTGTGGCTAGATGTCATCTACTGAGTGAAATGAGAATGATGATTGTACGTGTCATGTGGTGGGTAGGAAGGAAGGCACAAACATTCAGCAGAGAGCTGCTAAAAGAACATTTCTGACCAAGAGAGAGGCAGAGTCTCTGAGAAACTGCCTTCTTATAGAGACTATAGCAGAATTTGGGAGGGGAAAGGTTTTAAACATACATTTTCATGTTTAAAGTCAATGACTATGTTTACATCTGCAATCTAATAAAAAATGGTGATGGAAATTACACTTTTGCCAGTAAAGACTAAATTTCCTAAGGAGACATTTCTGTATACATTTTTAAAAGACCTGCCCAGTTCCCTGGAAGAAACACTAGGTGCTACTGAGGATTTTTGCTGCTAAGGGTACAAGCTTGCCATCTAGTGGTGACTTTTGTTAACTGAAGGCATTAATTTGTAGTTTTGGTTATTTTTAAAACAAAGTTCTTTCAGTCATAAACTATCAAGGCGCATGCACACACACACACACACAAACACACACACACACATGCACACACAAACACACACACGCACACAGCGATCTCATGCATAAGCAAGTGATCTCATGCATAAATGCAGTGGGAGAAGCCACTGTCCCTACTCAGTGAGGTTTATGCTGAGGCTGTGATTACTCCCTGTAACAAATGAGTTGGGAAATGTCTTGGACTTGGACTTGGCATGTCAGTTCTGCAGTAAGTATCACTGGTTCACTCACGTGACCATCTCATCACTGTGTCATTCGTCTGTCACTCATCCATATGATTACTATGCAACAGGCTTGCTAACAAGTAAAGCAACAAGGAACCACAAAAGATCATTGGCATGATTAACATGGAGGAACAACTTTAGCAGTGATACCAAAAAAAACCCAACTTTATAAGAGGTGTTTGTTTTGGGTCAGTTCCCAGTTTTCACCTAAAATGTAGATGGAACCACCACTGTAAGTCATATGATATTTGCTCATTAACATTCTTTGACCTCACCAAATACTTAAGAGTTAAATAAATCACTCATGTGATCGATATTGACCTTTAAAGCGAAGCTGCACTTTACATTGTGCCTTAAGAATTAAAAATGAAAAATGCTAAATGTTCTATATACTCAATTATACTACCTAAAGTGAAATGTATAGCTGAATTAGACATTTATAAAAGCGTTTTGGTAGTTATAACAAATACTAAACAACTACTTAATTAGCAAAAATTTTGTTAGCAGTCTAACAGTTTAGAAGGATTTTTGAGATCTCATAATGAAACAGTGCAACAAAATGTGCAGTGATATCTTTTTACTTACTTGGCAAGTTTTCCTGAAGTAAACCATTAATTCAGAATTTTTACCCTAAGTTTATCACAGCATTTTTCAAAAACTGCTCATATCTCTACATTTTGACATGGGGTAGCAAATCCTTGCATGGGTGAATAGTAAAATTTTAAAAGTAATACTAAAAAAAGATGAAAAATGATTTTTACTCTTTACAATGTTATGGTGAAGCAGTTTTATTTTTAGGGGTTATTTAATTTTGTTACAAGTAAAGAGAGAATAAAAACGAAGGGAACTAACAGTTACAATTCTCTTTGTCTTCATATAATCACCTTAAAGGAGGTTCAAAGGAGTTAAGCAACTTGTTCAAGGTCATGAGACCAGGCAGTGGAAGAGTAAAGCACTTGGTCTTGAACTTCTATCCATCAGACTATAAATCCTGAGTGTGTGAAAGAGTACCTCTCATGATGGCTTTTGCACGTTTCCACGGGCAGTTCAACAGGATTTGAAATTAATAGAGATCACATGTGCAATTTGTGATTCATCCTAATTTTTCAAAACATATCCTGTTCTATTTTATTTTGTAATAGATTCATCCTGCAAAACTCACCAACCCCTGCTTCCTGTAGTAAGAAATCACTCTAATGGAGAATAGCATTTCTTAGTTTTTCCAGCAGATATTACAGATATTTTAAACCTATATTGTGCATGACTTCAGTGGTTTTTCTATATAATTTAGATTTTTAAATTAGAAAAGAAAGGAAAGGGGGAGTAGAAAGTTTTTTTTTTTTCTTTTTGGGTAATTGAAATTATGTTCCAATGAGCACACTTCAAAAGTAGCCAGGAAATTTTAGTTTTAGTGAAAGCACACTGCTCTGTAATCATGTGAGGCATTTACAGAAATAGATAATGCTTTGGTGATGAGCTAGTAAACAATGAGTGCCCAAAACTGAACTGCAAAGAAAAGAGGGGAAGGGAAATGAAACTTTAATTTTCAATCACTGATGTTTTGGAGCTTAGAGAAATTATTCAACAAAGACCCACTTGTAAGTCTGTTCCCATGAGACAATCCTACATAATTCAGGACATGGGAATCATGAACACAGATGAGAGAAAATTGCTGCAGTTCATGGAAGCAACTATGCAGAAGAGAATGTTTAGGCTGCTGTGGAGATGTGGAATTTGAGGTACAATTAAGTCAGAGCTCTGTGATCTGACCTCAGCTGCCTTCATCAGCCAGGAGCCGCAAGATTACCAATATAATTGCAGAAAACTAATGATGTGCACATTTATTTCTTGAATGCCTATCTTTTCTGCTTTGAATGTCGACTTCATGAAGGAACCTGTCTCTCTTGTTCCCTGGCAGAATACCTGGCCCATTAGGAGTGCCGAGTTAACCTCCCTCCAACCCCTGATTCATAGCTCACTACAGTCTAGTGGCTTAGAGTAGTTGAGAACTAGACTGAGATCTTGGTTCTTCTACTTATGAGCTGTTATAACCTTGGGAGGGTCATTTAGCCTCTTAGGCACCCAGTTTCCTTACCTGTGAAATGGGACAGTAGAATTCACCCCCCATGGTGGCTGGGAGGATTAAACAAGATACTGAAGGTAAAATCCTTGGCACAAGGCTGAGTGCACACAGGGTTCTCATGGCAGCAGATCTGACTAGGTTTTGGTTGTGCAGTGGCACTTGAATTGCTCATCTAATTTTAAACTCAAATATGCTTCAGGTCACCTCGGGGAGCTGGAGGCAGTGAGGATTTCTGCACACTGTCACCAGACACCAATTTCTGATTTGGCAGAGCTTTATGGAGGCCCAGAAATTTGCATTTTAAACAGGCATCTGGGAATAATTCTGATGCAGGGAGTCTTTGGACCACCCCTGGAGAAGCACTGCTTCACAAAGAGAATCTTCAATTCCCAGGTTTCTGAAATGATGGGCAAACTCATGGCAATCATGTATTATTATATATGCATGATGCTTAGGGATAGGTAATGAAAGTAAAAACCTAATATCTTTGTGGTGGAGATATGTGTGCCTATATCATATATAATATATAAAAATACATGTAAACAATTAAACTTCCAGTCTGAAGACAGTCAAATTTATGCTATGTCCACATTTCCCAGTGATAGCTTTCCCTGCCTGATCTCTGCCTCCCCACTTTTTCTGTCCCCTTAATAACTGAGCCAGGAAAGAACCTTTGTTTTCTGACTTGGAGAACTCTCAATGTCTCCCTAGAGATATGGAATTCACAAAAAGCAAACTAAATGGCTGAAAAAGGGGAAAATGTCCATTGTTATATTAAGTCAGTTCTCTTCATGCTTGTCTTTTATGCAGAGGGGCTGATGTCTTGAAAGTACCCTTATAATGCAGTTCTCTTAGGTTTTAGGTCAAATAATTCAGAGGTAAAGCTAGCAGGCTAAAAGATAATCTAAAAGGTCTTCCTTTTTGACCAGGCAAAACTTTCTTACCTCAAAGTACTATAGATAAATAATATATGTGGCAATGCTTCTGGTCACTATAACTATATCCACAGACTTTCTGACTGCAGCTCTTATTTATCTTAGCAAATAAAGACTAACAAGTCAAAGTTTCTTAATGGCACATTTTCATTGTACATCAATTTAAAAGGAGAGTTTCCTATGAAAAACTGAGGCTAGCTAGAAATGAGCCTTTAAGGTAAAATTTTTCAAAAGGAAGAAAAGAAAAAGGGTAAAACGTTGTAATCACCCACAGGGACTGCGAACTCAGGGTGCCCTGTGGGCATTCCTCTTACCAGCAGGTTCTCTGGCTTGATGTCCCGGTGGACGATGTTCAGGCTATGCAGGTATTTGATGGCGCTGGCCAGGTTGTACAGCATCCCACTGGCATCACGCTCGGTATATTTGTTAGTGGAAGTAATGGCATCAAAAAGGTCTCCGCCCTGAGAAGAGAACAGCAGGTGGAGCAGCCCATTAACAGATGGGCTGATGGGGCCACCTGCAGAGGGGACTGACATACCTACCGTAAAGAAAATGAAGAATGGACGCAGGGCTTTAGGTTCAGAAGGGTTTTCCCTGCCACTTGCCTCTCAAAGGCTTTATGGTGATTTCTCTCTCACAATGAAAGATGGCAACATTTCCTCCAGAACTCAAGACAGGAGCAGTGGGAGGACTCTGACAGACACTCAGCTATCTCCACAACCCCCACCATCATCAAGGATGAGATGAAGCTGGGTCCCCAGGGCAGTGGCCTTGTGACACGTGAATATCCTGGTGGCACGTGCTACCTGTCTCACACCAACTGCCAGCTGAAGAGCAGATTCATAATCCTAAACCTCCTCCAATGAGAAATACTGCAAATGGCACACTTAACAAAATGTTCTGCCTTGTGATATTATTAACTCCCTCTCCCTCTCTCCCCTTGACTCTGTAGGTTTAGCTGTCTATGGGGTAGGAGAAGTGTTTTCTTTTTCAATAATGTGCTTCTTTGTAAAGAATAGGAAAGAAGACCAGAACTCATCATTCCAAAGATGAGAGAGAAAGAGAGGGGAGGGTAGAGAAACTTCCAAGAAAGTTTTCTAGGACTATTATTCATCTGAACTTTTCTTTCCCTCATTCCTTGCTAATTTATTGCTACTTGGCAACACAGTGATACTTCAATTTACGCTCCATTTGTTTGAAACCCTTTCAGGGAATTTGGATCTGATTTACTAAAAATGTTTTTGCATCATTCGAGCATACAATGCACCAAAACAGCTGAGCACAGGACTCAGTTGCATTCATCTGTAATTTAATGTGGCAAGGGACTTCATTTTTCTTTTTCAAATAGCAAAAGCAAAGTATGGCCTTTGTAGGCTGATGATTTTCAGATCTCCTATGGGCTTGGGACTCCCTATTCCCTTGTATAATCTCCATTCTGGAAACTTCTCTCCTTATCCCTTCAACAGTAGTTCTCAAACTAAGCACGTAAATTTTTTCAATACAAATGTTTTCTCTCTGCACTTTCTGTTTCTCTCAAAATAAAGGCTGCCACACAGTTTGCAGGTTGTCTCTGAGGAGGCAGGCCAATCACTGCGCTCTATGTGACTGGCATCTGTGGAGTCGCAGGTAGGGTGTGTGTGGCTGCATGTGGCCCCTGCAAGGACTCCATGATTGTCCTGGGCTCCAGGCATCCTGTCACCAGTTTTTGTCTTCATCCTCAACAAAGCACTCAATGAATCTTACTAGTCTTTTCTTTAAAAATCATTTCTCATGCACATCCTTCTGGGCCACCTCACCTCTAAAGATTTGGTGCAAAGGAGTCATTTGCTGTGTCCTTTAGGTTGTTGCTCCTTGCCCACAACCTAAAGGAAAGGCTGTCTGTATTCTGACCCCAACCTGCATTGTTTACTTTCTTCTCCTGCCATTTCTCAGGACAGTCACCTTATGTACCAGGTAGGATATTTCTTTCCTGGTTGTAAAAACAAACCAAGTTCACTGAACTTCAAGTCTGTCCTTTTAGGGCCCCTTTCTGGAATGTTCTTTCCATTCCCCTTTGCCATTCTAACTCCTGTGGCTCTCTGAGGCCCATGGCAGTGCCACAAGAACTGCTCTTCTCTGAACACAAAAGCAGTTTGCGTGTGCACCACTTTGGAGAGTAGATGTCTAAAGTCCTGTTTCTAATAATTATGACATTTCATCCTTAATAGCTGCTACTTCACTGTTTTCCAGAACACGGGGCTTATTCGTTCTATAGCTTCAGGTACTTCTTGACACCCCATAGACCTTTAAGGTTTGAAAGGATGGGCCTACCCAGATTTCTCAGGAAGATGTTATGGGAGCCTTGAAGGCAAGGCTGGAGTTGGCCTACTTTCCAGGAAGATTTCAGACCTGGCCTCAAGGGTGTGCAGGGTCAGACTAAAACTAAAGGTACAACTGAGTGGCACAGTTGAGGAGTCCCATGCTGGACTAGAGAACCTCTCTGGCCTGTTAGGAGAACTTGGTGACACAGGAAGAATTCACAAAGGCAGGTAAGTGCAGTAACGACCTTATGTAGTCACCTGACTAGCACATAATCAGACTAAGATCTTCCACAAAATGTGTTCTGAACACTTGAGCCTTTACCTCTTTTATTTCTCTTCTCCACATTTAATTTATTCTCAGCTCTCCAAAAATCAAATAACAACAGGGAACTAATCAATAACAACAGGGGGTTAATCAATCCTAACAGCACACAGAGGGGCAACAGGAATGGTTCAAAGCTCTTGGTGTAAAAAGTAATGTCACAGTAAAAATACTATCCTCGGTGCCACAGAAAATATAATTTACAAGGTAGGAAAAAGATGATTTGATAATAAAGTACCTGGATATCCGAATAAATAAATATCTGAATAAATAAAATCAACCTTTCTTTGTTGGGATAAAATTTTAACACTTTTACCACAAAACTGTTGTCATGTTTTGGACATCTTCAGTCTCATACACAACAATAATTCTGTCAGCCTCAGACATAACCATAACCTCATGTTACTAAAAATAAGGCCTCAACCCTAGGAAACAAGTCGTAACTTCAAACAGAAAAAGAAAATCAGCTTTACCTACAAAGTAATCACTAAGTTTAAAAAAGTCAACACATCTGAATAGAAAAACAACTCTGAATAATAAAAACTTACTTTCATTAGAAAAATGAACATTTTTCTTTATAATATCAGTTTGAACATTTTCTAACAAGTAGCAAGTAAGTTTATTAAATGCCTTTGTAAATTTAAATTTTTTGTGTGTGGTTCTGGGGATAGAAGGTAGGGCTATGTACATAGCTAGGCAAATGCTCTACCACTGAGCTACCCCTCCAGTCCCCATTAACAATCACTGTGCCAATGCACAGAAATGAGAGCCTGGATATTGGCAAAAGGAAGTCAGAGAAAGAACTCTGCAATGTAGCAAAATACAATGTCTTAAATAGAAGCTCATTTTCCAAAACACACACCTTTACTAATTCCATGACAAGATAGAGTTCAGTTGGCACATCCATCTCCTCAATCAGAAGGACGATATTGGGATGCTTCACTCTTCTTAAAATAGACACCTCATTCTGGATCATGTGCTCCTGTCCAAGGAAAAAGTGATCTTAATCATCAGACACAAAACATGTGAGGAGCTAACTCAAAAGAGCACAATGATACTATTTGAGGTTCAAGGGAGTGTATTTTGGTAAAATAAAATGATATTCCTATAGCCTAGAATTGCAAAAAGACACTTAAGGTCTTTAGATGATTAAATTCAGAAACTGTCATGACAACTATAATTTTATACCAAAGGATGGGACAAAACTTAGATCACAAAAGTAAGAGAAGAAAGTAAAGCAAAAAAGATAAAGAGCAGAAGTAATTTCCAATTATCCCAACTAACCTTTACTCCAGGAATATTTAAAAGCTATATTCAAGTAAGTACATAACATTCAAATCCACCAAAAAGCAACTCTAACGGTGAACTTCACTCATTAGGAAGCCAACCTTCGTGTCTTTCTACCCTCAGAACACTGTATTTCACAATGATAAACTTTATACGTACTTTGCCTCGACACTTGCTTTTCTTGATAATTTTCAGAGCATACTCCCTAGCAGTTGACCTGCAAAGAGAAAATTTCTTTTTAATGAAACAATTTCCGATCAACTGAATTATTGTTAGGGATTAATTTCTTACCCTAAAGACCTTGCATCATGGTTTACATATTTTATGAAGGGCTCTTGTTTCTTCTTTTTTGTTTTTTAAATCAAAGAAATGTGTAAATGTTTATGATTGACTGATTATAAGGCCAAAAAATATGCTTTAGTATTTATGTGACTGTACTTGTACCACAACATTACAGCCATGTTACACTTGCTCAATTTCTCCTCTGTCTTGGAAGTGACAGAGCAGGGGTCTAAAGCAATGAGTTCCCATCCTCCTTCTTGCCACAGTCTCCATCGATGTTTTCTATCCATGACACACTGGCTGGTGACAGTTTTCTGAAAAAGGTTCTCAAGGTCACACAGAAGCCTCCCAAGGAGCAGATCATTCTCCTCAGACCTCAGTTCAGGGGCAGGACTTGTGTGTGAGTTCTGCTGGAGAACTCAGGGATGATATGCTCAAGATATATAGAAAAGGGTGCAATAGTTCCTGGAGCTTCCTGGGACCTGGGGGTGGGGGCTGTCTCATTTCATTGAAAGAAAATGGAAGTGAAAATTACAATTACCTCACTTTCCCAAAGCATTAAAATCAGGATTCTCAGTTCTTGGGGTCCCTGCTTCCCCTGAAGCCCAACCAACACTGCCCCTCCTCTGTGATGGGTGTGGGAGGGAGGGTTTATTCGTATGGCCACCTTTGAATAGCTTCCTAGTGTGTCCACATTTCTAAGATACCACAGTGCAGAACTTGAAGGACATGGCTATTGTTGAAGGACAAAATGCATAGTTAATAATCACAATAAACTATGACTTCAAAAGCACTCTGCTTTCATTTCTGGTGCAAAACTAAGCCTACCTTTTTTTACCTACAGATAAAAGCCAATTGTACAGATCAAAATGTATGCAATGGGAACAAGGTTGATTAAGAACAAAACTGTAAAATAGGGTTTTACAGTCTTTGATATGGTGCATTAAGTGTGATTTCCTAGTTACATGGTTAGAGCAAGAAAGTAATTTTTTCTACAGACAAATTTAAGAGGCCAGGTATTAAAAATGTGTTTCAAGAGCATTTTAGAAATGATTCATATCTATTATTTCTAAAAAATACTTCAACCACTACATTTACAGCCCTCTGCATAGTGCTGGTTTGCAGAAAACACTCAATAGACATCAAATTGCTATTATTGTACCTAGTGAATAAAACCAGAATAAGATAATTACTTTGAGGCCCCGTCTCTCTACTAAATGGCTTTGGGGTTCAGATGGGAGGAGATAAAACCCTTTACTTGAGGGTGGCCCTCCTGCAGAGATGTGGGTGTTCAGGGGAATACATACTACCTTAACTCCATAAGGGTTGGACTTAGAAGGTCTCTTCCACACTGCCTTGTGGATTTTTCAACAATGAATCTGCCATGGCTGAGAGGCCATGGTAGAGGAAGGTGTGAACCAGGCCTCAGCTGGTTCCCGCATAGACCCCCAGACCACCAGCAAGGTCATGGGGTAAAGGTGGAGAAGCACTTCAGGAGGAGGTAAAACAAAGTAGCTAACATTAGAAAATTAAAAATGTGTTAGCAAACAGAAATGAGAAAGTGAAATTATTTACCTATTCAGGGCTTTGTCACACTGTGGAAACCCTAGGTCTTATGAGACCACAGTGTTCTTTTTAGCAGCCTCTTTTTATGAGGATTCTAAGGAGTTTGAAAGTTCGGAAATACTTAAGAGAAAAACTGAAGGGTTTATGGATTCTGCTTTTCACGATCACTAAAACAATTAATGATAAAGTAAATCTGAGATTAGAATCCATAAATCCAAGATTAGAATCCATGAGCAATTTCCTCTCTGGTTTAACAAGTTTCATTTGATGACAGAGGAATCTAGACTTGGATACTCTGCTTCCAACCCCACCAACAATTTCAGGCAGGGCCAAAACAGCAAGGATGGAGTTTTGCAGGGCTGAAAAGGAAAAACTAGCTTTTCCTTCCATCATATCCACAAAGTAGATGGATGGATGACCCATGTTGGTAAGGAGTATGTCGGGGGGTGGTTCTTAGTTTTGTGATTGCCAAGTTTGCCATTTGATGCTCATTTCCTCTAAATGTTAAAGTACTCTAGGCCAAGGGCTGGTGTGGGATCTGGGAAGGCTGAATCTTCCTGTACAGCCAGACAGCCAAGGAGCAGTATCCCTAGTGAGCAGGTGGGTGGACTGGCTCCCAGGAGGCCAAGCCAGCAGTCTCTGTCCTGAGCCTACATCTGTGGGGAAGATGAGAGCATGGCCTGGTGGCCCCAGGGCTAACAAGGAACAAGGACCTGTGGCTTCCCTACCCAGAACCTTTCGTAATAGGATTAACCATTCCATTAAATTTACTCAAATTTTATAACAGAGAGTGAATCCCATGGAGGACCACCAATATTAATATTGCAGCTTTTCCCTCTTGATTCCTTAAGGGCAGAACTACAAAGTCATATAATAAAATCCTTAGTTACTAGAAGTACATGTTTATAGGAAAGTAGCTTGTCTGCAAAATGAGCCTTAAAACAGGTGTTAGGACTTAATGTGAACCATAAGAACAAAAACATAAGTGCTCTCTTTAAGTGAAAGCACTTGGCAAGAAAGAAAACCTTAAATAATGTCTTTGCTTCCCTTCAGACCTTGACCTCTGAGGACTGCTGAGCCTGTGTAATTATTCAGCAAGCTGTAACAAGCACGGATCTGCAGGAGACTCAGAGATGAGCAAGATCTGTTCCTTGTCCTCAAGCAGTCTACCATTTGCTAGATGGAAAAGAACACTAACTACCTGGCTTGCTGGTGACAATACAGGCCATTAGCTTGTTTGTTCCTGAAATTCTATTCTTGACATCTCACAGATCCCACTCTGCCCCAACAAAGGCAGTAGCAGCAGAGAGTTTTGTCTTTCTCCTTGTCCAGGGGGAAGTCAGCATGTAAGGTCATCTTCCCTGTAAGTGTGACTCATGGTTAGAACCTGAACTACTGGAGGGAAACCTCCAAATTCTGCAAACTTGAATGGAATCTACCTTCTTATGTGTGTGCTCAAAGCAGCTAGAGGAAAGTTGCCTTGTTTAGCTTAGCAATTCCTCCTCCAGTTCCCTCTTCACCTGGGAAGGGTAGCAGAATGTTTGTCAAAAGGGGATTGACTATCATGGAGTACTCTAGACTAATGTGGTTTTCCTTGTTATTTGCTGTGTTTTGAAAATTTTTGAAAAGCTTATGTGTCAAAGAAAAACACAGCTTCCCAAGCGCTCCTCTACCATAGCATTTATTGAATTTCACAGCAATTCTTTGCACATGGCTAAGTTCCCAAGGATACAGGATGTGCTTTGTCTCTCTGTAGCCCAGAAAAGCCCAGCATGGCCTGAACTTCACAAGAGCTCTGCACTTGTTGGTTGAGTTGTAGAAACTCCAGAAGGTGGTGGCAGTTTGTAGAGTGACTGGAAGACACCATCCCACCCCTAACAAAGGGGTCAGCAAACTTGTTCACCAAGTTTGTCCCCATAGAGCTTCTTCTCCTTTGCAAGGAGGTAACTGCCAGTGGCAGAAAACCAAGCATCCCAGGGTGTCTGCTTGAACATCCCTGGAACAGAATTTTCCTTTTCAAATTTGAGCAAAAGCCTCATGGTTATCAGGTGCCAGATCATCCTCAGGGAAGAAAAAAGGAAGAGAAATAAACAGCTGGTCCAGAGATGTGTAAGCTTCTTCACCTGATTTGTCTTCCCAGTCCTGAAGAAAATGCTTTCTGACTCTGGGTGCACAGCTCTTGTGGTTCTTGAAAATTTCTTTCTAAGTAGGTGCTTATTCCAGTGGGTTACAGCCAACTAATGTTCATCTCTAGAACCAGCAGTTTTCTTGTGCAATTCTTTTTTAATTATTATTCTTTAGGCTTATGGATGGAGCAGGGAGAGCAGGAAGCATCAACACCAAGGGTTTTAATACCTCTCATTAAAAAACAGCTAAAGGACTGGGGTTGTGGCTCAGTGGTAGAGTGCTCACCTAGCACGCATGAGGGACTGGGTTCCATTGATTCTCAGCACCACAAAAAAATAAAATAGAGGTATTATGTCCACCTACAACTAAATATATACATATATATATTAACTAGAAAACAACTAAAAATGCAAGCGGTGCAGGTGGGAAGTGGGCAGAGAGCCACCTGGGACACCATCTTTGCTCAATACAGCATCTCATACTCTTGACATGCATGATAATTAGTCTGCACAGAGCCAGGACAATTAGAGATGAAGGGCATTTCCTAGCAAGTCCTTTACTCATGCTCTGACCTCTATGAGTACTTTTGTAGTGACTTATCTCAATAAGACTCAAAATGCCCCACAAAGCAGCTTCAACATGGAGCATGTCTCTCCCAGCTGAAGTCCCAGTTCACTAACTTCCTTTGTCATGTGCAAGGAGCCCCTTAGGCCACTTGAAAAATTATTCCTGGGGCATACGCTGAAATCTCACTGGACCTAGCACCATCGCACTACCAAAGGATTCGCTGGCACAGGACCACAGAAGGAAAGATCAGTGTGACCCTATTACTGTGTCTATTGTTGCAGGAAAAACGAAGCCTGTGACAGCATGTTATTAACAGTGGAAGAACATACTTGCCTTTATTAATACATATTCATCCCTCAAAATATGGCAGAATGTACCCGCAAGCAATGTGTGCCATTCACAACATTCTTAGCTTGCTTTTATTTTCTGAGACCTCTGGAAAATATTACAAGAATCTTTCATGATCCCTCTGTGGAGAGAGGGCACATGCCATATGTCTTTGTTCAGCAGGAGCTGAATACTAACACTTTTGGAGCTATCTGGTATTGAGACTGTGAAGTTTCATACGGGGAGACCCAAGATGTGAACTCGTGCAAAATGAGTACAATCTGAGTTAGAAAGAAACAAATTAATTTTGGAAGGAGAAATGAGAATTCTCCAGTGTGAGAAGACAGGCATTGAAGGATAAGATGCCACCACAATCCACCGACCAGCTAGGAGAAAAACGGCACATGGCCGCTGTCAGACAACAGATGATGAGCACGGGCGAATGACCAGACACCCCACAGTGAAAGGCCATGGCAATCTGCTAAAAATGGGATTTTCTGCTACAGCAAAAATAATGTTAAAAGGGCTGGATTTACTATCAGTGAAAGTATCAGTGAAATATAAAATGATCTAAACACGTCCACACACCTCCATCCATCTCCACCCATCACATTAGGTGTGGCTTTCCTGAGTTCATTACTGTTTTATTTGCACAGGGTCAAATGCAATGCATGTCATTTTGGCTCAGCTAAGTATCTTGGGGGGAACTCATCAAAGGCAGTGGAGTTGATGTTCAATGTGTGGGTTTGGGAGCACAGCCTTCTTAAGTATTGAGCTATTAAGCATTATTAGCTAAGTGACCTTGGACGTTGAACTCCTCCAGTATTTTTGCCTATAAAAATAGGGGCAACAATACTGACATATGGGATCATGTTATGGTTTGGATGTGAGGAGTCCCCCAAAAGTTCACATGTAAGACAATGCAAGAAGGTTCAGAGGGGAAATGATTGGGTTGAAAGAGTCTTAACCCAATCAGTGATTTAATCCCCAAATAGGGATTAATGGAGAGGTAACTGAAGTGGTAGGGTGTAGCTAGAGGAGATTGGAATTGGGGTGTGACTTTGGAGTATATATTTTGTATCTGTAGAGTGGAGATTCTCTCTCTCTCTACTTCCTGATTATGTGAGTTGCTTCCCTCTGCCACACTCTTCTGCCATGATATTCAGTGTTCAGCTTCACCTTGAACCCTAAGGAATGGAACCAGCCTTCTATGGAGTAAGACCTCTGATACCATAAGCCCTCAAATAAACTTTTCCTCATAAGTTCTGGTCAGATCTTTTAATCACAGCAGTGAAAAAACTGACTAACACAACTCATTATGATGATTACATGAGATGTCATAACTTAAGGACCTCATAGTTTATGCTCACTAAACAGAGGTTGCTCCTGTCTTAGGAGGTGTGAGGCCCAGGAAAGTAATGGGATATTTTCTGTATTTGCCAGTAAGGCAACAAATGGCCAAGCTCCATGGTAAGGGTTGGGAATTTAGTGGAAGAAAAGGGAAAAGGTAACCTGGCAGCATCCATAAGGAGATTTTCAATCTATTGACTTCTTCTCTTCCCTTGTGGAGAATAACTGCTATAGTGAGTGGCTGTCTCTGTTGCAGATATTCTTGTCCAGCTGGCATGTGGAGTGGAGCAAAGTTTGAGAGCAACTGCATGAGGGTAGCTTAATGAAGGCTCTGCTACCTTGGTTGGGGAAGCATCCTCCAGGGACTGTCAAGGGGTAGAGGGAGCACGTAAGTGGATATCGGCCAAAGTGAGAACCCTCATGATGTGAGGCCTGGTGTAGACTTCCAACTCTAATGTGGTATGGACCTGTGCTTCTAAATTAAAGCCCTTGGAAAAGTACCAGCTCTGGCTCTTCAGGGATAATGCTTTCTCTGGTTTGAGGCATCTTCTCTGAGTGGTAGTATAACACATCGGTGTGATTATCTTGTGGAATTGAGGAACTGATAAGAGGGTCCGGTCTCATCAGAAGCAGAGAAGGGTGAGAGAGTCATGTGCACCCCAGACCAGCACCAAGAAAGTTAGAGGACACACTCCTTCAAGGAATGAGACAGGTGCCCTTGACTTCTCAGTACTCTGCCCACCCACCTCTGAGAAGAACCTGCAGGAATGTCCTAGACCTCTAAAGCAAGAAAATGTCCAAGAACAGCAATCCAAATCTGATACTGAGCTGAGGAATTGAAGTCACGTTGGTCTGTAACTTTATTAGCTATTACTTTCCATCTACTTGCTACAAGCTACTGTCCTTGGGTAGGTCATCAAGAATCCAGGGATAAATCCTTCACTTTAAACCCTTCTTCTCCTTGGCCCCCAGAGTGCCTGGATTATCCATTTTAATACATTCTAGTGCATTAAGCACCATTTTTTTTGGCACCAACACATGAATTTAAAGCTTTTCAAGGTTATTGTTACATGCAATTTTATGATAGTACCCATAAGAGATTTAAACTCTATATAAGAACATTCTGACCTCTATGAAATATGCTTCAAAAAATATCAAGAAAAACTATTCAGTATTGTTTTAACAGAGTAGAAACTTACCTGAAAGACCTGGCAAAGTTTCACCCAGTATATTAAAAAAAATCAAAGTCCTTAATTTATAGATCACCCCAGAAATCAGTACATTTTTCAAGTTGTTAGTTTTTCTTTAAATTTTTTTTTTTTTTTTTTTTTTGCATCTGGGGTTGAAGTATTACCTTATTCCATATGTACCACAGATGACAAATAGAGACACAACCTGGGAAAACAATGCCAAATGTCTCCTTTCAAATTCTACACAAATGATATTCCTCTTACCTTTCTACACATTCCTTGACAACAGCAAAATTTCCATCTCCTATTGTCCTTCCAACTTTATATCGTTCTGTTATTGTGGCTGGAATCTGGAAGCCTTCCTCCGACACTTCTGAAAGAATCATTAGTACGTTTTTATTAGTAGAAAAGGGGACACAGATGTTGCACAAAGGGGACATTTAGAAGTATCATCTAATAGACTGGAACTGATTCAGACTCAATATGTCATTTTCTGTACGTGAGGCAACCGCCCCGGGCAGACGTTGTATATACTCAGCAGTTTTTACTGAGACAAATGATAAACTAAAAGGAAGCGTATGGGGTCCACCTCCACCAATGTAAGTACTTGCAGTTAGAATTCAGAAGAGGAAGTTTCTTTCTTTCTTTCTTTTAACCTCATGCCAATTTGATCAATAGCATTTACTCAATATCTACTGAGCATGGAGAAATGACATTGTTCCATATGGCGCAGAGAAAAATGCAGTTCTTAAGGGTCTCTGGACTGACTGCTTGACATTGAACCAGCAGGAGAAATGCCTCCTGTTTGGACACTTGATTTTACTACATCCTGAAATGGAGATCTCCGTAAAATTCCTTATGAACTAAGCATTGATTGCCACTCTTCCCTGGTATCAACGAGCAGGTTTTAGACAAATGTTCTCACTAGCAACCTGCAGAGCAGATGTTGAATTGAAATTGCACTATCTATTATGTCTGTGAACAGAACAGTTTTGTACTTTCAATTATGTTAGTGCCACTAACACAACACATTTTCCCCCTGAAAATGCATTTTGAAATATTTTACAAATGCCTAATAATGCTTTAAATATCCAAGGCCATAAAACTAAATAAGCCATGCTTAGGTCACATAAATATACTGGATAACCTTTAACATGTTAGGGGTGTAAAAAGCCTTTTATAGCTGGGCTCTAAAATTTACATGCTTTAAAGTTATAAATCCTAGCACTCCCCCAGGCATCTTGAATGCAAAAAAGGGATGGAAGCCTAGCAGGTTTTCTAAATGTGCTCCTCTCTTGACCTTAAGTGAGACTAAATATTTCTTCTCAAAATGAATTGCAAACCTTAGGTGGTGAGGGGGCTTTCTAGTAATTTCTGCATATCACATTTGGTTATTGTTGGGGAGTGACAAATCATGGGAAGCCTGCTGTAGGACCTTTATGCTGGTTATATGATGATGTGCAGTCAGTACCACTCTGAGCTCTAGAGTGGGTGGAATTTCTAGAAATAATCTAAATGTAGGACATTTGCAATCATGCTATTGCTCTAGACATTCATACAGCCTCTTCATCTCTATATTGGTGAAGCTACTGGAAGCCTTCTAGGTGATCTCCAGAATAAAGTGAGGGCTGGAGCCAATGTCCCGCTCCCTTACCCTACCAGTGAAAGAAACCATGTTTTTGCCTCTGAAGGACTCAGTCTGGGGATTTTTTTCTATTCCATGAGAATGATAAGAGATACCTAAGGATGTTTCAAATTCACTGCAAAGCACTTAAATTTATAAAACATCTCCCAAGTGATGGCCTGGAGGTTCTTGAGGGTCTTTAGTGAATTTGTAATAAAAGTGATCATCCTTGGCTGTTGGGAAATGGAAAGGGAAAGAGGTACTTTGACCCTCCCCTCTCATGGACGCATTCACTGAGGCACCCATTCAAAGAACAGGGCTTGTTTTGTTGTTGAGCCCATTGAGCTCCAGGGCTTGTTTTGTTGTTGTTGTTTTTTCCCAATTACTAATAAAAGCCTTTTAAGGCTTTTGGCTAAGAAGGCTCAGCAAAAGACTTAGTCAAAGACCATTTCATTTAATTAGGCAAATAAAACACATCAGAACAAAAGAGTCTTCTAGGTGGCTGAACTACAAACATGGAATAGCCAAAAAGTCTGATTTTGCATGGTAGCCAGGAAACGATTCTGTGTGTTTGTGTGTGTGTGTGTGAAATGAAGCACGCTTTATGAAAAATGCTTTAGAGAGCTTTTCAATATAATGAAACCTAGCAATTAAACCTAGCAATTAAATTGCAATGATGATTTAGAGTTCAGGTAAAAATATATATTTTTGTCTCTTGGGAAGGAAGACTGTTTAAAAGGCTTAAGTACTTAAGAGAACAATATATTTAAGTTTCATTTAAATATAAAGAATTGCCATTTTACTTTCATTTATAACATTTCTCAAAATAAGACTGAAATATAAATATAATATAAAATATAATTTTAAAAGCATATGATGAATTTGCTTTTCTTTGAGAAAGCTGTGATTTTCTTTTACTTTTTATGAAATACCATAAACATATATGAATTTATTGTCATAAGTCTTCATTTCCAAGACCCTTAATTTCTCACATCCACATGTGCCTGAAATAAATGCTAATATTACGTCGTTCTTAAGAGGTTGAATGATAAACTTCTCTCTTAAAGGTTCACAACAAATGTATATATTTAAGACTGAGAAATACTGAAGTAGTAGTATTTCATTTTAAAATTAGAATATTTAAGTACTTAGATCTTCTCAGATATATTTCACCAATAAGCTTAGAACCAGATTTTTCTCTTACTGCCATTATGAATTATATTGTCAGTATATATGATATAAATCACACAGTCTCACTCTCTTGTCACAATAAAAGTGTCTCCCCCCACAGGGTGTTTGAGAAAATAACAAGTAAGAGGAGTTGATTCTTTAACAGTGGCTTGATTAGAACACTCTTCTACTTTTCTAAACACTTTTCCCTAGTCGATATGAGCTGATAACAACCCCAAGGGAGGAAATAGGTGTGTTTTACCATCCCATTTTACAGAAGAACTAAGACATGGAGAATTGAAGAGGCTTGCCCCAAACCATCCAGTGTGTTAGGGAAAAAGTTGATTCTGAGATCTAGGCCACTTGGCAACCTCACATTGAACATCTAAAAACCAAATTAGGGACTGGGATTGTGGCTCAGTGGTAGAGCGCTTGCCTGGCAAGTGTGAGGCACTGGGTTTGATTCTCAGTACTTCACATAAATAAAGGAATAAAATAAAGGTCCATCAACAGCTAAAAATATATATAAAAATAATTTTTTAAAAAATAAATCAGCTTAATTTTTTGCAATTGTCTCTAGCTAATTCTTTTTGCAAAGCAATAGTTTCATACAATGAGTTCACATCCCTGAGAGCCAATAGCCTCTCATGTATGAAAAGGGAACAGAGTTTGGGAATGCAAGGGCAGTAGTTACCCTCTGTTATTTCCAAAGTGGGCAATATCTGGCCTTCCAAATATACTCTCAGAGGAAGTGAAACATCTCCAGCTGAGGCCAACTCCCTCTTCCCATTCTCAAAGAGTACATCCCAAGTCCCTTTCGGGAGCTGTGTTCAATCCCAGCCCCTAAACATTGACCCTCATGAACTGTCTGGGTTCATTCTTTTCCTTCTGCTTGAACTGCAGACAGTTTTTCAGAGTTAATTTTGCCAACCCATCCTCTGCCCCTATAAAAGCTGGGCCTTCTCCTCAGATACCAAGTCCCAAGCTCATCACCTTCCCCAGGGCCATCGTTCTCATCCATTGAGCTGCAGACTTTGGTGGATGCAAGTGAAGTAGAAGAGCCACCATGCTGAGAGCTCTGTAAGGGAACAGAAACAGAAAATAAAAACACTGGGTCAGAGTGACCGAATCTCCGCGTGCGACACCCAGCCTAGAATCTCAGCAGAGAGCTTCACCTATCCTCAGGGAGGTTTGGTTTTCACATTTGGAAGGGGGCCACACCTCCCTCCCCTACTATTAACCATTAGTAGGTTGTGTTGACTGATCAGGCTTATTGTTGTAAACCTAGATGTTCCATGACTTCTTATTTCTTTTTCTCAATATTAGCATCCTTTAGCTCACAGTTGGGGTTTGGCAGATTTTAAGAATCTCACCTCAGACAGTCTGCTGGCAAAGGAGACTAAATATGATACCATTCTGATCTGATCTACTATCTTTTCTATTCTTGCAATAGGAAAAAAAAATTCTCTTCAGTTTTTTAATGAAATATTAAAAAAAATAAAGACTCCAGTCTATCATGACTTTAGGAGAAAGGTCAAAGAATGGGTTTGTTGATTCCACTTTGAGATAAAGACACAAGCTTTAAACAGGTTATCAGCTTGTTAAATGTTACATAATATGTCTGAGGTTTAAAACAAGAATAGGGGCTAGGGTTGTGGATCAGTGGTAAGTGCTTGCCTAGCATGCATGAGGCACTGGATTCACTTCTCAGTGCCGCATAAGAATGAATAAATACAATAAGGGTATTGTGTCCATCTGCAATTAAAAATTAAAAAATTGAAAAATAAAAAAAAGGAATAAAAACCTAGGTCTGGTGATTCCCTTGTAGTTTTCATGGGTTTTGACTCAAGATCCCTGAGAACAAACAGGGTAATAACTATACTGGAGAGTTCAAAGGACGAAATAAAACCAACTCTTGAATATTATGATTGGCTAGGGGGCAGTACTTTAACAATGAATATTTCCATCTCTGCCTCTATTTCTTGAGAAAACAATTTTCACATTGCAATGCTATTTCTAAATAGTGAATACAGCTCGTCCTAAAAGATCTTCCTTCTGTTTCCCTGGGTTTATCCACTTGATTGGCCTGATGGGAGCAGGAGGCGGTGAGGGGGCGGCTTTGGCTCATGGTGCCGGCTGTCTGTGGAGCAGAGAGAAGGGAAAGAGCATCTGTAGTTGAATTGATTTGAAGAGGGGATGAGAAGCAAACTTGACCTACTTTTCCTCTGCTTACCTGCTTCCCTTCAACCTCCTCCCCCTTCCATCCAGCCTTAACTGTATACAAAGTAAGGGGTTAAGAGAGGTTTTATATAGTCCATTATACCCAACTGTCTCCTGCAGAGGAAATCAAACAATTTTAGTTTTCATAGAAAAGATTGATGTAGTTGGAGAAAAGCTACCTAATATCATTACAAGGCCATATGAATCAAGCACCACAAAATATTCTCTTGGTTGTGAAGAAGATGAACAATCCCATAGGATGAGTTCATCAATGCTGACAGTTGACATGAATGGCATGAAATATCCTATAGGATATTCTAGAAGTTTTGCTATTACTCTCGTATATCCCTGAATGTCATAAAAAGTGTATGCTATGCCCCTTATTTTCCGGTATCATCAAAATCACCCATCAATAAACCTGATGATTTGAGCTGTTTTTTTTTTTTTTTTTTTTCCCCACCATCTTCTCTCATGCAGCTTCTCTTGGTGACTGGTAGCACCAAATTGGTACAGGTTAGGCTAGAAAGAGGAATTCAGATCCTAGTCTCAAAACAGTTTGATTTAGTGTGACAGTAACTGTGGATTCATAACCCATTTTGTCAGAGAAACTGTAAACAGACAAGCTTCTACACTAAGCTCTGCTGAATTTTATGAATGTCTGTTTGTGAAAACCTTGAATTTATATTGGTGGGACAGGAGGCTGAGACAAGGCAGATTTAGTATGTTGATTACTGGAGAAAATAAACATTAACACGACCACATTTGCAGGGAGGGTATGTGTTTTCCAGAACAGTGAGATCCTTTATCTCCCTTGTTGCTGCAGATCAGAAAAACACTCATGAAATGTCTAGCATGGAGGCCTTCTCTTCTGATTCTCTGGTCCTTGAATTTCTCCCAGCAGCATCACAAATGGTGTTTAATTATGTAGACACATTGTGGGTTGGGGTGGCAGGTGGTGCCTTGTCATGCAGTGTTTTAAATTTTAGAATACAAAGACACACTCTTTCATCAAGCACCCCAAACTAACAGACCAGTAGTGTTTCCTAGCAAATAAGCCCACAATTTATATACTCAGTTCCAAAAGCTCGTTCTTTTAATAAGAACATTAGGTACTCAATGCAGAACTCTGACCCAAAGTATATGAAAACATCTTTTGAACTGTAACATTTTATAAATGTATTATTCACTAAACTGCCTTATCAACCAATGAATTTCACTTTCGACAATTCCACATTTCGACAACCAAATGTTGGTTGCCCTGAATGCTTGCCACAATGCCAGCTGTGTTTTTTCTGCCACATGAATAAATATCCCTCAAGGATTTTAGGCTCTGTTTAGAAAAAACAAACAAACAAAAAACAGTAGGGTTAACACAAGTTTGTTTATGTTGACAATTACTTATTTTCAACTTTAGTTTTGTGCTTTTGAAAATAAGCCCCAGGTAGTTTCCAATTTCCTGCTGTCTGATGGTAGCAGATGATTGACAGTTTCAAGAGAAAAATTTATTTACTTATAAACAGGGTACTCTGCAAAGTTCCTGTTTTGCTTTTTATGATCAAATAGAGTAAAAAAGTTTAAACTTCTGTGTTATTTTTTCTTTTCCCCAAAGGAAATAGTGAATACTACATTCTTTTCCAAGACAATGGCCATGACCATTTATGGGTTTGAAGAACTTGAGCGACTGGAATGGACCTTAAATATTACCTATTCAATCCCCCTTCCATCAGCTTCTCCACTACAAAGAGTTTGGCTGGGGGGTCAGATGGCCTTTGTCCAAACATTATGGTATTGAACTTGATACTCCTGGAGGCAAGCCTTCATTATTAATATGAGGCAAAGCAGAAGTTCTTTAAGTTACATCAAAATCATGTCCCTCTTCATTTCCCACTGATTGTTCCTGTCTCTTATCCTCAGAGTCAGCCAGGACAAATCCAATCCATTCACACATGACAGTGCTGTAGGTATTCAGAACAGCCATGGACTCCTGGGTCTATTCTCTCAATTCGCATATTTCCAGCTCCTCTGGATATTCATCCTGTGACAGAGCTCCATGACTCCTTTACCCTCCTGTGGACACACTCTAGCTCTCTTTAAAGCTGATGCTTAAAACCGAATGCAACTTTCTAGGTGTGTTCTGACCAGCCAGAGCAGAGAAGGGCAAAGTTTTCTTTCTTATAAATACAATATTAATTCCCTTCAAGATCATATTGTTTTATCAAGGGTGCCATGTGTTTTAACCTTCCACTGAGCTCACAGTGTGTCTCCTTTCCCTGTTCTGTATTTGAAAAATTAGTGTTTTGGAGCAAGTCCAAGGCTTCACATTTATTGACATTAAATATTCCCTTTATTACATTTATATTCTTCCATTTATATTACATTTATTCTTTGGCTCCTGATTTTGTCACTTAACATTATTGCTTTCTCTCTCTCAGTTGAAGTCATTTCAGTAATCAGCATGGCCCTTAAGTATGACTGTCACTAACCCACGTAAATATAGTAACTTAGATTTTCCTGGAACATTTGGTTATTACCCACAAGTCTGACTGAAGGATTTTGAAAATAGTAATCAGAAAATGTGTAAGTTCTTACTTGTCAGAGTTGACCTAATGAGATTTGCTAGATTTTCAAACTTATGACTAACAAAAGCTGCAAAGCCCACCTATAGTTTTGATGGCTTCTAAATGAAACTGATTTACCTATTTAGTTCTGAGCAGATAAAACATTTTAGAAGGTGCATGATAATAAAATTTTATGTTTGCTTCAGTCAGTTTGCTAATTCCAAGGCATCCAGGTGTACAGTAAAAAGCATACAGTTATTTCAGAATTTAATGCAATTAGCAACTCTGAGAGGTGTTGTGACATTTGAAATGTCATCACCTCCAAGCAGGTTTAATGGGAACCATTTGGGCAGGTTGCTGACACCTGGATGCTTTTATGGCACACCTTCCTAAAAGAACCGCCCTAAGTAAGAACACATCCTAAATGTAGCTAGTTAGCCTGGGATCATGGAAACAGATGGAGAACACATCACACTTTTTGAAGTAAGTGAGAAAGCTGACATAACAGCTCTAGCCACATTTTACCAAGATGTATCTGATGACTATATATTTTAAAAAAACAGTTCATTTTAAATGTTATGAGTTACTCCTGCCACTTGTATTGATGTTGTCACCCAGCTGGGGTCCATGCTGCTTCAAGATATGGAAAATATCCAACTGATACAATAGAGGTAGACAAATCTCGGCAGACAGCTTTAGTTTTGGCTAGATAATTGTACTATTTCCATGTCACGTTGTGTCTTGGCTGATAGTTAATGTTGATTTGGGAAATGGTTAAAAGGAATTTAGAAATCAAGTTTTCACTGTCATTGGTTTCTGGATCAACCTTATAAAGAAAACATAAACCAAAAATATTTAACAAACTCTAGCAGCTCTCTTGGTAATCTTGGCTTTGGTCTACAGAGGCTTTGAAGATGACCTGATAGATCATTAAATAGTAATATTGGTGTAGAGAGCTTGAAACCAGTAGAATCCTACATAATACAGAAAAACCACACATTTATTCAGTCCCCAGGTGGTTACAAAATAAGTTTATGGCATTAATCTGCAATGACTTATAAGAACCCCTTTTATGAAATGCCTTTTTCCAAATTCCTTTATCTACATTCCTCGTAATATGTTCAACCTAAAATAAACTTTATGACATGGGCAATCATGTATATAACTAACAGTGAGTATTATAAAATTAGTGAAGATGTTAAATTTCATAAAGATTTGGTTAACTGAGAGGAGGAGAAAATAAAAATGGGAATATTGGTATCATGTCTATGCTAGTAATGCAATGGGAGCTAAGATTTTTTTAAAAAAATCAATGTATTTATTTACAATTAGATCATCTGTTTGTTGAATCAGGTGGTCTTCTTTGCCTCTATTTTACAATCACTATATGCAGGCCAAGATCTATAAACTCACAATCTGAACCATTTGTCTTGAAAAGACTGTGCCATTGGGTAGCTTCAATATGTCTGCTGATGAGTTACTACTCATGAGATCATAGTTTGAATGGGGACCAGGAAGTCATCTCGTGTATTCCCTCTGGATTGAGTAGCTCTCTCCAATGGTGGTTCCCAACCTATAATGAGGGAGCTTACTATTCTTCCAGGCACCTGCTGTGTTTACTTGAAACTCTGGTTCTATTAGAAGAAAGTATGAATATCCTGTGGAAATTTTGTAAATCTGGAAATATTCCCTCCAATTGTACATTATTGCTCTGGACATTGATTAAATTTATCATGGAAATAAGAAAGACAGCCAGTTAGAGTCAATTGATTCTAAAGTTAAAAATCCTCAGCCCTTTTTTATGTTGAGACAGAGTCTCACTAGATTGCTAAGGTCTTCACTAAACTGCTGAGGCTAGCCTTGAACTTCTGATCTTCCTGTCTCAGCCCCCTGAGTCACTGGGATTGCAGGTGTGTATTACCATATCTAGCTTATAATAGTTTTAATGTATTTTTTTCTAACTTGGTCAGCAGAATTTTTTATTCTCCTTTATACTATACTATGAATGAACTGTTATGAATTTTGTCCTAAGCTAAAGTTGAAGAATCAAGTATTATCATTAATTAACTATATTTATTGAATATATTTATTTATCCATGCTTTAAAAATAAACAGCTTGCATACATACATACACATACACATAAACATATACTCATGTCAAATTTTCATCTACAAATTAGATGACCTTGATAAAAAGACCTTTAAGCCCAGGACACAGCTTGTATGTTTAAACAAATGCATATTAATTTCTTTTTTTCAACCAGTTGCCAATTTGTCCAACAAATTCACCTGAAGACAACCCTTAGAGGAAGGCATATTACTGACTTTAATGCAACCAACTGAAACAGAATTCCTCATCCCATTATTTTCTTACTTTGCTTTTATGATATTTTATACTTTGGATGTCCCATGGTGCTATTCTGCAGTATCTCAAGCATCACTTGCTGATCTAACCACAATAATCCCATCTCCATGGCGAACAAGTCACTTTTGCTCCATGCAGTCATTTCAATTCCAATATCTATTCATTAAGTTTTCTGAAAAAAACTCACTGAACAACACGGGCAGTTTTTCCTGTTTATTATATAGTTATTCTAAGATGGTAAGTGTCACAAAGTTAACTTCAAGAGGAATAACATGGTCTGTTGTGAAACACAAGGTACAACATTTACAATGAAACCACAGCACAAAGTGATGGAACTTTCAAAACTGGGTAGTTCAATGAAGCATTTCATTAATTCTTGGCTCTACAAAACTCTGCTGATGGCCTGAAATGATGGATTAAAATATACTGCTGTTCAAAAATATTTTAACACCAAATGCTCTTTTTTTTTAAGAGGAGAATACACAACCAAGCAACTCATATTGTAAGCAGAAAGTATGTTACCTCTTTATAAAAAACTTACCCAAATTTATAGCATTCATAGTGTATTTCAAAGTAAAGAATCCTTAGAAAAAATAAACTCAATTCCTTGCTTATGGATGAGTATAAACTCCTCAAAACACACATCAAAAGAAAATTAACTTTCATAGTTCTTTGCCTATAAACCTTCTGATACTACCCTGGCTTCAAAAACATTTTGTGGCCATATATAATACAAACACCCATGTATTACATGCATCATTTATACTATCTTGGAATTTATCCATCATCTTCACTAAAATGAACCACATTTTAAAGACACATATATCATGCATCCTTAAAAATTACTGTAAGAGCCTTTGACTTCCTATTTTTTCCACATGCGTTATGGGCACAAAATTACAAATATTTTTCAGCTGACAGCAGAGCAAACTGTATCAGGCAATTGGTACACTGAATTCAATACATCTAAATTTTCACACTATACCATTGTGGGATATCTCAATCAAATACAGTTGTCACTAACATGCACAATTAGAGGTGCTAGCAAGGCTAACAAAAATACGCATAAATGAGCAAATGTACACAGTAAATTCAATCAGTTAGCATTTTCAAGTGTGTATATATTTGTGAATATATACACACATAGAGCAAGTATATTCAAAATAAGTCAACAGTTTAGAATAATGGCTTCAAAGAACATACAGAATTGCCTTACAGGTTATCTGGCTTTGTTATTAAGCTTACTTCAAATCAAACGCCCTTTGGAGTATCTTCTATTTGTTTTAACATAATATTCTTCTCCTTGCAATTCTAAAAACCAATGTTTTATTTTTTAGTGAATATTGATTGACAATCACTATAGTCATCAATACACACACAAAATAGGAAAACATCAGATATAATATTCAATCATTTTAAGGACTCAAACAATAAGACATTATAATATAAATATTAATGTTATTTGATAATTAACACAATATTGAATTTATTTAGATTTCAATTTTTGTTTATCTGGATTTAATTTTTTTGGGTAAATCAGTACATCTGAATATTTGGAACCATTTTGTCATATGAGTTTAGCAAACAGCTTTTGAACTTAAATACGTCCCAAATGATATGTCACAGTATAGCACTTTATGATATAAAGGTTTATGTACGATTCTATAAGAGCCAGTAACTTATAAGACTGTGTCACAAATACCATACTTTGCTATTTATGGTCTATACACATACACGAATACTTACATAGGCACACCCATGGACACACTGAGCCCCACAAATTCACAAAACACCCACACGCCTGTATAGATATATGGCCACGACGAAAAATTTAATAATCCAATAGGCAAAATATGTGAATTCATTTTTTTAGGAATATTCTTCTCTATTCTTATCCACTTTCATTAAGAGATGTGGCTTTTATACTTTTGTTTTTAATTGGCAAAAAAGAAAAAGCCCATCATGTATAGATCTGCAGTAGATACAATTGGAATATCCCTGCTGGTTAACTCAGGGACCCTGCACGGTACATTAATGCTGGTTCAAATGTTTTAGAAATGTTATTTGGTTTTGAAATATTTAGATAAGCTAACATATTTATGCAGGGATGTGCACAGATGTATGGACCCGAATCTTCTTAAAAGTCTATGGCAGTCCAAAAACACTTTAAATTTCCCTCCTGTTTAATTGATTAGGCAAAACAAAGAAGAATATCCCACATGGCTTTCACACCTGTAGTCTTTTGAATTTGCAGTGAACTCCACATTTTTTACATAACTAGGTTTTATACTTCTAAAATGCCAAAAGCAGGGAAATATTTCTAATATCTTTTTTCTACAATATCTATGTCTAAGAAATAAAAAGTGAGCGCAAATGAGAAAGTTTCAAACTTTCAACTACAGCACAAGATCTTCAAAGCACTTTTAAGGATTACCATAAGGAAAAAAAATGCATGGCTTTTGCTGGAGTGCTCTCCTGCTCAGTAGATCAATTTTAAAATTCAGTGTCTAATTTTGCAAAAGAATTCTGTAAGTAAGCAAATCTTAAGTGCCTATAAATCACCAATTTGGTTCCAGCAATGAACTGAAAACTTATGGTTTGTTGCTAAGGATTTTCTATTTCTGCTTTTGTGTAATAGAATTATGCCCTGCACAGAGAAAGATCTCAAAGTCTATAAGTGGTGTGCTATTTCAATCTCGAAGGGACTTTAGTTTCAAAAAGTAAATGATATATACTGCCCCTGAACAGTCCTTTAATAAAAGTCATATGTTCAAAAGATTAAATGCTGTGGAATAGCATTTCCCTTGGAACAGCTTGAATGGAAAGTTGGCCATGATATCTATCGGCAATTAGTATAAGTCCAGTTTCTTTTTGCCGTGTCTAAACAAAGCCGTGGGCTTTATATCAATTGGCAATATCTGCCACTTATACAGAACAAATAGCATTTATTGGCCCTCTCTAAGCAGTAGTTGTCCGTAAGATTGACAGTGCAGGGAAGTTGAAATTACTGGAATTTATTTTTGTTCTGGACCATCTGACCCCACTAGATTGAAGTTAACTGTTCCACTGCTTTCTCTGCATTTTTGACAGTTTAGTCAAATACATACTAATCTTTTACGGACTCAACTGTATTAAGTAATGCATTTTACAAAGACATAACTAAAACAGACACCAGCAGAGGCAGCCTCACAGATGTTTACTGTTTCAGCTAAGACAAAGCAGCCTTTTGATCTCAGCAGGAGTCTCTGTTCATTTCTATTGGAAACAGTTTTAAAACCTGAGGTCTGGAACAGGTATTATTATGAACTGTTCTTTCAAGATGGAATGGTTCAGTTTGCAGTTCTCGAATAACCTGCCAGAGAAGTGTCTTTCTCTCTGACAGACAGGATAATGAGGCACTAATTATTATAGGGCCAAATGCTATTATAGTTTTCAAATGCTGTTAGATTGCCTGGACTTTTTTTTTTCCTTCTTCTTTTGGTTGGAATATTTAATTCACTTGTAAAGTGAGATGGTAAGATAGGTAACTATAAACCAGATGGTAAAATTTGCTAGTTGAACAATTTACCAAGGAGATAAATCAATAACATTTAAAACAGTGTATGACAACTGAATTTCTCTCCATCTTGAATCAAATGTTTTAAAATTGGTTTGAAGTAAAATTTGAAAAAAAAAATTCAAATAAAATCCCCCAAATGGCATAATACATTTTAAATTTATCACCTACTGAGATATGTCAAGCCTGGAGAATATCAAAACCATGCTTTATAAGTCTTAAATTGTTAGTGTTTGAACTAGTAAAAGTAAATGATCACGGGATATGACTTACACACAATAGACCATACACATTAAATTAATTTCTAACATTCAAGTTTAAAAATAATTGTTTCATGTTTAAGCAAAGCTGACTATAATTATTAAAATAGAAGACTGAGAGCAGAATTAGTAGGTTAATGTTTGACAATGGGTTATAATCATAGATTTACTTGATCTAACACAAAAGGAGTTTTGCATATGAACATTTCCAAAACAACAGCAAAATTCAGGATTTATCAAAATGAACAATTAGATATTTTTGGCTTAATTTATACAGCACCATTTCAGGGAATTTGGATTTTCAAAATTAATTTGTTTTAGAAGTCTAGGCATTTTTTTTCAAGCTCTGTGTGTTAAAAGAAAAAAATCCAAGCTGCAGGCTTTATACATTTGAAAATCATATATATGGTCGTAGGAAAGAATTATTTCATTTAAAGCAGTGCCAATGAATAAGTTCCTCAAATTTCCATATAGATTAAGCTATATTTATGCTGTTTCCAAAAATTGACAACTTCAAAAAATAAAATTGATTTGATAAAAAGAAGTTCCTAATGTCCAATGGTAATCTTTAAGAGATGTATCCTTGACATAAGTTTTTCCCCTTAACTATATTAACCCACAAAATCATAAGAAGCTTTTTCTATCTAGAAAGAAAAAAAATCTAATTGAATATTTTCATTATTTTATAATAAAAGTAGCTCAAAAAATAGTCATCCAAATTTTAAAAAGAATACAATTTTAAGAAAAAATGTGTTTCCTAGTGCCATTTTTGTGCTGCTTTACTATAAGTATAGAAAAATCACATTCTTACAATTAAAAAGAAAACTCC
This sequence comes from Glaucomys volans, assembly GCA_020662805.1. Taxonomy (NCBI): domain Eukaryota; kingdom Metazoa; phylum Chordata; class Mammalia; order Rodentia; family Sciuridae; genus Glaucomys; species Glaucomys volans. The sequence goes on from JAJEJO010000430.1 coordinate 88,395, forward strand.
ATATATGGATATGATGCTTCTATAATGCTTCATTGTTAGTATGTTGCTGTATCAATATTGGGTCCATACATGAAATTTATCTACAGCCAGGTCTCACACAAAAATCTCAGCAATTGAGCAATATTGTGTTCAACTCCCTGTAATCAAATCAAATGGAGGAGATATTTTTTAAAAAAAATCTTTCCTTCAAGGACAAATATCACAAATACAAAATGCCTATGTACTGTATTTTGTATGATTTGGTCTTTACTATTTTAAAGTATGCAAAACTCTTTTGTGTATTTTGCTGTTAGACGTTTGCTTAGGAAACGTGAACCTTCACCCAATCACAAACCATACACATTGCTCCATTGTGTCTTTTACACTGAGTCTCCTACTGAGTCCAAATCATCCGATGAGAGGGGGCGGTACAGGTCCTGTAAGATGAAGGGCAGTACAGATTCGTTTACTTGGCTTTCATGGGTGCCCTGTTGCTCTCCTAGGAGCAACCCTGAATGGGCATCCTTGGTTTCTAATATAATTAGACCTCCTAAAGTCATCAGCTTTGGAGAAGAGAAAAGATAACAACAGAGATACCATCTACATAGACCAAAATGATGCAGATGTCACCTTATCAACCAGAAAAAAATGCTGCCTGATCTATTTGTGAGATTTCGCCTGCTGTGTTCATTTGAGTTCTGGCCCCGGAGGGCTACAAGGCCAACTCAGCTACTCTGTGTCTGGGCAATTTTCCATGAACACTCCCTTCCCATTCTGGGTATAAGAGGAATGTGCTTACCTCAAAAAATAATTTATCAGGAGCCCCAGCTGGCATTCAGCATATACTTGTCCCAGAGTAGCAACTCAGGTGTTGCATTGTCACAGAGCATAAACCCAATCAACGCTGCCTTTTCAAAATGTTATGTTTGGATGATAGGAAGAATGCATAATTACCCCATCCCTTCCCATTCTCTTCCCTGTTCCCCAACCACTTGCCCGTCACCACCCATCTTCTTCCCTCCTGCCCTTTTCTGCTATTAGATCTCTGTTGGTAGCCAAGCAACCAGCTCAGATCTGCAGAGAGTCTACAGTTGGTTTTCCCCCAACACCCACTCCTCTCATCATCTGACTGATCAGATAATCTACAAAAGTCAGTGATGTGGGAGTATAAAGGGGAGCTTCATTCAACCTACACAGCATAACGTATTTTGCCCTGATGTTTTAAGAAATGGGACCAAGAAAAGTCCATGGATGGGAAAAGAGCCTCCAAGGTCCCCTTCTGTGACTATTCAGACACTTCTAGACAGAAATTTAAGTAACAGTGTTGGAAAAATTGAGGGAGGGAATTTGTGCCACAAATATGTTTATGAAGAATTATATGCACTCTTATTTTTAAGACTCTTCCAAAACATCCACAGAAGAAACATAGAAATATGATTTTAAGGAAAAAATCAGTTGCCTAAATTACAATACAAGTAAAAATACATATTTTCTTATTTGTGAAGAAGACAATCAAATTTCTTGATATTCCTTAAAAAAAAAAGAAAACATTTACATTCCTCTATTTTAAAAGGGGTAAGAAGTGTATATGTGTGTGTGTGCATGTGTGTATTGAGATGGGAGAAGCCAACTCATTTTCCTGGTTATGTTGCTAGGCAACACAGAAGGAAAAAATAGAAGTAGCTACTGTTTTCTAATTTGCAATAAAAAAAGTTAATTTATTCTTTGAAGTGTCTTCTTTTAGCACACACCATCTTTCACTTATTTCAGTATTTCCTGCACAGGAGTATAGCCAACCATTTGAGAAGGATATTAACCAAATTTGAAACAGGATCAGTTTTTAGGGATATTCTCGGCCTATTTTAACTGGGAGGGGTTACTTGATGTAGTTGTCTACACACCAAGATGAAAGCCCTTTCACTAAGGCAGCTGGGAATGTCTCCGTGCACTGACATGGTACATAGATGGAGGATGTTCATAAATTCAAAGGCTTGAAAACAGAACCATCTTTGAATGGATGCAGCTAAATTCAAAAGCTTGGAAACCAAACCATCTTTGAATATATCCAGTGTCCTGCTCACAACATATGCTTAATAAATGTTTTCAGATGGTGATAAGCCCTCCCTGCCCCCCCCCCAAAAAAAAACCCAAATGGGATTTTTCTGTCTCTCTCTTTCTCTCTGTGTCAAGGATGATGCTTGCACTGGTTGTTTAAGTGGCAAAATGAAGGATCTGTCAGAGAACCACACCTTATAATCATTCTCAAGTGCTGAAAATGTTCATCATATAAGCCAATGACTTCACAGCTAGATGAAAATTTTCTGCCTCAGTTGGACAAATCCTAGTGAAGTAGAGAATACAGAGGGCAAAGATGCACATTTTCACCTCATTCTGCCAACAATGGACCCCTGAGCAAAGCTTTCCATTCCCAACATGGAGGGGTCTTCATAAGCAACAAGCAGCTATAGCAGGGATTCTCAGTCACTCTTAATTTGTTATCAACATCAACAAACTAAACATGAGCTACATCAATAAATCTGGAATCTGAGTTTAATTGGATCAAAGGATAAAGAGGGATTTCTATGCTAGGTGTACTCTCCAAAGCATACATTTAGAGAGAGGGTGGGGAATTTTTTTGAAGAGGATCCTTCTTTGGCTGTATCTAATGCTGCCCCTACAGACTGGAGCCTTGCTGGGTGACATTTACATGAAAGAAATGGCCACCCTGCCTCTTCTTTCACTCACAGGCAGCCCTTCAGGAGATTAAATGAAATGGGCCAATTCTTCTTTGAGTAATTCATTAATATTTCTGGACTTTAAAATTCCCATTTAGACTATGGCTGAGTAGAAAACCATGGCAAATACACTCAAAAGGAACTGAAGAGTTATTGGATTTTCAATCCAGAAGGAGATTTGTTTTGTTTTGATCTTCCAAATGAGGCCTAGAAAGGATAATGGACTTATCCAGGAGAACCTGGTCATTTAGTGGAGAAGCTGGAGACAAATCCCAGGCTTCATCCAGCAATCTAAATAAGCTCCGCCTGATGCCAGGTGTATCAGTGGAGAAAGGGAATAAAGCCTGACACCTGTGCTACAATCTGCAGTGGGACTGTGGACTGACCAAGTCTCCCTTGTCCCCTACTTTGAGATGGCTGATGGTTCTGTCGGCCTAAAGACCCAACCTGGGCAGGAGACTTGAAGAGAGGGGTTTCCATTTTGGGTGAAGCTTAAATTTATGGAACCAAGAAGTATCATTTTAAAACACATAATAAAAGAAACCAAATTCAAGAATCCAGTCTCCGAATGCAATAGCATCCAAGAACCTTGCTTATTAAAACATTCGGTGACCACCATCATAAACTCTCCTAAGGTCACACCTTCCCCCACCTTACTTTTGAAATCAGAGCCATGAGAGCCTTCTGTTTCCTCCCTTGAACTTTCCCCAACTCCCATCTCCAATTCTCTTACTCCTGTCTTGGTGTTACTGGAAACAGTACAGGCTGCGAGGGACAGAATAGTAGTTCTTCCACCCAGAATGAAGAGCTAACTCTCACTCCGTTCCTTAACATGGGGAAACTAACACTGTTTCCAGCAACTTTTTCACTTTGGTCTCCAAGCTCATCCAATTTCTCTGTTATTACACAAGAAGCTCAAAATAAACACAAGTAGAGATGAGAGAGAATGAGCTCAATATGGGTTTCATTCACAAAACCATGCAGCCTATGTACCCACCCCCTGTACCAGAGCTCTCAGCTGCTCTGGAACACCATTCTAAGCCACACAGCAACTCCCCACCAGGACCTTCCATCCACAAACAGCATTCCTCCTTTTCCCTGAAGGGATCGGTGATCAGTGATGATATCTAATAAAATTCATTAAGGAAGCTTAAAAACAAGTGCTAATAAAGTCTGTGCATTTAAAACAAAGAGGAAGGAATTTAAAAAGTGAAGCAGTCAATGTACATTCTTCTCAGAGTTTTAAGATCTGGACCAAGTTGATGGAGAAATTAAAAGCCCAGAGTTCTCACTACACCACAGTAATGGTAAGTGACTCCCTATTGTCACTCCTGCCCTGTTGTGATTGTTCCCTAGAGACAAGCAGCACTATTTATTTCTTGCATCAAGGCTCAGACAGATTTTAAGCAGGTAGCTTCCTTGTTTCCTTACCCTCTGCTTCCGCAGGCTTCCTGGACTGGTGGGTGATGGGCTTGGCGACTTGCCGGAGCGGGGAGTGGAGAGCTGACTACCAGGGGTTCCATTAACTAGAGATACAAAGAATCACACAGAGAGAAAAATGGCATGTTACAGAATTTTCATGACAATTCATCTTCTTAAAGTCACAAACAGAGAGGGACATCTGCTAAAATTTAGACATTCATTTATCTGTGTCGTGGAGAAAAGCCTTAGGGGAGTAACTGTCTTCAGAAACTCACTGTTTTGTGAATCCTGTGTTGAATAGAGCAGGAGGTTACATAATAATTTTTAAAATGTACTTTTTACAACTTTGCTGATGAATTTATTAATAATGGCTCTATCTGTGCCAACAGAGATTTTAGGAGTGTGGTTAAGGTCCTGAGACATTTTCCGTGAGATTCATCTTTTTCTTTAGATGCCCCATGCTGACCCAGAGGGAGTAAATGTTAGCATGGCTCACAAGTTACATCCCCAGATCACTCTGTGTGTGTGTGTGTGTGTGTGTGTGTGTGTGTGTGTGTGTTTTAAATAGTTATTTAATCACTTCTGGAAGTTCCTGCACCCATGTGTTCCCCATACATCCCCCAGCCTGATTCTGATGGCCTTGCTTTAAGACAGTACAAAGTAATTGGCCACAGACACTGAAGAACTCTTCACAGTTTGTCTGTACTGCCATGGAAAATAAGAGCTGTTCTCTAGCAGGTTCAAATCACTGGAATTCTGCCTGATTCTCAACTTTCATACACTATTGTCATCAAACTAAGATAAAGCCACAGAACTCCAATAAGCAATTCTTTTCTCTAAGTAGCCTCGCCTCTAAGAACAGATAAAACACCTGAAGACAAGATTTTTATAAAGATACATAAGGTTGCCTCTATTTTACTTGTAAAAAAATGACATTACAGTCTGCACTGAGCCAGGCAGGAGACATACATTCTGGAGGTGTACGACAGACACTTCCCACGAGGGAGAGCGACGGTGCATTCCACTTACCTTCAATGAGTTCTAACATGGACACAGTGTTTGACCTGACAATGGCAAGAGGCAAGAGCTCCTCTCAGCACTAAGCCGAGCACCAGCGGAAATGGGAAGCGGTTGGATTAGTTAAGCGGTTGGATGGCTAAGGCTGAGCCCAGAGCAGCTGAATGAGATGCAGGATTCATCAGCAGATGCCTTTTCTGCGTAAGGCTGACGTCTTCCCAGCAGCAGTGGGAGGTGCGGGTTCTGTCTTAGGCTACATCAAAGGTGTCAATTAAGCCTCATGCCAACGCGGAGCCACCGCTACCCCCACTGACACACTCCCGGAAGCCCCAGCCTTCTCAGTCCTTTGCACTGAATCATAATGAAGTGCCTCTGGGGGCAAGAGCCCCAGTGACTCATCTGAGAATCCAAATGACAATAACTCTTCTAAAGCCTTGGCAACTACCAGGTAATAAGGACACCCTCACAAAATTCACTGGCAAGGTACAGTGTTTATTGATTTTTCCTAAACCACGTTTTCATAAAAACTTAATGGCCCATGAAAGTGGGAAGCTCCTTGTTTTCATCTCCTCCAAAGACCTTAAAAAAGTGTCACACACGGTATGTTCTGTGCATGTGTAATTATTATGCACAATAAAAAGAATGTCACATACCCCATGCTGCACTGATGGGCAGTTTTGTCTTTGCAATGAATTGGTGACTCCTTAAAAAAACAAACAATAACAACAACAGAAAAAAAGAAAACTGGAGTTTTTTTTTTCTAGAGTGAAATGGAAAGCTGAAAATGCTTTTATTTGCTTGTATATTACAGAATCTTCTTTGTTGAATAAGCTTCATGCTTGAGACTCCACACATTGGACTTCCCAGCCAGTGGCTCAGTAATGGACAAGGACTACAGAACTGTGGCAGAGGCAAAATCTACAACCAACATGGGAAGAGATACCCTGCTGGTTGACCAGAGAATGCGCTTTATAAATGTAATGTATTCTTTGCCCACTTCTAGTCCATTTTACATCTTTATGTCATACCTAAAGAATATAGATACTGAACAGGAAAATGAGCAAATAGTAAGCAAACCCAATATTAACACTTTTCACTCTGGGATCACTAATCTTACAAAGTTGATGGGAAATGAAGAAAAAGAGGAAAATAGCCCTAAACATAAACACCTTGCTTAAAAATTCAAAATTATAACAGTACATTTGCATTTATTACCCATTAAACATGTATCTCAGTTTATTGAAAATTTATTTTGTATGCATAAATCAATACACTTACATCTCTTCATATATGCACACACATACATGTATTTGTAGGTATACATATTATCTCAATTAAATCTGGCAAAGACTCTAAAATAGACATAATTATTTCTCTCCATTTCACTGATGAGGAAATTGAGTCATAAAGATGATGAGCAATTTGACAAGCAAATGGGGGACAAAGGCCAAAATCTAACCTAGGCAATTCAAAACTACATCTTGGCCAGCTGCACCAACTTTCTACCCTAGGGGGAAATCAGAGAATTAAACTAGTTACTATAATGCAGCATTTTGAGAGGGGAAGTACTGGGTGTTGCTATTGGAATTCTAACAGGTTCAAATCACTGAAGGTCTACAACCAAAGGAGTCAACGTTGGCCTATGGAGAGGGCCATGGGTAAGGGAGTTGACCAGGTGATTCTGCAGAAGGCACAATGAGGGAAATGTGTCTCAAGCCCAGGAGACCATGTGTTCAAGGACTGGGCATGGAAGAAGGGCATGTCATTCATGGAAGATACCTGCATATGTTAGCCACAACAGAGAGGTGGAGGTGGAGAGAGAAGGGAGTTATGAATGAGGATGGAAGAAGAGATAGGAGCTGCAAGAAGTGCAAAGCATTAAAACGAATGCTAAGGAGTTTGGTTTTTATCCAAAGGGCAAAGATAAGTTATTGAATGATTTTAAGTGGGAGCCAAGGGATCAGGTTTGCATTTTAAAGAGTTATCAAGAGCTCCTGCCCTGCCAAGAATGGAGTAGAGGGGAACAATACTGGGCACAGGCTAACCCTTATGAGAATGTCAAGGTGGGAGAGAGTGGGACACATTGAGGGCCTATGGCCTTAGGTGGTGGTGAGATTTGGTTCAGGGTAGGCAGTGTGGGTGGAAGTAAATGGAAATGTTGCAGAGATATTTAAGAGGTAAAAACTATAGGACTGCAGTATTTACTCATGGATCAGTTGAAGAAGATTAAAGGGAGCACGTTTGGAAGAATGAGAGTTGGTATACACTAAACCGAAGGCCCCCATGTGACATCAAGTCTGCCACACTGGTCCGCATTGCCTTTCCTGTTTTAGAGGAAGAAACTGACTTTCAAAGAAGTAACTTGCTCAAAGACGAACAGCTGAAAGGCAGCAGAGCTAGAACTGAACCTCAGTTATGTCTCATTTAAAAGACTTAGCACTTTTCCCAGAAGCAACCAGTCCTGGCACCTCTGGGAACACAGAACTTCCATCCCACCTTCAGAGTGAGGACCTCAAGGTCTCTCTCCTCACTGGGGTCATTGAACCCATCTCCTTTTTTTTAAAGACACTATGCCCAGTGCTTTCTCTTCCATTACTGTCTCTCTGGAAAAATGAAACCCAAATGCCAAACACATCATTTACATTTTGCAACACCACTGGCCTGAAAGTTGGGGACAGTCTGTGCTCTCAGTGTCAGAGGTCTTTTCAGACTCTTTCTAACCCCGATAGCCATTAGCAACCTCTTAAAGTGGCTCTTGACACCCAGAAGGTATTATACTCCTTCTTGTTGAATCGTTGCTAGAAAAATTTTCTTTCATAAGTAATTGTGACACTTGTATTGAGTTCACTTGCTTTTTATTCTATGACACCACAAGTCCCTGAGTGCCAGTGAGAAGGGCTTTGTTATTTATTTGTACTTATTAAAATTCAACTGGCATTATTTTCCAGAGGCCCTTATTAAACAATTCTTTATCCTGAATGGGAAAAATTTTCAACTTCATGTGGTTATCCTTAAACAGCCAAATCTAACAATAAATTATTTCAATCTGAATTTGCTGAACTTGGAATTGGTAAAGAATTCACCACCACCTTACGCCCAGTCCTGGTTTCCTTCACTCAGATCTGTCTGGATACATTTCCCTTCAATCCTGAATTCCCTTGCTCTACTTGTTACCTCTTGAATGAAAGGTGCTAAACTTTAGGATGGATTATTAACAGATCCCATGATGGTCACTTACATAACTGGGCCCCAAAGGGTTGTGTAAGAAATCTGACCACAGAGCTCTTACCAGCACTCATCCATGACACTTTCTTTCAACTCAACTGTCACCTATGCCAATTAGGGATACAACAGTACACAGGAGTCTCTCGTTATCTGTGGTTTCCCTGTCTGCAGTTTCAGTTACCTGAGGTCAATTGCTATCTACAAACATTAGTAAATGGAAAACTCCAGAAATAAACTAGTCGTAAGTTTTAAATACCTTTTGTTACAGTCCATTATTAAAACTATTGTATTTATTATTAGTTATTGTTGCTAATCTCTTACTAACTAGAAACTAAACTTTATCAAAGGTAGGTATGTATAGGAGAAATGTAGTATATGTAGGGTTTGGTATTCTCTTAGGTGTTAGGCATCCATAGAATGTCTTGGAATATATCTCTGTTGATGAGGAAGAACGACTGTGTATTGGTGGTAGCACATTATTAACTAATACTATTCATGAAGTGTCTGGATTCACTTCTTCCTCCATCATTTCAGATGGCTGATCCTATTCTTTTTTACTAATTGGAGCACAAAGCCAGGGTTCTATATCAACCCATCAGTACACAGAGTGTACTCCAAGTGCATGCTAGATTCTTATTGGTCCCATTCTCCAGGAAGCTCATAATTGAATATGAAAGTGACCAAAACATTATGACACTTGGAAACACTTGGTTGATCCTTGACTAAATCATACTCCTTCTAAATGACTTTAGATGTATGTGTCCGTTAATTGAGCAAACCCTCTATGGACTTAAAAAGGTTTCTCCTCTTTGTAGTTGCTTCCTAACACTCAGACACCAAGAGAAAGCTAAATGATTTTAAATATCTCAGACTGGTTCCAAAATTAGAGATTTCTAACAAGACAATTTAAATAAAAGGTGAGCATTTTTTTATTCAACAAATATTTGATTGTGTTCTTGCATATCCAGACACTGTGCTAAATATAGTAGATTCAAAAATAAAACACACAGAAACTGTATGGATTGGTCTAGAATCACCCAACATTATAGTGTGCAGATCACCAGGAATAAAATCAGAATTCATGGGGAAAATCAAACTTCTGCTGGAGTGGGACTCTCCTAAAACACTGTCTGCAAGGAATGAAGTAAGGACATCTAGTTCTTGTTGAGGAGAAGGGGGAGGGGGAACAGACACACATGTGACTATTTTAAAATACAAAATCTATTGAAATAAAAGATCAGAGCTTTAGAGACGATTCCCCACCCCAACCTGAGTCGATTCTTTGTACCAAAATCAGAGAGTTGATGAACTTTTGATCTGTCCTTTCTTTCTTTGGATGCACAGATCTCAAAGGTGTTATCAAACATGGATATGAAGAGAGGACAAAGGGAAAATTTATAAATCACTCCTGACTTTCTATAAAGTAGTTATGAACTCTGTTGGGAGAAACACCAGACAGGAAACCCACTCACACACAGTTACCACCTGCTGCAAGGCTTCTCCTTGCTTGCTAGAGTAAGGAAGGTTGCTGGGACTGAACACCTGAAATGTTCTCTGCCAAGCTTTTTCCCTGCATTTAAATATGGTTATGGTATGAGAAACAATGTCTATACAACTCCATTTGATCCTCATTGCTTTTGTTTATAAAAAGATTTTACCAAGTATTTCTATTTATAATTTTGTCCTGTTATCAAACAAAACCTAATTTGATGATTTTATCAATATCTTTTCAAAGTCACAACAAAGTAAAAAAGTCCACATTGAAAAAACTAGAAAATATATATGGTAGAACTATATATAGTTGATTTTTCCTACCTTTCTGAAATGTTTAATGATGATAATGTGTTCCTTTGTGAAGACATTTAAAATTAATTTCTTAATAAGGACTTTTATTTTATAACAAAAGTATGTTTTTCAAGTCAAAATAAACTTCAGTGACCATCTTCAATAGTTACTGTTTTTTGCCTATATTCCCTTCTTTTTCTCTATAAGGTCTTTTACCCTTCAGGCCAGATCATTTCTATACTCTTTCAAGCATACATAAACTTCGACATTTTTGCTATAACACAAAATTCTGGCATTTCTTTTCTTACTCTTCTTTTTTTTTTATTGCAGGAGTGAGTAACTTTCTGGACATAAAATCTACCCTGTGGTTTCCCTGTCTTCTTTTAACACAGAGAGAGGCTCATTTATTTCTGTCCTGCACTTGCTGGGTTGAGGGGAGGGAATGTGTTCATATTCATGTGTGTGTCTGTGGGTTTGGGGGCAGCAACTGAGGTACATCTCCAGGGAGTTCTGGCTTCCAGCCTGAGACCCTTCCTCACTCCCTAATCCTCATAGAGGCCGTCAATTCCCTAGCATCTCTTTTCCTAGCCCTTGTCCATTGCTTGCCACATTATTGAGAAGAAAAAAACAAGGAAGGAGGAAAGATGGACAGACAACGATACAAGCAGGAGAGATAACTATGTAATAGTCAGAAGATATTCTTTCCTAGTTCTAGCTTCATAGGTGCTCACCTCAAAGGGGATGTAGAGATTTGATTTTTTTTTCCCCCTAAAGGGACCATTTGCTGAGAATAATGGGAAAAGAGGAGAGGAAGGAACAGAAAAGAGGAAGAAAGGGACATGACTCAGAATTTTTTAAATAAAAACTTAAGAGATAGTCCCTTAAGCCTCAAAAAAATCTAGTGAAGCTCATCAGCTTCTAGTATTTCTCAGTTCATTCAGCCAGGCAACATTTACCAGTTAGCAACTATGAACTCACGGGTGTCATAGAACACATGAAGAACTCCCTCTTTGAGACCTTACTGTCTGGTAGGGTGGTACAACATGTCACTTGAGGACTGGGAGCCCAACCAATTGCCACACAACTGCAGGGTTGGAAAAGATTCAACAGTGAGATAGATAACCAGGGAACATTTTGCAGAGATCAGCTGGGAAGAGTTGGGTGTTGGGTTAGTTAGCTTTTAATCACTGTGAACAAAATACCTGACCAGAACAACTTACAGGAGGAAAAGTTTATTTTGGGCTCACAGTTCTGAGGTTTAGTCTAGTCAGCCAGTTCACCACTCTGGGCAAGAGATGAGGCAGGACTTCATGGCAGAAGTGCATGGAAGAGGAAGATTGCTTGGTTCATGACAGGTAGGAAGCAGAGAGAAAGCAAGACACCAGGGGACAAGATGTAAACCTCAAAGGCACACCTCCAGTGGCTGACTTCCTCCAGCCACACTCTACCTGCCAACAATTACCACCCAGGATAATCTAATCATTCCAACTCTGAACATTCCTGCGTGAACACGGGAGCTTTTGGGGGACACCTTGCATGCAGACCACAACAGGTGCATTGGTTTTTGACATCTGAAGTGACAGAGGAAGACACCGTATGACAGGTATTAGGAATAAAAATACAATGTGGAAAAGTCCAAGAGTTATCTGGGGAAAACACATTAGTTTCTAGGATGGAGAATAAAGAGATGTGGCTGGAAAGGAAGATGGTGGCCAAATCAGGACAGTCCTTCACCTGAGGACAAGGAATTTGGACTGTTTGGCAATGAGTAACGGCAGCAAGTGGGACATTGGTGTGCCAGGCAGATGTGTGAAGCAGAGAACAAAGGCAAGGAGGTCAGCGGGCAGGCAGTTTCTGTAGCCTGTGATAAGCAGAGGAATCCTAGAACAGAGGGAGACCACCCAGGTGGAAAGGGAGAGAGAATATTATAAAGGAGGACAGACAAACTGAATGTGGAAAGAGAGGGGAGAAGGAATCAAAGATTATTTCAAAGTAAAAGGAGAAAAGGTTAACTTAATAAAATATGGTCATCTAGAGTTGGTATTCTAGATGAGTTGGTTGATAAAAAATGAAGGAATTTTTGAATCCCTATTAGATGGGATCCAGGACAGGCTGTAGTTATACAAGGGAACTGGGCTACCATGGGCACCAATGGCTGGGGTGGGTGAGGGTCAGGACTGAGTCAGAAACCTCTCAGATCTTCTACCCTACTAGTAGAAGTGCCCATTCCAGTGAAGCGTGGAAGTCAGCCCTATAATGATCCCATTGACAGCATTCCCAGATAAGACCCCATGATCACTGAAACAGCTCCTTCCCAGGCATTGAGTGGGATCCAGCCAAATCCTGCAACTTGCTTTCAGATGCTACTTGGCTTCTCAGCATCCACCACTTCTGGCCTCTTCCTCCATCTCGACCTTGTCTCTTTGACTCCACACCACACTCATTGTCCTCTGGTCTCCTTTAATCTGCTCTTAGAATTGCAAATGTTCCTCAGAGTTCCATTTTCATCTTCACAAATCTCTCAGTGGGGTAGAGAAGGGAATCTTACATTTCTATTATTTAAATCACTACTATTTGCCAGCATCTCTCAACTATACCTAGTCAGCTTCAACACAGTTCCTTAGTCCTAATTGCCTACTGACCTTTCCAAAGCATCTCCCACTCCACATGTCTAAAATGGAGCTCATTCCCTACCTCTTTTCCTCACTGGACAAACCTAAACCTGTTCCTCATCCCTGATTCCTCTCTCCCTCTGGCTTCATATCCAGTTAAATTCCTGGTTTCATCTCCCTTTTGAAGTCTCCCCCATTCCTGATGGGGCAGTTTCTGTTCTGTCCTGACAATTTTTTTCCAAGGTGATTGCAGGGGTCTCCCAGAGTAATCCTGGCCCCTCATATGGAGCCATCCGTTCTACTATGGTGCCATTGTTCCTAAAACTCAACTGTGATTATCAAGCCCTTGATAAAAATCCCCTTTCACCTCCTAACGTGCCTTCATGTATGGCCCTGTGCAATCGGAAAAGCAAAGGTTCTTCAGTCCTTTCCTAGAATTCTATTACTAATTTTTATTGGACTAATAACAGTTCCCTAATATGTCATATATTTTCATGGGTTTGGGCCTTAACTCACAAAGGGAGTGCCCTCCTGGCCCTTCTTATTCTGGCACAACTCTTCTAGTCCCAACTTTAAGCCCTTGTCTCTTAGGAGCTTTTTTTTTTTTTTTGACTCTATTAATGAGATTGAACCCTTTCTTCCTCCGGGCCTCTATGTCACTTACTACACGATTACAGTAAGTGGTGTATATGTTTGTCTCCCAATTAGAATACAAGAATACAAGCATCTTTAAAGACAAGACTGTGGTTTAATTATCTTTGTATCCTTGGGGTCTACTACATGCCTGCATCACAGCAGACACTCAGGAAATGTCTAATTAACCTGGGGCATCAACAGTAGGGAGTTATAAAAGAGGCTGATGTGGGATGCTATCCCCAAGTAAACAGTAAACCAGGATAATGGTTCAAAGCTTCAACAAGTATTTTTGGAGATCTTGCTGAGGTCAGTACTAGGGGGAGCTGATGGGTGAAAAGAAAGAAAATGGACAAAAGGATGGGCTCTATAGGCAGCAAGAAATTCTAAAAATTCAACAGATGAATTATCAGCCTCCTGATTTTCTTGGTGCATGTTGTTTTCAACAATTCCTTTGGAGGCTCAAAGCAGAAGAGATTCTCCATAGAATGTGTAAGACTGAAATATCTGTACTAAAGGAAAACTAAGCTGAAGATTAATAGCTAGCAATCTGTCTTTGAAGGTGTCTGATAGAAATCAAGAGAATTTGAAAAATTGGACTCATGAGCTGATTAAAATTCTCTTCACTTCCCCAGCTTTGATTCTTGTCTTATCTGCATATGTTGCATAAAATATTTTATATAACCATAAAAAAGTAAAATTTGAATAGCATAAATAAAAAGACTTCAGGATTTCCTGAGTCCTATACAAAAAGTATTATGCCCGGGAAGAATGGAATGGGGCTTCAAATGGTACAAGTTCATTTAAGGGTACCTAGAATTTCTCTCTTTTGTATGCTCACTCTTCCATTCGCAGTACCCAGCATTGATGGTTCATGATGGGTTCTCAGTTTGTACTGAATAAATCAATGATTGTTGCTATTAGTGTCTCTCGTTAAGCCAAGACTGTTTTGCCATCCTTCGATATTCAGTTAATCATCTCTAGATTACTTACATCACCTAATATAATGTAAATACTATATAAGTAGTCATTATGCTGTATTATTTAGGAAATCATGACAGGAAAAAACGTTTTTCATGATCAGAACTGACATAGCTTTTTTTCTGAATATCTTTGATCTGAGGTTGTTGAGTTGATAGACACAGGATCTGAAGATACAGAGAGCAACTGTGCTTTTAGACTACATGCTTCTGAAGGGAAAGAAAGTGCATTAGTTCATACTCAAATTGATGGATGCCAAGCACCATGGAGGGCTTAATTATGCTTGCCATGATTTCTGTAGACTGAGATTGTAGATGGAGGATATCATTTGTTATGGTTTAGATGTGAGGTGTCTCCCAAAAGCTCATGTGTGAGACAATAGAAGGTTTAAAGGACAAATGACTGAGTTAAGAGAACCTTAATCCAATCAGTGAATTAATCCCCTGATGGGATTTACTGACTGGTAGCTGAAGGTGGAAGGGTGTGGCTGGAGGAGGTGGGTCATTGGGTGTACCTTTGGGGTACATGTTTTGTATCTAGTGAGTGGAGTCTCTCTCTGTTTTCTGATCATCATGTGAGCTGCTTCCCTCCACCACACTCTTCCACCATGTTGTTCTGCTTCGCCTCAAGCCTATTTTCTATGGACTGAGACCTCTGAAACTGTGAGCCTCTAAAGAAACTTTTCTTCTATAGTTGTTTTTATCAGGTCTTTTAGTCACAAAAAAAAGCTGACTATAACATTATTCTATGAGAAGTTGGCTATGTATCTGAATGGAATAAAACTCCAAAACAAAACAAAGCAAAATTCTCAAAGTTTTTAAAGATCCAAGAAAAGGTCAAAATTTTGACATGTAAATTTTAAGGAGGATTGAAGCAATAAAATATCAAGACAGGTAAACATGATTTTCTTATACTTTTCACATGAAGAAAATAATGTCAAATAAAATGAAAACTTTGTTGGTCTTTATTGAAATCAAATTGGTGCATATTATATTGTTATTTTTGGAAATATTTGTTGTAACTTTTCTATACAGGTAAAGGGATTTGCTTTAAATAATTTACTTTTAAATTATGTATTTTATAAGATGCCTGTGTTTCAAAGACACACACATGTTTAAAGAGTTAACCCATACTAAACATGTTTTATGATGCTCATATAGTCTTGTTTCTTTACGAAGCAACTAAAAAACATTTTCCCAGGTTCTTAGTGATTCTGTAACCAAAGTCCCAGTCCTGGGGGTTTGATATTCTTTTGGGTGTTATTAAAGTTTCTGGTTTCTCTTTCTTCTAGTTCCCTGTTCATTCTTTGGGCCCCGTCTGTAATAGAAACTAATAATAATTCAACAGCTATGTGAATTATGTTATCTATAAATTATTTGGGGGAGGGGGGGCTTGGCCTCTGTGCTTCTTGAGAGTAGGGGCTCTTCCCTTTCATCTCTGTATCATTAGCACCTAGCAAATGCTCAATGCTAGCAGGCCTGCGACTGGTATTTATGAATGTGTAAATGAACACCTTACATGAATAAATCACTTTTAACTTCTTTTAGTCCTGAGAAGAGAAATGCGTGAGGCTGGAAGAAGATTTATAGAGGATTCTTGTGCTTGTTCTAATGCTGACCTACAAAGGCAAGTTTCTGTCCACCACTGACATCCATCATGAAGTTGGGGCAAATCATTTACCTTTCTGGGAAGCTGGTGCTAGAACACTAATACTTAGGTTACGTTGCAAAGTATTATGATGTTATCAATTCAAAACTCAAACGAGGTACTAGATGACCTATTTCCTGGCAATTAAAGCTCTTGTAAGTGGATCAGAGAAACAGGTATCAAAGTCCCCCTGCTTGTAGCTAGAGTGCCACGAGGCCCCAGGTACCAGCCTTGTGCTGCTGCTCAACTCTGTGACTGGCCAGAGCTGTGGACTCAGCCTTGTCTCTGTTTCCTAGTTTCTACAAGCAAATAATAATAGCTTGTCATATTTGTTGAGAGATCACAAAAGATTAAAGAGATTAAAGTCCTAAGTACACTATGCTGTTTCATTTAAATATAAATTAACCATATGCTATGGTTCAGATAAGTGTCCCTTGAAGGCCTGCATGTTGAAGGCTTGGTCCCCAGCCTGTGGTGCTCCTGGGAAGTGATAGAACCTTTAAGAGGGGCCAAGTGGAGGAAGTCAGGTCACCATAGGCATAATCAAAGAGGGTTGTGGGATACTGATCTCTCTCTCTCTTTCTTTGCTTCCTGGCTGCCATGAGGTAAACAGCTTCCTCTGCCATGCACTCCCATCATGATATACTGCCTTGCCACAGGCCCAGAAGAAATGGGGTCAACCAATTATAGACTGAAATCTCCAAAACTGTGAGCCAAAATAAACCTTTCCCTTTTTCAGTTGATTATCTCAGGTATTTTGTTATAGTAACGGAAATCTAACTAACACACCATAGAATTGTTAACAGCAGCATAACCCTAATACTAAATGTTAACTTTTTAATATGCTCCAATTTCTAAATAATGTAGGAAGATGCATTTTGGAAGTTGAAATTTAAAAAACTGAAGTAGAAATTATTTCAAATTTTAGGTTAATGTTTTAGGAGAAAAACAGAAGATTATTTAATGTTCAAAATCCAGGTTCATGGTGGTAACTGAGTTTGGGGCAACATCAATATTTCTGGGATAGGGCTGGGGATTTAGCTCAGTTGGTAGACTGCCTGCCTTGCAAGTACAATAAGGCCCTGGGTTCAATCCCCAGCACCACAAAAAAAAAAAAAAAAGAAAAGAAAAGTAAAAATCATTCACATTCTATTCCCTATGATTTATGAAAAATCCCAAACAGGCTATTTTAAGAAGACTGATGTAGTTAATGTAAGTCTGGGCCAGAGCAGTGGAGGAGCCCAAAGATCAGCTTCCCTGACATACTACAGCTGCACTTGTCTCCATGAGAATGGCAGCACCTGAACTCTGGGCTCAGGTCCCCCAGAAATGGAGTGGTGTTGAGATCATTGGCATAGTTCACACATTTGTGACTGGGGAATGGCTGCTCTGTGAACCCTCTGCAGATTAAAATCATTCAGAGGAAGGTGATAAGACTTGAAAGCAAGTCAGAATAAAGTGATAATCATTGCTTATTAAGAGCTGGAAATAACTGCATATTGTAACCAGGAAATGGTCGTATGTCATCTCTTCTAGGTCAAAATGCAGGAAATTGAAATTTCATATACATGAAAGGATCACATTAAACAAATCATCTTTGGTACCATATAATTTATTTTAACCTAAAAGTTACAGATACCTTGAATAAAGTGTAAAATCTTAAAGAACATATTGATTTAAAAATATTTTTGGATTCCATTTTCTTTATGGAACAATACTTGACCTGGCTTACCTATCACAAATTCCAAGTTAGTGCTGGTTAAATCAACCAGGTTTTAACTAGAGTTGAAAAGGGCTTTAAGCAAACAATAGAAAATGGAAATATTTGTTCAAAGCAACCTGCTGATTTTGAAGTAATGTGTCTACCTACCTTATGCTTCCACAAGAAGTGATTACAAATGTTGGCAGTAACAAATACAAATTACACTTAATTATATTTGCCTACCTGCTTTTTTGAGTTTCTACAATTAGTTTTGGTAAATGAATATAAATCTAGAGATGCTAAATGGTAACTATGCTATCAGTTAATTCTAAGATGAAATTACTGCCTGTATTCATAATTATCTTTTAAGATTAGATTTGTGAATCGGTTCTTCAACATGTGAATAACATTGTCCATCATTCCTTTTTTTGACTTATGGAGACCAAAACAAACAAACAAAAAACAAAAAAGGAAAAGAAAAGGAAAAAATGTCCTAAGAGTATCTGATTGCCTATAATTGTTAGCAACCACAAATTAAGATCAATATGCATATTGATTATCTTGAATCATTTATAATGTAAAAGACATAAGAATTAGGCTAATCACTCTCATCATCAGATGTCCCCCTCATCTAAAATTTTTTATTAGTAGTAATACTGAAAGGAAGGAGAGTAGAAAGATTAAGGAAAATCTGTCAAAGTCTAAGTTAGTTTGGATTGGGGACTAATTTTGTTTTTTAATATTGATGATTTTTTTTATTTGCAGTGCTGGGGACTGAACCCAGGGCCTTGTGCATGCAAGGCAAGTGCTCCATCACTGAGCTATACCTCCAGTCCAATGGTGATTATTTTTAATACCATTGATGACCTTTCAGTATGTGTGGGAGCTCTTTCTCCTTCATCTTCATTCATGATTGCACTAAATAACTAAAATTTTAGTGGCAACAGACTGTCTAGGCTTGTGACTTTACTGTTCTATGGGGTTCAACCTACAGCCCAGGTTTGGTTAGAAGAAATGAAGAATTTCTTTGATGAAGGCCTCACTTTAAACTTGTCAGCCAGTCAGTGGGTCAGAGAAGTCTTCCAAGGGAATAACCTACAGCAGTTCTAGAAACACACTGTCATTTTGTGGAGGTCCTCTTCTCTGTGTGTGGGGTGTCTCTCTTGAAAGGAGGGACATTTCCTAAACTGCCAGGGAAGGGATGGTTTTTGGACAGAATTCCTTATTCTATTTGGTGTCTTAATTCTCAGGCCACTGTAAAGAGGTGGAAGAAATTGGCATTTCATTGATCTCCTGGGCTATGCTTCACAATAACTATGGCTTTGCTCTTGAGTGATAGGGGCTAGAGATGGACATGGCTACTTGGAGACAAGTGGAAATACAGAAAGTAAGTCATTTCTGCAAGGTCAAATGAGGATGAGTGTGCCATATACTATTCTCCTGGGTTACCCAGAATTAAATAGATTTCTGTATTTATTTCCTTTTTGTTACTCATAACCTAGTGGCTTTCAAATGTGGGAAAACATCAGAATCACCTTGGAGAGCTTGAAAATCCCCATCTCCTTATCCCCAGCTCCAGAGTTTCTGATTCAGTGGATCTGGTGGGCTCAAGACCTGGCATGGCTGATATGCACTCAGCTGGTGGTGATGCTGCTAGGCTGAGAACCACTGTTTCTTGAAATGTGGGCCGATTATCTGATCAGAATTACCTGGAGACCTGCTAAAGCACAGGTTCATGTCCAGGGGAATCTGAGGGAGCAAGGGATCAGGATGACAAATATTACCAAGCTCCCAACTGATTCTCATACACTCTAAAATGTGTCTGACTACTTTTCCCCTCAGTAAGGACTTATTTTAGGGTTCCGTTCAACCATGATGAGCTATGTCATTAAATTCTCTGCTTATCTCTAAATTAAGGGGCAAACACGCTGCATCTCAAGTGCCAGCCACATTCTGAGACTTATTCCCTGACTAGCTATAATGTAGGCCATGCTGTGGGAAGGGGCCAGTGGTCACCCATCTTTGCTACCCTTGGAGTGAATGTCAGGGGAAAAAGTGGTCTTTGGAGAACTGATAGAAAATAGCAGAAGTGGGAAGAGCCCCAAGGGGAAGGTGACTTTGAGGGAGCCAAATTGGGTAGGGTGGTCTAGCTGTCCAGTCTATTAGGAGGTCCTTCTTAGGCAGCCACAGTCGAGAGCTTTTTACACTTTGCCCCTGGTCTATGCTGTGGAGTCAAGGAAGGACTCCACATAGGCTCTGCAGATCTTTGTAGATATTTTAATAGCTTCCCTAGCTTTCATGAAATCAGATAATAACTGTGGCTTGCATCATTTAATAATTCCCAGCCAACAATTTACATCATTTAATAAATAACTCCCTTCCACAGTGAAACAGACCTTACACTTGAGACCAAAACACAACGCCTTCTAACTGATCCATGTCAGTTTTAAGACCTAAGGAGGAGAAGGCAGGGCTGAGATGCTCATCCTGCAAGTACACAGTCCCTCTCTAACACCACACCTGGCCCACAGCCAGCCTGCCCAGCCAAGGTCGCTGCAGTGTTGGTCCCTGTTCCACCCTCCCACTCTAAGAGCTTTTAGCTCCACAGCTGTGAAAGAAAAGTAAGGCCAGAGTCAAAAGTGTGTTATACACAGGTTCAACAAAGACAAATAGGAAACGCTTCATAAGCCAGCCCTCCAAGCAGAATAAATGCCATAACAGAAATTTCTAGACCCTGAAAGATTAGCTTCTGTGGTTGAAATGATGGAAGTCAGTAGTGTACTTCCCTTTGTGGGTAAATCTGGGTTTCCTGAGTCTCACTGAGTGCATTTTTCCAAGCTCAATGTTTTTTTCCTTACAGCCAACATGCTAGACTCTGGTAAATCTGTTCAGCCGCTCTAACATGTTCTAAAATTATAAACCGGAATCCACACCGTCTTAAAAATCTCACACTCTGGCTTCACACACCCTCTGCTCCTCCTGCGTCAGAAACAAGGCAATCGCTTGCAATCTCTTCTGCTGCTTTACCTGAGCTGGTGGAGGCAGGGGATTTGCTGCGCCGGGAAGGTCCTGGGCTCTTGGTGGTGCTCCGGCGGGATGATGAAGCTATTTTGGTGTAAGAAGTGGACTTCACCACACGACATTCTGGGAATGAACAACAACCACACATCAGGATTGGGTAACAACACACATGCCATCTTGAAATACACAATACGCCCAGATGTAGAAATATATGTCCACCCTCAGTCATACCTCCTGTCAGCCCAGGGCTTGGCTATGCCAATGAAACCAGGAAAACAATGGGTAAGAACAAGGTGGACTTCTCAGACATGGAAGTCAGTTATGCTTCCAACCTCTTGCTTACCCTCTTTGCAACAAGATTATGGATTCACTGGAAGTAACAGGCTGATAAAGGGGTGCTTTCATTGGGTTTCTCTCCACCCACTCTTTGAGCTGTCTGTGTATGTGTATCACTTGTAGGATAACTCATTCTTTTTTTTTTTTTCCCCCAAGAAGTGTTAGAAGAAAGCAAAACCTCACAAACCAAGAAATGAGGTGATGGAAGCTTCTACCCTGCATGATAGGTCCAAATTTACTGTTCTAGGGATCCTCCCAGGATCGTTGCAGGTCCATACAAGTGTGGGCAACAGCATAGTTGCTCATAGAGGTAGCATTGGTGAACAGGTGCTATTGTTCTGCTAAAGGAATTATGTGCACCTGTCTCTCCCCATGAGGCTGCTGCAGAGCTTACTCTGCGTCTATAAAATCATCTTGGCCCAAGGAAGAGAACAACTGCTTTCATTAGATTTCAGTCCTCAGTGTTTGTGTTCATTAAATTCATGCTAAGTATCCTGAACTAGCAAAGAACTTTGTATTTCCCTTTTAGTGAGCTGCACTGATAAACTGTGCTGTATAAAACCAGGCATCTTGTTCCCAAGAAATCACTTAATATTTATGCGCTTATGATGATAATCAATGTTCACTACAGATAGAAAAATACAAAGGATATTTTAGAAAGCACCCCAAATGCCCCACAGTCAAGTAAAACTCTTTTGTGGGAGAAGAGTACACAAACCTCTAGAAAATTCCCTACTCATTTGTATATTGAAACCACGTTGGAATTAATCTGTACATACTCATCTGTCACTAGCCCTTTTTCATGCTACAATATCTTGTGAACATTTTCACTCTAGTCATTTAATGACTGCCAAGCATTTCATTGCACAGAGTACCACAATTAACCAAATTGCTACCTTTGGACATTAAACTTTCTTCCAATATTTACTATCATAATTATTCAGTAACACCCTTACAAATAAATACACAGTTAACTGATTATTTCCTTAGGATAAGTTTGGTCCCTGATACTTGTACTAGAAACCAAGGGCACATTGAAGGTGCTCAAAAACATTTGCTGAATGAAGTGGGTTCAGTGGGTTGAAAGAGAAGCACTTTGTAAAAGCTCTTGACAAATTATCCTCCAGAGTAACTGCCCCAAATCATACTTTCCTTACAGCATGAATGGTCATTTGCCTGACTCCTCACTGAGGTTAGGTGTTTTTTTTTTTTTTTTTTTTTTTTTTTGGTAAATTTTTAAACAAATATAAACCTTCATTGCTTGAAATCTGAATTGGTTTGATTGCCAGTAATATTGTACACTTTTTCCCACATGCAGATTAGCCATTTGTATTTCTTCTTTTGCAATTACTTATTCATGTCCTTTATGCATTTGCAGTTGAGATTTTTTTCTAATTGGTTTGTAAGAATGTGTTCTACATTAAAATTTTATCCCTAAGTCTATTATGTTATAAATATTTATCTTTGTAGGTAGTTGTTGAAACATGTTAGTGTTTTGCATGTGGTCCTCTTTTTAAGTACAGAAGTTTAAAACTATGGTCTAAATTATTAACCTTTCTATTATGCATCTTTAACCATTTTATGTTTTAATAACCAAGAACACTCAATTCCAATCTAAGGCTGATGTCTGAGTTCATCTTTGAAAATTTCCCCTTATTCATGCAATTTTTAATTTCTAAGTTCAAAACATGATTCTTTTCCTTATCCACACTGTGTGCATAAAATAGTTCATATTGTTTAGTAATAAATAAATGGGAGACTTGACGTGGAGATAGGACATAGAGAAAAAAAACCCCATGAATTGAACTGGGGCAAAAAGAAGAGAAAGGATTCCGTAAAGGAGGTGGAGGAAAAGGGGGAAAAGGGAAATTCTGCCTTTAGATTTTAGTATTTATGGTTTTTTTCTGCCTTTCCTCATAACCAAAAACAGAGGGAAATAAATTAGGGCATTACCAAGCTTACCCAGTTTTCCCCAACATTCATTTGGGCCACTGTGGCTGATCTGGCCCGCCCAGGTAGCCCTGCAGGAGATTTCATTTCTTAAAGAACAAGAAGGATCATATGGTGGTTCCATTCCTAGTTTTTGAGGAATCTCCACACTGTTTTCCAGAGTGGTTGTACTAGTCTGCAGTCCCACCAACACTGTACAAGTGTACCTTTTCTCCAAAATTCTCATCAGCATTTATTGTTTGTGTTCTTGAAAATTGTCATTCTAACTGGAGTGAGATAAAATCTTAGTGGAGTTTTGATTTGCGTTTCCATGATTGTGAGAGATGTTGAACATTTTTTTCATATAGTTGTTGGCCATTTGTGTTTCTTCTTTTGATAAATGTTATCACAATGCTGTAGTGATACAGCCAACTCAATGTCTATAGCTGCACAATTCACAATAATCAAACTATAATCAAACATAAGATGACCATCAAAAGATGAATGGATTAAGAAATTGTGGTATACATTATGGAAAGCAGAACACTTGGAATGGAACCACCGTTTGACCTGGCTATCCCACTCCCCGGTTTATGCACAAAGGACTTAAAATCAGCACACTGCACAGATACAGCGACATCAATATTTACAGCAGTTCAATTCACAATAGTCAAACTATGGAGTAAAGCTAGAATCCTTCAACAGATGAATGGATAAAGAAAATGTGGTTTATATACACAATGGACTATTACTCAGCCTTAAAGAAGAATGAAATTATGGCATTTGCAGGTAAATGGATGGAGTTGGAGAATATCATGCTAAGCAAAATAGTCAATCTCAAAAAACAAAGGCCAAATGTTTTCTCTGATATGCAGATGCTATTTCACAATAAGGGGGTGTCCAGGGAAAAACGGGTATTTTGGATTAGGCAGAGGGGAGTGGAAGGAGGGGAAGTGGGGTGGGGGTAGAAGGGATAGTAGAATGACTCAGACATTATTATCCTATGTACACACATGATTTTATGACCAGTGTGATTCTTTATCATGTAGAACCAGAAGAATGATTAGGTTATACTCCTCTGATGTATGATGTGTCAAATGCATTCTTCTGTCATATATAACTAATTAGAACAAATTATAAAAAAAGAAATTGTGATACACACACACACACACACACACACACAATGGAGTTTAACTCAGCCACGAAGAAGAATGAAATTATGGCATTTACTGGTAAAATGGATGGAAATAGGAACATTATGCTAAGTAAAATAAATCAGTCTCAGAAAGTCAAGGGACAAATGTTTTCTCTCATGTGGAAGCTGGAGCAAAATGAAAGGAAAGAAGCAGGGGAGGACAAGGTAACAATACAGGGAAAATCAGTAGAATAGAAGGAGACTGAGAGGGAGAGAGGAGGGATGGAAAAGGGGAGGAAATGAGAAATGAATTAAAAAAATCATGCTATGTGCATATATAAATATACCACAAGGAATTTAACCTTTATATATAAATAGAAAGAACCAATCAAAAATAAATAAATAGAGTGTAAAGAAGATCAGTAGAGCAAAGAAAGGAGAATGGGGGAAGGGAGAAAGAGAGGGAAAAGTGGAAGGATATGAAATAAAATCCAATTCCATGCATGTACAAATTTATTGAGATGAACCCAACTACTATGTATAACTATAATACTCTAATAAAAAAAGAGAGGAAGAAGGAGAGGAAAAGTCATCCACAGGGGCATATTAGCAAAGATTTAAAGATATGAATAACCAAGAACAGAATTAATAATACAGAAGATCTGATCAGCAACACCAGGACCCTTCACATGGAAGAACAATGCCTACAGATGTGTCCATGGAGATTTTAGTACAGAAAGTAGAGCTTCGGAACACGTGAAGGCGACTTCGAATTACCTCGGGACTCTGTCCTCACAACTGACAACCCAGCCTGGAGTGTGTGTGTGCTACATTTTGGACATCTGACCAGCCTTCAGGCAGCATGCTAGAAACCAGACTGAATGGCCACAATGTGGGTCAGTCCATGGGCAGGCTTCTGGTCACATGTTTGTCAAATGCCCACCGTGTGCCAGGCTCTGAGAGCTGCAGGCAGATGTAGAAAAACTCAAAATTGGAACTTGAAACACTCACCACCTGGTAGTGGTGCACAGAGTCATTCTGGGTGGGAGTGTGTGCGCCAGCAAGCTCTCTTTTTGCTAATTTTTATTTCATAAACTTCACATTTGAAAAATGTTGGTTAGTGTAACAAACTGCTCTTAAGTCACAATACAGTTTCTCATATTAAATCAAAATGAAGACTATAACAAGGGCAGGATGACCAGAATATTTTGTCTCAGGTCATGGATACTTAGAGGTCACATAAATTTAAAATAATAATTTAAAAAGTCCAGTGTCTAGTTAGTGGGAAAGAGTAGTTAAAATAGAAAGCTACCAGATGGTGCCCATTGTTAATAACAGCCTTCTCTGTTCTGCAACATGAGTTAAGAAGCTGATTTTAGGGTTTAATCTCATAGTCCAGGTGCCAAAATTGCTAGTTATAGCCAGGACTCTAGACCAGCATAATAGAATAATCTTGCCACACTAAGTTGACACTTTCCAACTACCAGAAAGACACGAGTTATTGTAGTCAGGAAGTTCAGGCTTGGCAGAGAAAATGTAGGTATTTCATTATATTTCTGAAGGATTGGAAAGAACCTGGGGGTTCATGCCATGCTTCTGTGGCTTCTGTGACTTCTTTTGAACTTAGTTCTCATCATACTATTAATTGATCATCATTACTCATTTATTAGTCTGCCTCCCACTCCCTCTCTTCATTAGGTACCTACGAGTGCCTGGAATATTAACAAGTTTGTGAAAGTTACTCAATAAATGTTGGTCTGAATTGCTATTGACCCTGTTACTATGTGTGAACTCAGCATTCATTGAACTAATCCAATCTTTCACTTTACTGATGAGGAAATTGAGGCTCAGAGAGGTTAAATGACTTGCATCAGAGCTGAAGTCTCAGGGGCTGGTGGCTTTCTCCTTACCCCAGCAGCTGGGGTTGTGGCCTAAGCATGCTGTTCCATTGTGAATAAAGTCTGAGACATTTCTATCAGTGCCTGTGGTCAGAGGCAGACGAGTGGGCAAGGATAGCAAACATCTATTTCTCATATCAAGGTCAATTAAAAATTAAAGATGCTGAAGCTAACTTTCTATCAAGATGTCCATTGGTTAAGAGAAAAAGAAACAATGAACTCTCTTTCAGAAGTGGAGTTATAATGAAGTAATAACTTGGGGGATCATGGAGTCTGAAAGATAATTACAAATATTACAAATCTTGTACCACTTGCCTTCAGGGTAAGAGTGAGAGGCTTCATGACTCACATTGGGGATTAGTAAAATTCTGAAAGGCTCTGGATGAATAACAGCAGCAGAAACAACACAGAATTATAGCAACCACTTTTTCCTTACCCTAGGGTCAACATAAACCCAGTTTAAAGAAATATTGCAGCACCCAGGCATAAATTAGAAGGGGGGAAAAAAAAGTTCCACTGTCTTTCTTTCCAATTCCAGTTGAGTTTAAGTATTTTAATTAATTTAAGTGGGAATTATATTTTGTCATGATGAAAATGCAGAGAAGGAAAACCAATGCTGAATTACTTTAGAGAGAATGTCAAAATCTTTGCCAACTGAAAACCACAATTTAGAGACACCATGAACAATATGACCTAAATGGCCAGTAAGCAGAAAGCTTTTGTGTTCACACAAAGAACTTTCTCACTGCCTCCAGCAAGGAAGAAAGTAGTACTTCTCCTGTAGGAGTGGGTGTCTGCTTTTAAGGACAGCCACTCCTTCATTCTGATAGTTTTGTCACCTTTAAATTTTATTGACTAATTCTCTAAGAGTGCTGCATTTTCTTTGGCTGTGGAGATACTGGACAATGCTGATACTCCTTAAGAAAGATGATAGTGAAAGACCATAGTAAGGGGCTTGTAGGAAGCTTCTGGACTTCTACTAAAGACATCAGCTGGGCTGGGGTTGTGGCTCAGTGGTAGAGCACTTGCCTAGCATGTGTGAGGCACTGGATTCAATTCTCAGCATCACATATGAATAAATGAGTAAAATAAAGACATCAGCTTACCAAGTAACAGCAGGGATTTGGTTCCATGAACCCCCATTTGTACCCAAATCCATGGATGCTCAAGTCCCTTATATGAAAGGGCACAATATTCACATATAATCTACAAACATTCTCCTATATACTTCAAATCATCTTTAGATAACTTATAGTATTGAATACACTGTATGTGATATGTAAATAGTTGTTATGTTGCATTTTTTTAGGGAATAATTATGAGGAAAAAAGTCCCTATGCTTAGTAGATGTGCAACCTTTTTTTTCAATTAGTTTTGATCCTTGGTTGGTTGAATCTGATCCTCAATTGATTGGCAGAACTCATGGATACGGAGGACTGACTATATAAGGCTATGGTGTGGATAAGTGTCCCTCCAAAGGCCTTTTGTTAGAGATTTGGTCCCCAGGGTGGTACTATTGGGAGGTGGTGAAAGGAAGCCCTGAGGTCATTAGGGACATGCCCTTGAAAGGGACTGTGGGATTTGGTTCTATCTTCTGTCTCTGCTTCCTGGCTTGAGATACAAGTGGTTGGCTCTACCATGCACACTTGTTATGATGTGCTGCCCTTATCAGAGACCCAAAGCAACGGGACTGCCCAATCTTGCACTGGACCCACCAGAACTGTCTTCATAAGTTAATCACCTCTGATATTTCTTTATCCTAATTCAAAGCTGACTAATACACATAGGCAATCAGACCAAACACATGAATTGTCTCTTGGTGACTGAATCTTCCATAATAAACAAATCAGGCAAGGAAGATACGGTCTTTGTTTTAGAAAGTATATTCATAGCTCTTTGAGGTGAAAGTATCATTCTCCATATGGTCTGCACTAACATTAGCTTTACAGATGTTCTGAGGATTTGGTAAAATGAAAGTTTAAAACATTTCCCACCTTCAGCCAGGCCACTCAAGAAATGGGCATTCTGTGATGGACAGATTTAGAGAGACAACCCAGATGGTGATGTATAGAGAGGAGGAGGAACATATTCTTTGGCTATGTTCCCGGTGGCATGAGAACCTCCATTTAGGCAGATCCTCCCCCCACTCAGAAACAGTTGGTAGGTAGGCTGAAGTGCTATAGAAGGTGCCGAGGAACAAAAATGATTATAGAATTCTACTGCAGGCACCAGCAGCTCACCTGAGTGCACAGCATTCAGGCATCCAAAGGGGCCCACTTGTACCTTACAGTAAATCTTGAATAAGGCAAAGGTTTTTAGACTGGGTTTTTAGACAACCTCGGTGACATGCTGCATGCTGGCTAGAGGATGCTCTTTAAATAAGGATTTTTTTTTTTTTTTTTACTTCTCTAATCTCTTTTTAAACCAGCCAGAATAAAAACCCACTCTGGCAGAGGCTCCTCAATTTATCTCTACTCCATACTCAGTTGTTCTGAGCAGTTAAAAAGATGGTTCAAGTTCATCCAGAAGAATTCATTAGGAACAGTCGATGCTCTGTGCTTTCTGCCCTATCCTGATTACAAAGGCAAGCTTACTCTTAATTTGGCAAAGGTACAGAGCCTCCAAATGGAACCATATTCCCCTCTGTCACTATGTGCAAAAGAGAGGAAGCACATTCAGTTCTGGAGACTTTTTATAAAAATGGCACAAAATCAATGACAAAAAGAGAGAACTGGCAATTCTGGCTCTCTTGTCTCCAAAAAGTTGCCCTTACATGTTCACATTCTCTGAGTCAGAAGGCAACCTTGAGAATATCAAGGTTATCAGTGATTACCAAGTCAAATCTCTCCTGGGTTCAGAATATCCTCTCCTGTCTCCATAAGTGATGGCCCCACTCCCCTTGAGCATCTCCAGTGCCTGGTGGATTTGCCACCTCCTATATAATGGATTTCGGAGTTTTCTCTACCCTTGATTAGTCCCCAGCCTGCCTGTGTGGGTGAGCTGAACAGAGCATTCCTGGTATAATTGATGACTAAAGTTCACTTCCTATAGAAATACAATGGTTTTCACACTTCACAGAAGGATTATGGCAAATGCAGGCTCTTTGCAGGAAGGGACAGTGCATCTTCCCAGCTGCGTGCTCCAGCAAAGTGGGCCTGTCCTGTTTGTACTCCACCTGGTTTCTCAGTCAACCCTAACACAACACCAAGACTTCCCACTGCTACTGCCTGTGGGGTTTGGAACAAGTGCCACTTCCCTAAGCTCTACATGCAGCATGTCTGGGATGAAAGTAATCAAAATCAAGACATTCTAAAACACAGCTTTTTAAAAAAGGAGGCCTGGAGCAGACTGAGGAATCAGTTGGAGTGGCTTAGAAGGAGAGTAAAGCCCCCCAAACTGAGATTTTTAAAAGCGCCTTCTAAAAATACTGGCACGTGTCTAAACCAGCACCTCAACCAGCCCAGCACAGCTTTGGGAACACCAGCTAAGCACTCCAGCTGGCACCCACGTGTTCCCGCGCCACGTGGCTCCTGAGCACTGGCTGGGACCTGATACGTTACATAACATCTGCAGAAGGCTCTGAGGCACTGGCATTTTCTGTATTGACATCTCAAGAGTCACTACTCAGATCTACTATTTTTGATAGCATGAGTGATTCTCTTTTCTGAACTTTCCTTTTCCCTAACAATCACCAAAGAGAAAAGTTAATTTTCTCCTAAACAACAGTCCAGAGGTACATGAGGATCCTGAGGGGGTAGATGGTTTTGCTCCAAGAGACTGCCTGGTTACTCAGGATCCTACTCTTATTTATTATTTATGTCATTAGTGTTTTCATCCACATGGTCCCAGTAGGCTCATTTGGCCATGCCTGAGTTTCAACCCTGAGGGAAAGGAGAAAAAGAGGAGATACCAGGCAAGAAAATCTGCCTTGTGCCTTGTTCTACCAGATCATTTCCTGAAATTGAAGCTATCCTTGCTGTTCTTTTCTTCTTCCTACAGGTTAATAACACTGCTTTGTGTTAGTTACTAGTAGCATCCTTGGCTTCTACCCACTACATACCATTAACACCTTAGCTGTGATGAACATAAATGTCCTCACACATTGCCAAATTTCCCCTGGTGGGGAAATAGTGCTGCTGATTGTGAACTGCTGCTGGATGGCTTCATTAGGCAAATACTTCCCTATGGAGCCCTCGATTAATTTTTAAATTCTTCCTGGTTGCTGTTAATGAGGCTATCAGCCTGGGCCTCCAAACAATGCACTTACTTCCCACATTCTTTCTGCTAGTTTGGCCAACATAAACTGATAGTTTTGAGGCTCAGTGCATTCACTATAGTGTAGGGGATGCAATTTGCAATGTTGAAGGTCTTCAATAGTGTTACAACTGGATTGGCATTTACTGCTTTACCAATCCCTGAGAACATAAGAACATGGGGCCTTGAAATGCTGAAGGTTTCTAAGTTTGGAGGGAGGAGGAGGTCATGGGGCAAAGGGTAGAGAAAGATGACTTCCACTCCATGGCTGTGCAAGCCTGAGTGTTGCAGAAGTGCTAGGAGCAGGGTCCAGGATCAGCTTTGCTCTAAGATAAGACCTTTCCATTCCAGATACCACCTGACTTCTGCAACAACCCCCAAACAGTGCTCCCCAAGACCTTTTAGAAGAGTGACAGCACCCATGCAGGAGATTCTGTTCTTACCCACTCATTAAGTTTGGCAACACTGCCTCAGAACAAGAGTCATTTGCCCTTTATGTCCTTGCAACTCAGGGTCTTTCCCTTCTGAACGTGAAATGTAAGCATAGTTGTTTGTTTTCCCCACAAAAGACCCAACATCGGTAGTACATATGTCCCAGAGAGCCGCCATTTTTTCTCTGCCACTGTCCTCAGCTGTTCACTCAGGGTTGGCCGTCTTTCCATTAGCTGATGCAGCTTTTCCAACAGTCTTCTTCATCTTTTTGAAGGTACAAAAGTTACTAAAATTGAGTAGCCCCTCTTGTCTGGCTCTGAGCTTCTTCTCATAAAAAATCCTGCACATTCAGGGAGTTGTTTGAACAAATCACAGATGCACACGGCCTTTCTGCCCAATGTGTTACGTGTACTACATCATTCAGGCCAACTGCAATGCTTTCTTAGTCTTCACTGAACTCTGAGTACCTTGAGTGACAGAAAACACAGATTGAAAATGGCCAGCTCATATTCAAAAACAGAACTTTGACCCACAACCTGTGCAACCTGCCAGGAAACCAACTCCTTTGCTATGATAATGATCCAGGAAGGTAGCACATTAGAAGTCAGATTTATAGGAAGTCAGACTAATATCTCTGGTAACAATCCAGGACGCTAAATGATAGCCCTATAATAATCAATCTCAAATGGCTAGGACTTGATAAGTAACTGAGAGCTTCCATTTTTGTCCCCACCTCCAACTTGGGACCAACTAGGAAAAGCCATGTATGCCTCGTAAACAATACCAAAAGATGCCCCTCTCCTGGACAGCCTGCCAGCAGCTTCCCCACACCATCACTTCCATCAGGGCACAGCTGAGCCTTCCCTTTCTTCCTCTACAAAGCTTTCTCCTGCTCTGCCTGCCTCTAAGTCTCTGCCAAAATGCAGATGGCTGACTCCCTGCTGTAGTAAATGCTGAATAAATAGCCTTAGTTTCTCACTTGGTTGGTCTTCGTTTATTTCCACAATACACATGGCTCTCCCATAGCTGTGATTGGAGCATGGGGCACCATAGCACAAGAAATCTCTCTTTTTCATTTCTACCTTGGATTCCTTCTGGCTCATGTTTTTGTGCCACCTTGGAAATAAGCTTATCATCTCTCTGCCAGTTTTTTCTCGAGCACTGGGACAGACACCATTTCTTCAGCTGACACAAAATGCAGTAGCCAACTTGAGTGGAGGGACACAGACTTTCCTTTCCCCACTAGACTTATGACAATGGTGCAAAAGGGAAAGAAGGTTTACTGAGGAAAGAGCAGGTGAACATTGCCATTCTACACTCACTTCAGTCCTGAACTCTGTGGAGAGGCCAGCGTGCACAATGATTCAAATCATCTGAATTTCTCTTTCCTCTTTATCTCTCTAAGAAAGTGCATGCATTAGTTTCTTGTGGCTGCCATAACAAATTACCACAAACTTGATGGCTTTAAATGACTGGAATGTATTGGCTCAGAACTCTAAAGGCCGAAAGTATGAACTCAAGGTGTTAGCAGGTCCACTGGTCCTTTAAAGGGACAAGGGAGGAATCTGTCTTGTCTTATCTTGTGGCTCCAGACACTCTTTGGTTTGTGGCTGCATCACTCAAGTCTCTGCCTCCATATTCACATGGACTTCTCTGTGTATCTGGGTCGACTCCTTTTGCTTCTCTCTTAAGTGCAGAATTGTGATAACATATTGTGGATAATCCAAGGCCATCTCTTCACATCTCAAGATCCTTATTTATATCTGCATTGACCCTTTTTCTAAATAAGGTAACATTTACAATTTGATATCTTTTGGTGGCAATTATGTAATAAACTACAGCATAAAAAAATAACTATTTTTGGGGGGAGGTACTGGGGATTGAACTCAGGGGCACTTGACCACTGAGACACATCCCTAGCCCTATTGTATATTTTATTTAGAGACATGGTCTCACTGAGTTGCTCAGTGCCTCTGTGTTGCTAAGGCTAGCTTCGAACTCTCTATCCTCCTGCCTCAGCCTCCTGAGCAGCTGGGATTGCAGGCATGCACCACCACACCTCGCATAAAGAATATAACTTTTGTTCAACAATTTTTGAGAATATTTCTCAAGAAGTATGTTGTTACTACACTTCCTTGAACTTTCCTATGACTCCTTATTGTTCTTTTGGAACATCCTTAGCAAAGCCTGTAAGGTGCTAAGTTTTAAGCTATTTTAGTTTTTAAAATGTGCTAAGTATCCTCCCAATTCTGGGCAGTAGAACATTAATTTCCACGCACAAGGAATGCCTTCTCCCTACTAATACCTGACCTGGCTAACTCTGCTCCTAATTCCATGTTCAACTTAAATATATTTATTTTGTAAATGTTTCCCAAGTCTCTGCAATTTTAGGTGCTGGAATATAGTAGTAAATCAGTAAACAAGGTTACCTACTGTCATAGATAGACTATCTAATGGAGAAAATGGACTTTAAACAAACAAAAACTGGAATATGATTTTATAAGTGCTTTGCCAAGAATTAAAAGGATGATATAAAAGGTGGTTGCCAACTGAGTGATTTCTCTATATTGGTGGTCATAGAAGGTCTCTTGGCATAGAGGCCACTGAAGCTAAGCTCTGGACCAGGGAAGAAGCCAGCCATGAGTAAGTGAGAGGGAAGAGAAGGCGGCAGGGGTCAGATTGAGACAGAATTGTGAAGATCAAATGGGGGCTTGACTTTTACTCTAAGCCAGATGTGAAGTTATAGAAGGGGTTTAAGCAAAGGCTGTGGCAGAATCTGATTCATGACTCCAAAAGATTCCTCTGGATGCTGTGGGGGATTTTGAAAGGGCTCATCTAGGTGAAAAATGGTGGTGTCATGGCCTTGGGTGGAGGTAACAGAAATGAACAGAAGGAAATGACTTGGGATATGATTGAGGACAGGAATGGGAGACAGAATAGTCTCAGCATTCATGCTCCTTGTCAATGTACTAGTGAGACCTGTACAGTGCAGGGGCCTGACAGTGCAGTGGCTTCACGGGCCCACATGAAGGAGAGAATGAGTCCATCACAGCCTGCAGGATAAAAGACAGCCCTTGAAAAATGCAAGTTCCTTGCTCTTCCTCGTACCTCCTGAATTGGAATCACTAGAGGTGAGGTGTGAAACATTAAAAAAAATTAAGAACCCAAATGATCCCACTGATGTGCATCTGCACATCAGAAAGAGTCCATTGTTCTCTGGTGTATGGATAAAGAATGTTTCAGAGGGGAATCCAGAGGCTCAGAATTTGAAGTAATTTTTCAGTGTAGCATTTGGGAAAAAAGAACTGTGAATGTATGAGAAGATAAACAATACCAGTCGATCTTGAAAAAAGCTACAAATATCTATCCTAATTCAGATTTTATCCCAACCAGAAAAATCTGGAAAACCAAGAAATTATCATCCTGAGACACAGCCAAAAGCAGACTTCAGAATAAGTTATCCTATTTACTTACTAACAACTCACAGACACTTGGTTTTCATTAGCTACAAGATGGGAAGAATCTGAAAGATAGAGAAGAAATAAGAAATAAATAAACTAAGCAAGAACTGAGAGTCAGAAACCTATAAGAATTTCTCCTAGAGAATAAAAAGGTAACAACCAAACAAACAAAAACTAATACAACAACAAAGAACATTAAAGTATGAGCTGAATTGAGATTTAATAGCTTTTTCCTGGGACAAGGCCCTGTATGCCTGACTTTATCTCACTTATGCAAAAGTAAAAATAAAAATACAAGATAAAAATA
>JAJEJO010000430.1:123005-196761 GCA_020662805.1 Glaucomys volans
TAATGAGATTATGATGAGTCATAACTTGGATAAACAGTTGTGTCCCCTCCTCTTCCATTAACAATAGTCCCAGGCTGCGATATCTAATGGTTTGGGCCATTCTGGCTAGGGAAGCTCTCCAGCAATTTGCTGCTTGTGTGGTCCAGAGACCAGCGGCCTCAGCAGCACCTGGGAACTTGCAGGTCCCATTCCAGATCTGCTGAATCAGAATACACACTTACACCAGCAATTCTTGTACTTCATATTCATGTTAAAGTTTGAGAAGAAATGCTCTAGAACTAAGGGGAGGAGGGCTTAGCTAAGTGGTACCCAAATATTAAAGAGAATAAGGATGATTTGTGGGAATATGTGAAGAAACAACAGATCCTGGACCTAGTCCCCAGAGATCACAATCTGATAGGTCAGACATCTGGATCTTAATGAGGCTGGTGATTCTGGTACTCAAGGAATAATCTGAGTTGCAGGGCTATAGACGGTAATAAATAAAAATTTGTAACTCTAGAAAGGATTACAGAGTTAAAGATCTTATTTAGAGAGCAATATTTTATGGTAGGATTTCCAGACTTCTCTGTTGATAAAAATCACTTGGAGATTTCTAATAAACACTGAACTTCCCAAGTTCCTTTCCCAGATGTTATGATGCTGTGGGTCTAGAAATTGATATTTTAAATAATATCTTGGCTGGCTCTGCTAGTTAGGGAGATTTAGGAGAATTGCTTTACTGGAACATATACATTCAAAGCAATTCTATGATCAGTTAAGAAGAACACCATCATGGTGGGCCTGTCTCATTTCAGGTATCACCAGGTCGGTTAAAGCAGAAGATCAGGTTCTTGGTGGGAGGAAGTGCTCATGTATAAAAGAAACTTCCAGAAAGTCACATATTCTCATCCAGATGTTCTGGAAAGAGGACATAAAACTTGATTAAGAACAGAGGTTGTCCATCAGAAAGGGTATTTGTATTTCAAGAGAAGTAAATCTGGTTTTGTCCCAATAAAGGATCTCCAAATCAGAGTCTGCATGGGGTACGTAAGACTTTATGGTAATTGCTTTCTTGTCTTGAGGTTAAAACCAAGATTTGGGAGGAAAATTACCCAACCAAAATCATCTTCAAGCCTGAACTCATCTCAAGGAGTCATCTCATTGAGGAAAATAAAAGTTCAGTTGGGAAGCCAAGAATAAAACCCTAACTATAAGACCAAGAATAAACATTAAGATTCTTGTGTAGGAGAAAATAATTAGCATGTGATAATAAATGACAAGCTGAAGTTATGTGGTTATAAAGTGATAGAGGGATGCTACAGATTTCTGAAGTAAATCTACTTCTAAGCAAAGTCTTATTGGTATAGAATTAAGAGTGTTTAGCTTCAAAGAATAGGGACAAGCATAGAGATTGGTAAACTCGCCTATTTCAGGGAAGAGATATAATAAAAATGTTTTAGGGAGAACATAATAAAAGAGGAACTGAATTAGGCATATTCTGCCTAATGCCTTCAAATTCATATTTTTTCTGTATATAATTCGTTCTTCAGGTTTGTGACCCCAAGATAAAGAAATCAAAATAATCAGAACTTTATAATGCAAAAGCAATGAGAAACTCGTAATTCTATGGTCCATACAAGTAAAATTTTGAAGGTATTTTGTGATTGTTTTTCAATCATAAATAATTATTATGATGATAAAGGGGTTTGCACCTAAAATAATAGTACCACCCAAAGGAGGGAATGAAAATTGTAGCAGAAATTCCGTTAGATCTCATTGAAAGCTAAATAATAAAATCTAAACAGGGTTTTAAAGAAGGCTTGATTTCCAAGGGGATACTGAAAATACGGCAGCCAGGCCTGTTTTCTGGCAATGGTTTAGAAATTTTTCTAAATATCTGTAGGCTTTAGAATTAATGACCTCTTCAGGTATTACAGAAGCACGTACCCCAAAGAAACAAAGGGTGTTAGTTCCCCATTGGTGCCACACAAGCAATGCCTCTTTTCTAAAAAACATTCTGAAGAGTGTCACCAGGGAGATCTACAGTGAAATTAAGTGCTGCATGTAAATTAGTTTTCTGTGAATCACTTATGCCTGTGGGTTTCTAGGGTACTCTTTGAAGAAAGCAGCATGAGTGAACCCAAGAAACAGGGATGAAATAAATCTTTCCCTTTTTTCATAACTCAGTTCAGGAACCAGACAACGCCTACATGCTAGGTCCGCCTTTGTAGAGTCTGTAGGTAGCTTCCTGACTCTTCTGCTGCTCCAGAGAAAATAGCAAGTTAGGTTATTTCATTTAAAGATTAAATAGGATAAAACAAAACTGTAAAAACCCAAAGTCTCACAGGTTTAAGTAAAGAAGTCTCTAGGAACTACACTTGCTCAGATCTTAGATTGCACACTTCTCTTTGGTCACTCCCACTTCAGTTCTTCTGTCCTCACTGAGCTGGGTCCTCTGTTCTCGGCTGAATGCCAATTTCTCCTAAACACTGCCCTGCAGCACAATCAGAAAGAAGAAATATTTCTGAGTTGCTTATAGTTTTGGCAAAGTGACAGTATGTCTCTTTTGGTAAACCCTGCTGTCTGCTGTTGGCTGTCCCTAAGTGACATACTGGTCAATAGTGCTACATGTTACTGTAAAAGCCTAGGGAAATTACAGGTGGTCCTGGTGCCACAGATGCCCTGTTTGAGTGAGTGAGGAGGTGAGGTGAACACCTGAAAATGGCTGGACCATTTTTAGGGCTTTCCTGGTGAATTTCTCAGAATTAGGCTGGACTCACATGTTTGTGTGATCTGGTTGCTCACAGACTTCAGAAGTGGCTGCACCTGCTTCTCAACCTTGCCCTTTCACCTTGCTTCCAGTCCACGTCACTTTCAAGGAGGCACTGACCATGGATGGGAAGAATGACAAACAAATGGGAAATCTGGAAGTTCTGGTTTGGGGAGAGGGGCCATTATGTCATCAGTTTTTAAAAGATATTTTCTAGTTTCTCATTTCTGGGAAAACCCAAGGGGACAATGACCTATGATCTCATAAGCATAATTTAATAATCACTATGTACCTGGTTATTTTTTAAGGACATAAAATATACCATTAAAAACAGAAAACTTCAAAAGAAAGTACATGCACACAGAATGAGAAGTTATGAATGGCAAAGTTCTGGGGTCAACAAATTTCTAAACAACTTTTTAAAAAATTTTTCAGTTGTAGGTGGACACAATATCTTTATTTTTTTGTGGTGCTGAGGATTGAACCCAGGGCCTCACACATGCTATGTAAGTGCACTACCACTGAGCCACAACCCCAGCCCTCTAAATGACTTCTTTCTTGATTCTTCCACATTTATGCAATGTAAAAGAGACCCTGTAAGAGTAAGATGGTTCTGGTAGGTAATTATAGGTATCTTACTCTAAAAACTTAGAATTTTCTTACCTGACTTTGCCAAAAAGTGTAATATTATCCTATTTCTCAGACTTATCCCTGTTACTTGACTTTCCTTTTAATGAGAAGTATCCTTCAGATTAATAAAATGCTTGATTATATAGCTTATTTTTAAAGGACCCTCTTCATAAGCCATTTATCTATTTCCCCTTCTATTTCAAATGACAGACATTAAATTACATTTCTGGGTACATGTGATTAATCTTCAATCCTGAAGTGAAGAAAAAGGTTAGAAACATCTAAAGCCTCTTTTCTTTTTTATTAGGAGAAAGTAGACTTTGGGTTGAAAACTTGATTTATTTCCCTTAAATCTATTTGAAGATCACCTCTACAACAAGGGTCAAATGTGGCTTGAAATGAATTCCCCATGCAGTACTTATGTAAGTCCTGGGTTATAGCATTTCAAGGCTAATAAATATTGTCATCATATGCAGGCAGACATATAATATGACAGTGTATAGGATTTTGGAGGGATTGTGGTCTTTCAATGAAAAGGGTCTGGTTAGAAGGGAGATATTATAGTTGACTCGCAGCCAGGCCTCCTGACTCTGATGATATTTGATTTGCATTTGGCCCTCAGCCATCAAACAAATGAGCCATTATTGCAATCCACAGAGGCACCCACCTCTAGCCAAAAGATTCACAAAATGACTTCCGTAGATAACTGAAGTTCAAATCTCCAAATATTTACCTGATTAATTGCAATTGCAACTAAATTGCAAGGTAAACTTGTATTTTTATGGCAAATTTGGCCCTTTATTTCCAAAACAAAGAATAGAGTGTCAAGCCATATTCAAAGATGCTCAGTTTCACTTGGAAAAGATTATTTTCCTTTCTAAAAATATTAGTGGAGGTTTATTTAGATAATGTTTTCAAAAATATGCTTTTTTGTTAGAAAATAAATAAGTAATCTTGGTTTATTTATCCTTGGCACATCATTTACCTAATAAAAATGAAAGAAACCTAGAACATCATTTAGGCTAAGAAAGAAGACCTGGAACACCATGGTCTCTCAGCAACAGAATTCTAGAGAGGACTACTGGGCTTCATGTAGGAAAGCATGCCCATACCAGCATAATATAAACATTTTATGTATAATGGTTCACTTCTCTAAAAATGATCTTTTAAAAAGGTTTTATAATGGATTTATTATTTTTGTAAAGATGATAGATGCCATTAAAAAATTCAAATAGTGCAAAAAGGTTAAGAGTAGAAAGCAATACATATACCTAAATGTGGAATTTGAAACCAGGCCATGAGAGTCTTTTGCATCTTTTCTTGGATACCTCCTTTTAAAGTACATGACCCGGACTTGTTCTTCCTTTCTTTGAAGGCAGTGATGATTTATTGATTTATTTCATTTTTATTTTAATTATTTAAATTACTTTAAAGTTTGTTAGTAATAAAGCAGAAGACATCCTGTGATTTTGATGTATTCCATCATCTTTTTTTTTTAAGAAGGAACTTGCCTTTCAATTTCCTGAACCACTGCACAAACCTCATCAATTACACTTCTTTTTATTTTTATAAATCTTTATTGCCACCTTGATTACTGCTTTCTCCCAAATCTTTTCCTTTCTATTCATGAAGGAAACGAAGGGAAAAAGTATCAAATAATGACATATACGGTAAAAGAATACTTAATGACATGAAATGTTTACAAGACAAGCAAGTTATTAAGCAGAGAGGATAGGTGCATGTGTATGCAATGAAACATTTCAAAAGGATGTTTACACACAGGTTTTAAGGACCCCTGCCCAGGTCAACACATTTATTTTTTTCTTCATATATTTAGGCTTTTCTATTTTCTGTAATATACAAGCACTGCTTTTGAAAAGTGAGAATGTTCTTAAATTTAAAAGTTAAAAATTTTCTAGAATCAATTCAGATAGTACAGAAAGACGTAAAGAAAAAAACTGTCTCTCTTCTACTTCCTCAAACTCTTCATTCAACATTCCAGTGGTAACTAGGGGTAATAATGACTTCTTGGGAAGTCTATCATAAAAAGTCAGTGCATACATAAGCATACAAAATTATGTATCAGTGTGCATATACGTATGCTTGTGTTCTTTTGTACTAACATAGAATATGATATATAATTTTGATATCTTTATTTTTCCCCACTTAGCAATGCATATTGAATAACCTACCATATTAGCTCATGGAAGTTGACCTAATCCTTATTAATGACAGCATGGTATTTCATTAAATGCATGTATCATAATTTGTTTAGCCAGATTTCTATTGATGACTTTTACTTTTTTCCTCTAGATTTTTTATGATTATAAATAAACTGCTATAAACCTTCACACACTTTTGAAAATAATTTTAGAGACAGAGATGTTTAATAAATGATAAAAGACAGATGTGCCTTTAAAATTTTTAGACTGGGATTTGGCACTATTCACATTCTCATTAACTTTATATGAGACTGAGCTTCTCCATAGTTTCAGAACACTTTCTTCACCTATAGGGTAAAAAATGGGATTTCACTGTTCTGGTAGTTTACACTTCTTTACTAATTGATGAATTAAAAACTTCCCCCCCTACGAATTTATTAAATAATGTGGACTTTTTCTCTTATAAACTATTAAGGTCCTCCATCCATTTTTCTGTTGCTTGTCCTTATCTTTACTGAATGGTAAATATTCTTCAGATATTTTGAAATCCAGCCTTTTTGTAGATCACATTCTGTGACTAATATGGTATTTTTCTTCATCTCCTGATTTTAATTTTTAAAATGTTCTGCCATATAGAATTAATTGTTTTACATTCTGATTGGTCAACATTTTCTTTTCTGCATTCTTGGAAATAATTATTTAAAAGGAGATGACCCAATATGATATGTAAAGAAAAGGTCACCCAGTATTTTCAAGACCTGTTCTCAGAAAGTGGGTGACATTACAGGTTTTAGAAATGACCAGTGGTGCACATGAATTAGGTAGACTCTACAGTGGAGTTTGTTTCAAGGAAATAGCACACAATGTTGAATTTTATGAATTTTTTAAAAAATATAAAAATATTGACAAAGGGCCAAACTGTATTATCTATAATTTTCAAAAAAACTTCCAAACTTTCAGGTTCCTATTTCCTGGTAAGAGCTATAAGAACTCATGGTTGTTTTAACTGTAATTATATAGTACTTTGTAAAACAAAATGACTCTATTGTGAATCTAGGTTTATAAATATAGGATTTTTCTTTTTATATTTGAATAAAAGTAAATTATGAGACTGCTAATGGGTATGGGGTTTATTTCTAGGGTGACAAAAATGTTCTAAAATTGATTGTAGTGACGGTCGCACAATTCTGCAAATATCCTAAAAATCATTGAATTGTGCACTTTAAGTGGGAGAACTGTATGGAACGTGAATCATACCCTAATAGAATTGTTGTAAAAAATAAATCAATGGTGTATTTTAAGTGGAGTTGTGTGCAGAATAAAGTCCTGTGGTTTGTCACGGCACTTCTCCATCAGGGAGGAAGCAACTCCATTAGGAAAGAGGTTCTCAAGTCTTCAGCTTCTGAGATGCCCCCTCCTTCCCTCTTTCATCTGCTTTTTCTTCCTTTTCCATATTTTACCTTGTTGGTTGGAGTAGGAGGGGAGGTGGATGGAAGGGGATTTTCCAATCTTCCCTTCTGTTTTCATTGTTCTTCTGACCCTGGCGTTCATAAATTCTACCTCAGTGAAGATGCTGTGCAGTGTGAATTTTGAGCATCAGGGAAAAAGCCTCAGATGATTCACAGAACTGCTGTTGGCTGTTGCCAGCTGAGTTATATCATAAGAGACTCAGGTTCTACTGTGTGCCCTCCTTAACTCAGGAAAATGTGACACACCATATTATGCAATCGCTATTTCTTAGAAAATCTGTTCACCTCTCTCCTTAAATACCTGCACTGATTATTCACTGGTAGACATTTTTGCTTTCTACATTTTTTTTCTTTAAGATTTTCCATTACACTGTAACACAAAGAATGAAACTATAGGTGTTATTAATTATTGCCAATCGCTTTGATGACAGTTAGCTTTAGTCACTAAATTCTTAACCCCCTGGAGTATGAGTCAAAATCAAACATGTTTCCCTTTCAACAAACCTGAAATGAGTCACCAATGAATAAAAAAACCTTTAAAACTAATTTGATTGAGTAGAAAAGAATAATTCTTAATACACATAAGTGGGAAAACATTATCAAGTTTTTCTAGCCATTTATTCACATATTATGAAGTACTTCTGTGTTTCAGATTTTGGAAAATGTGATTCAGGTATCAGCATCCAATAGACAGTGATTCTACAATTAAACAAATATTCTCAAGTATTCAGGAGGATCCAGGATCCAGAACCCTCCCTCGAGGAGTTCATAGTTCGTGCAGGGATTTTATTCATCCTTGAGCCCTCTGTGGGCAGTTTCTGCTTCAGTCACATCTCATTACTCTGTTCTATAATGTGACATTGACCGGTAGCCCCTCCTGGTGAATAACCTCAGTATCTTTACCTTTTCATTTTGAAATTTTAGCCTAAGATAAATAACTGTGGGTGATTCAAGGAAATTTTTCATGACTGGAAAGATAAATGAAAAGCCCCTGATATCCCAGATGAAGAAAGAGACATCAGAAATATGGTAAAACATGGACTCAGCTTTCTATGTGGTGACTGACAGATGGAGTCACTTTCAGCAGTGTGATGGGACCTGCCTTTCAGATGGAGAGCTATGCCTGGACATTCATGCAGAAGGAATCTGGGGTGCTTTAGAATGAGAACAGAATAAAGAAATGAGATAAAAAACAGAGACATCTGTTGCATCTTGGTAGTCTCCTTCAAGGGGCCTGAACTACCAAGGGTGACAGGGACTCCAGGAGGCAAAGGGAGAGGAGGTGACAGAACAAACAGCTTTTCCAGAAAGACTTGAAAAATTCCTGCTGTTCACTCACAACTGCCACTTGAAACTTATCCCATCTTCTCAGCAAATATTTCTTGAGCATCTACTCTGTGTCAGACACTGTAGACTTTCATATCTCTGCGTGTGTGTGTGTATGTGTGTGTGTGTGTGTGTCTGTGTGTGTGTGTGAGAGAGAGAGGAACATGACATCTCTATCCTTAAAGAAGAAATATACATTAACCACTTCAACAAAGTCATCCAATAGCTGCCATTCATTGAGCAGTTGTGTGTGCCAGGTCCTATGCTAATTTACACAATCTTATTATTCAAAGCTTCAAGCTAGGCACAGATGTGATCCCATTTTAAAGATGAAGAACTTAAGGCTCAGAATGGCAAGGGACTTACCCAGGGTCATGCAGCCACATGGCATCTAAGCCAAACCTGCACTTAGCATAGACTGATGGCAAAACTGCAGAGTAGAACTGGCGCCCCGAGCTGGCACCCTACCCAGAGGAGGAAGGAGGGGGGACAAGGGTGGGGGGATGTTAATATGCACAGAACACATCCTTGTACTTGAGATGGGCCTAGTGGTAGAAATTAAGAACAAGTGGGCATAGCAGGAGGAAGAGCAGAGTTACCAATGTGTACAGGAGAGGACTATGCCAAGAGTGGGCAGGTGTGGCTGGAGCTGGGAAGGAAGGCCGTGCGGAGCCATGGCCACACAGGTACCCGCTGCTTCCTGAGTGATTCTTCCCCCCCCAGGCCTGCCATACATGTGTGCAGGTGTGAGGAGCAGAGAGGACAAAGAGAAGATGAGCAGGAGCTCAGATTTCAGCAACATTTCCTCTCCCAGTTCTCAGAGCCAGTGACCTCATTTTCAAGTATCTGGATGTAATGATGATTAGTTGAAAGAAGGACTCTGAACTGGAGCATGATTAGAGAGTTCATCATATTGAAGTAGTCTTGAATGCATATTTTTCTTAAGGAAAGGAAAAAAATCTGCAGATGAAAATTCCTTGGGTGGATTTTTAAATGTTTTGATCATTTAGAATTATCTTCAATTTACCTTTATAAATATGAAGAGTAGAAGAAGAATTATGGTTAGATGTTCTCATGGTTCTCTGGAATGGTGTTTAATGTTAGAGTAAACCCATTTAAACTGCCAAGTATGTGTATTTTTCTAAGTTGTATCTGCTTTGAAGTAAATCAGGTCCCTGCATAATCAATGCACATGCTACTCTTATTCCCACTTGATCTAAGTAAACTATCTTCTGTAAATGATATCAGAAATGTTAGTCATGTCTTTGCATTTATGGCATGTAGGTAGCTATTTCTAGGAGTTATTTT
The DNA here is from genome assembly GCA_020662805.1 of Glaucomys volans. Taxonomy (NCBI): domain Eukaryota; kingdom Metazoa; phylum Chordata; class Mammalia; order Rodentia; family Sciuridae; genus Glaucomys; species Glaucomys volans. The sequence goes on from JAJEJO010000430.1 coordinate 132,653, forward strand.
ATGTTAAGATTTTAGAGAAGAACAAAGGAAAGCACCTATTTTGTGAGTGAATGCAATCACTTCACAGTGATCTTTAGGATAGACTATAGTGTATTAACAAGAATAAGCTAACTTTTATTATTAATACATTTTTCAGTATCAGTAAAAAGTCAATTTTAATGGACAAATGGACGATTACATCTACCACTGCCAACACAAACTTTACAAAAATTCTACAGATACCACATTGATCTCATGAATTTTTTTCTAGTTAAGAGAAACTTAAAACTTTCCTTAACAAAAATTGCTCTTTTTCTCTCTCCAATAACCTTAGAAGACAACAAGAGAAGTGCTTCACTTTGACATCATTCAGAAGAATACTGTGGATGAAATATTAAACATATTTACACCTCAAGGGAAAAAGATATTTAAATATTTATTTTAGGCTGTTGCTGTGGAGCGCGCCACGCCCATAATCCCAGAGACTCCAGAAGCTCAGACAGGAGGATTGGAAGTTTCAGGACAGCTATGGTAACTTAGTGAGGCCCTGTCTCAAAAAAATACAAAGGGTTGGGGATGTGGCTCAGTGGTAAAGTACCCCTGGATTTAATCCCCACTCCCCTCCCCCAATTATTTTAAACAGGGTAGAAAATTGATGAAATGTGTTTCCAGAATGCAGTTTTCTGAACGATTTTGCCTAAACTGTATGTAGACACAACAACAAAAAGTAGGTGAAATTTTAAATACATGCTGTTAGAACTCAGTAAATAGGGCCAAAATAGAGTAAAGATTATCTATTTTAAACTATACAGAAAACAGCAAAGTTTGTTGGGCAATCTTGTAAGGCTCCACAAAGAAATTCTTGTCTTGCGTCTCTTATACACTCAGCACCAGCATGCCAGGATGAAAAGGGTGTGGACTTCGCTTAGGTAAACCTTTAGAAGAGAAGAGGAACAAATCTCAGCATACCATGATTAGTGTGCTGGGGTAGAAGACGGAGATGTGTGCAGGGGGCCCTGCTAACTCAGACAAGGGAGAGCCCATCTGGGCATGCGTGAATCAGGTGAGGTTCGTGAAAGAGGGAAAAGCTGTAAATTATAAAGTCTGTATAGTGATAAACCGGCTGGAGGGTAGAGAAGATGCCCCAAGTACAGTAGAGCCTGGCCAACGGCAGGAGAGGTGTAAGGCAGGACAGAGCACATGGCCTGGGTATGGGCCAGCCATGCTCATCACTGAGCTGTCCAGGGGGAGCAGGAAGAGGAGGCTAGAGAGGCAGGAGTCTGGAGGGGCCAGAGGATGTGGAGTCTTTAGGAACATTTAAAAGAGACGAAGAAAGGTTGGTAAGGAGGCTTCTCCATTTACCGAAATATTTCAAAGAATGAGAGTGACTTGATAAGAATCACATTTTAGAGAACACTAGGAAGGGTTGCAGAGGAGAGACTGAAGAGTGCAAGAAAACCAGCCAGGGGACTGTGGTCAAGCGATGGGAGATGAGGAGGGCCTTGACCTGGCTGCTGTAGGAAGAATGGAGCGGGGCCTAGACTGAGTGAGAACTGGCTAGCTTACACAGTGTGAGAAAGTGTGAAGACAACTTGCACAAGTTCAGTGAATGCAGGAACCAATATGCAGAACGATACTTGGGCAGTACTGCGCTGGCTAAGGCAAGCAGTCACAAGAAGGCACATTCTAGAACTCTCTTGTTATCAAAGGTGCCCTATTAAATCAGGGAAGAAATGAGAAATACATATATATTTAATGTAACATGTCAACCAAGTTTTATGATGAGCTGGGAATTTTGTTGGTAGGTGGGAAGGAGTGGTTTAAGCACCTCACGCCCCCATTTAGGTAAAACATGGAAATTCTCAATCAGTTCACTTATGAAAACAGAAAAAAAAAAAACTGCAAACAACAAACCACTATAGAAATGTACACACTTGTGCAGGACGGTATATCTGATGATGCAGAAGGGTGTACTTGATGAAGTTCAAGTACTCAGAGGATTGGTTTAAAATTTTAATTTTCCATTTTAATATTTAAAGTTATACTGATTAAATTTCACTAGAAATTGAAAGAGCATCACTTTCCAAACAGGAAAGATCATTAATATGGTTAAAGGTCTTCAAATACATATGAAAACATTAAATACATGGATTTTAAATATATGATCTAAAAGAGCACTGGGCATATGTGGTTGATTAGGTTAATCACTTTCTTTGGTTTGGTTTTTTTCAACTCCCTTTCATTAATGCTTCTAAAGGTCTACTTTGAACACACACCGAAAGTCTACAAAAGCCTAAATAAGTCCTAATTACAGGTACAAGATTATTTCCTGGAACTACAAAATGACTATAAATGTCTTATCTTGAAAAATAAGCCAAAGTCAGAACTCTCTTTAGTGTCTGGCTAAACAGTCTTCATTGTCCTTTCTTCCAGGAAAAGCTTTGCCAAAAAGATTAAACATATTTTTCATTACCCCAAGTTCCTGGGAAGATATTTAGTTATATCTTGTGTGTGTGTATAAAGAAATGTCTGAAAGACTTGCTGTTACTAATGAATGAGAGCAAACATTAACAGTTAACATTTCCTATGCTACAAAGATTTCATCCATAAATAATGAGAACTGAACTAGGAGAGAGGAGTACAAAGGTATCAAACAAAGAAATGAGGAGATGGAAATGCTAATCACCCTGATAGGACTGATACATATAGTACACATGAATCATCACACTGTACCCCAGATAAGTACAATTATATGTTTTGATTAAAAAGAAAAAATTAACTTAGCTGTGGTCTATTTTAGCATATTTTCAACAACACTGAATGGAAAAATATAGTACCACCTAGTTGGTTTAAAAGGAATTGTGGAGTATAATTTTAAAATTCACCCAGGTGTTAATGGGTAGAAAACACAAGGCATTTCTGGGCAGGTGTGTTATTCAGTTTTTCATTGCTGTGACCAAAATACCTGACGAGAACAACTTAGAAGAGGAAAAGTTTATTTTGGTCTTGCGTTTTCAGAGATTCAGTCCATGAGCAGCCAACTCCATGGCTCTGGGCCTGAAGTGAGGCAGAACATTATGGCAGAAGAGCATGGTAGAGGAAGGCGTCTCAGCTAGTGGCAACCAGGAAGCAAAGAGAAAGAGAGCAAAGCTGAAGGAACCAGGAACAAGATATAATCCCCAAGGGCATGCCCCCAATGACCTGCTTCTTCCAGCCTTGCCCCACCTGCCTACAGTTACCACCAGAAGTTCATTCAAATTATTAAGCCACCAAATGAATTCATTTACTCAAGCTATTACAGTTCTCATCATCCATTTTACCTAACATCCCGGCATTCCCTAACATGAGGTTTTGTGGGAACACCTGATGCCCAAACTGTAACACTCTCTGATGGCTCATGTCATTTTGTGTGCCACAATCTGGCTATGGCTCTACATTCTTGTGCTTTAGAACACAAAAGTTTAATTCCTTAAATTTAGGCAGAGAACTATGCTCTGTTTATGAGGGTGAATGACTCTGGATACATCTCCAGGTTCCAGTTTGCACCTTCCCTTTCCCCAAACAAGAATGATAATTTCACTTCCATGTTATCAAAATGATGATAAAAATGGGAGACACTGGTGTCATTGATCTCAATAACTTCCTCTTTCCTCGTATTCCCAAGCCCCAGGATAATGAGAAGTGGCAGGTTGAGAATTTGTCTTTCAGTTGCAAACTGTGAATGTCACTGTGAATGAGAAAAAAGTATGTAAGTGTGTGTGTGTGTGTGTGTGTGTGTGTGTGTGTGAGAGAGAGAGAGAGAGGAGACAAAGTACATGTAAAGTGTACACAGTACTATCCAAGGGACACTATCAACTCTGACACCAATTACAGGCACTGGAGAACCGCCTAATCAAACGGGGTTGGGGTGTGATTTTATAAAAATGTGGTTTGGCTGTGGAGAAGGAATACTAATTACAGTAATTTCTCAAGACTGCTTACCACATGCCTAATTATCATGCAGCACAGTGATGAATATGTAAATCATTAAGTCCGTGTCAGATTAACTTGTGCACATTTTAGCTACAACACTGAATGCTGTTCATGTGTAGTCGGTCTTCGTAATTTATCACTTCTCCATTCTGATCACTGGCCCATAACTTAGAAGCTTGGAAGCATATAAGGAATGACAAGGTGAGGAGGGAACCAAATGAATATTTAGAGTAATATTAATTTTTGAAAAAAAAAATGGCTTCTATAAATGAAGATGAAAGGACACTCTTGGAAATAACGTGCCTGCCATTCTACATCACGGGGCTGTTTCTAAATTAAGTTTACCTTAGATGTAGTAATACTTCGGGAAAAATGGACACGCCAGCAAATTTTATAATCAAATTCCCAAAGAACAAATATGGAGCAAATTTTACAGTCATTTTAAGAAAACATGTGACAGGTATTTTTAAAACCCACGATTTTTTTTTTTAAATCCAAATATTTCCAGCTTTCTCTAAAATCACATCTATTTTATTATAAATTGTATTAAATACAGTTACTAAATGTTTTCTTTCTTAATTAGCACACAACACAAGAATTAAAATGAGGCAAAGCTCATATAGATAAAAAGGAAGGAATCTTTGAATATGAGCAATGGAAATATTTAGATAATTCAGGTAATATATCATGTGGCTAAAGAAATGCTGTCATGGGGCAAGAAGATAAATATGATTCCTTTAGCTTTTAAGGGTTTCACTTTCAACAAAATAAATACTTTTATAAAAACCATTTACCAAGTTTTCTTTCTAAGCCCTACACAAGTTTACTCTGCTTTATAGCAGGGATGTCAACCTTCACATCTTGGTATTTTGGGCTGAATATTCTTTGTTGTGGGGGGCTGTTTACTGAGGGATGTTTCCCATAGTTTTTGGCTTCTATCCAGGAGATGCCAATGGTATCACCCCCTTAACTTGCAACAACTGAAAATGTTCCTCAATGGTCTGCTGGGGAGCAAAGTGTCCCCTGGGGAGCAAAATTGACTCCTGTTGAGAACTCTGCTTTACTGTAAGTGGAAATAAAAACTTTTACTAATAAAGTCTTAACTGAATGACAGGAGCCAAGGTCACTCTTTTGGACAGGAATAGGAAAATTTTTCTTCGATGAGAACTATTAAGACACAGGGAAAAAATTATACTCAGCAAAAGGAAAAATTCAAGTGCTTGTTTTTTTTTAAGGTGGGTGTTGAGAGTGAGAAGAAATAAGAAATAAGGAAATGTTCTCTCTCACTTACAAAATTAAGGACATGGGATGTAAAATTAATTTAGCAAACAGCAGATTATAAATATATACTTCAGCTCCATATTATGGTTTAAATAGGGAGATGAAAACTGAAAGATAAAACAGAGGAGGCATAAGTAGGAAAAGGCAGAATAGGTAAGATGGCAGAGGTGGGTGGCTGTGGGGGTGGAAGTAGGGTAGAACTTTAGAAGACAGACCAGAGATTGGTGCTTAAAGCAAGCTTCTTTTGGCCCTCCCCTGTGGTGTCCTTCACAAGCCTTTCCTGGACCCTGGGCCCAGCCTCCTCTACCCCTACCGCCCTTACCCTTGTCCTTGGACCCTGCCAGCTGAGCACTGTGCCCCTGAAGGGAGATGCTGGGATCAGAGACTGAGAGCAGGCAGGGCATCACTCACTGGCAGGAAGGACTTGCCACGTGGGGCATGGGAATTGGGAAAGGGCAGGATAGAAGATTTGCTTTACAATATAGAATAATTTTTTTTTTAAGGAGCAATTGTGTGGAGAATAGAGAAGCAGCTAACTTTTCAATGACAAGGTAATAAGAATGTAAGATAGGGTGTTGGCTGAAGAAATTGAACATAATAGAGCTATTCACGCTTTGTGTAATACTTTGAAGGATAATGCATGTTATTTGTTCTTGGAGAGTCAACAACAAAATTTAGATTTGCTTTACACATAGGAAATATTAATAAATACCCTACTAGTTCAATTTAATTTGATTCAGTTTAAGTTAACCAGTGATTCCTATTTGACTCATAAGGAGACTCTGAAGTTCAATGAAGTTAAATGACTTGCTCATGATTAAAGGGCAAGTTTCAGAATCAAGGATGAAACCCAGGTGTTCTTCATTCCAAAATCCAAGGCTTCATTCATGACAAAACTTACAACACATTTGTGGTTTGTATGCCTATTCTCTTTCTTTACCACTAAAGACTCTGCACAGTCTAGTTTGGATCTGGAATATCTTCCAAAGGCCCATGTGCTAAAGGCTTACTCCCCAGTCCATGGTGCTCTTGGGAAGCTGGGGAACCTTTGGGAGAAGAGGTCTAGTGGGAGGTCTGCAGGCCATTGGGGGCATGCCCTCCATGGGGTCTGTGGGACCCTTGTTTCTTCCTCTTCTTTTACTTCCCAGTCATGAGGAGACAGCATTGCTACACCATATACTCTTGCATGATGTACTGCCCCAGATCCAAGGCAATAAAGCTAACAACTCATGGACTGAAACCTCCTACACTGTGAGCCACAATGAACCTTTCCTCTTTATAAGTTGATTCTCACAGGCATTTGTTAGAGTGAAAGAAATATACTGCTAACCCATTTCTTACTAAGAATTTACATATGACCTTAGCATTCTTCCAAACATAAGTCTTCACAGACTTCCCATGAATCAAATTATTCTGTTTCCTAGCAGTGTACCATGTTTATTCTCCAAGATAAAGAAGAAAATAGTAGGGATGTTGTGCTGGCAAAACCATATCCTTTGCAGCTAGGGTTGTAGGAGAGAGGAAGGGTCAGCATTGAGAATGACTGAAGACTTAAGCCTGGGTGACTCAGGGAATAGTGGCACTATTAACAGAAGTAATGAGCTGGGAGCAGCAGCAGCAGAGCTGTACTCAGTGAATGTGTCCTTCCCTATGTGAGTTGAATTCATAATGAGGGAGGGAACTCCCAGGGTCACAACTGACACAGGCTTTTCAGAGGAAGACAAAGGCAGGGCCTCCTAACACTTCCAGTGACTTCAGCCGTACAAACAGTGATCATTGTGGATTCTAAAGGTATATGTATGTCCAAAAGACATTGTCGAAAACACTACTTTAAGAGAGTCGAAACAAAGAGATTCTAAAGTCCTGATTCAATAGACATGGCTATGAATCATTCTGCAAAGCAACAACATTCTTTTGTAATTAAAATAATTACCAAATAATAAAAATTTCAATTTCCACGTGCCAGGTTTCATTTAGAGGGGAAGAAAGGGACAGGGAAAAGAAAATGGCTCTTTAGCATCTTCCTCAATGAGAATTAGAAACAATTTCTGTAAACCTTCACAAATGAAATATTAAACCTTAAAGGATTAATCACAACAATATGTTTTGATTTAAATTCTGAGTGAGTTGCCCTTCAGCATGAGATTAACATCCCCAGGATGGTCCTTAAACGTCATTGCATCAGGCACACACAGCAAATTGAACAGAACACCATGGGAAACTTCTGCTCATAATTGGGAGGCAGGGGAACAGCTCACCAGAAAACCTTGACAGACAGCTGGGCGGGCAATATTCTTACTTCCAAAAAGCCATGCTTTCTAATAGTTAGCATTTAATATGTTGCATCTTGCCTTTTTTTTTTTTTAGCTTTACCTTGTTTATTTCTATTTCATTGCCATCTACTCTATGAATGGCCTGGTCAAGTTATAAACATGGTATTTGGTGCCATATGGTCAATGTCAGACAGTTTTTAATATTTTCTAAGTAACAAGATATTGTACTTAATGCTCTCAGACCTAATTTCAGTCTTAAAAAATGATATAGGACACACACACATAGAATGGAGACTTTCTACTCCTTCCAAAATGACTTTTGATACATGGACTAAGAAACAAGAAAATTCAAGTATACTTTATAATAAACCATTAAAAACCACAGACCAACATCATTTCTATTCAAAAACATAAAATCACTAGTGATCCCTTTGCCAAAAACACAACAAAACAAAAAATCCTCTCAAACTCCTTGATGTACCTAACAATGTCAATATTTCTCTGCACTTCAGCAAATTAGGTACATGAAAGAATATTTTCATCTTAAGAATCCTTCATCTGGTTAGTTTCATTTCCAGTGAAGCAAACATCAAACTGAGAGTATGTGTTTATTGATAGGTATAAATCCATGGAAAAGATTCCAATTCCCTTTGCTTTTTCAGAGTTTAAAGCCATGTGTATATGTGCTGAAGGGTACAAATAGCATTCCCCTAGCTACAGATATTCCAAACTAAATATTATCAAAATAGTATTTCTAACAGCTTAAAATATCACATGACATTTTCAGTAGTAAGAAAACTTCAGTAAGTAGCATTTTTTTTATGGGGGAAATCTAAAGGTCACATTCAAGGGGGGATTCTATTAAAATTGCACTTGTAGCTGTGATAGGAAAAAAGGGGACTGGGCACAGTGGTGGAGCGCTGGGTTTATTGCTCACAGCTCCTCTGCTCCCACCTCCTTGCATCTTTTGGAAGGAAGTGCTGGATAAAGGAGGGAAGACATTGGGAGCACCAGAAAGGCTGATCTGGGTTAGCAGGGACTGCAGAGTCCAAGCTGAGTGGGAAGCACAATTAGTGGTTTCTCAAATAAGTCTTGACACCCCTCCTTGAGCACTGACAGCCTCCAGTGGGCAGTGAGCTGACCAAGGCCCTCAGCAAAACTGCAAAGGGCCAACAATTGGGGTCTTTTGCCCTCTATTGTTCTTTCTGAACTCTAGTCACTTTCTCTAAAGTGCCCTCTCCTCATTTCTGCAAGTCATTCTGTCATTTCCTTCACAGCAGCTGTCACAATTGACAGTTACCTTATAAACTTAATTGTTTGCTTGTTTTCTTCCCTTACAGACTAATTTCCATGAGGGCAGGAACTTGCTCTATGCTGTTCACCTCTCAACCCCACCACCTAGACTAATAATGCCCACCCCATAGCAGTACTCAACAACAGATTGTTGAAAGAGTCTGCTCCCTCTCTCCTCTCCTCAACTTTCAGGTACAGTGACCTCATGTTGCCCTGTGGTTACTCAGAGTCTCCCATGAGTCCTATCCTCTGACCCAGTCTGAATGGACATAGCGTTAGCTACAATACCCATGCTGTTTGGGTAGGATCAACAATACCCCCAGCTTCAGAGGTGTGCCTTGATGGTCTTCAACCAATCAGAGTTTTCTTCTGGAATGGAGAGAGCTAGATGTGATATAATTTGAATCTGGTCCAATCAGAGAGAAGTTCAGAATTATGTTCAGTGGGTAGGGAATGAGAAGATCCCACCCAACCCACAGGAACCAGAAAGCACATAGCCCTGGGATCTCTTGGTGTCCTTCCTGCTTCAATGGGATCAAAGTTCATGAGGTCAAGGTCAGAGCCTATGAGGGCAAAACTTGCAGAGGGATACTGACAAAGTCAAGAACTTTTCAAAGATATCAAGCTACAAACCTGAGTCCTCAAATCTGGCTCAAATCAATCCTGAGGGCTGCCTCTGGATTTTCCACAGCCGAGCTAATTCTCTTTAAGACCATCAGAGCTGGGATTTCCTGATACCTCTTCCACCAGAAATCCCATTTCCTATTATAAGTCCCAGCAAGGTGTCATTTAGTTAACTGAATAAACACAATCTCAATGTGGTTAACTCTCTCAGAGAGGAGTTTTACTTTAAAAAATTGAAACAAACTGATCCACATGTATGTTCTGTTGTTTTTAAAATGGGTATGAAGTGAATATGGAATTCCATTTCTCTTTTTTGCCCTAGGTAATTTCCTGGATCCCATTCCTAGTTACTGAATCTTCAGAGTGAAACAGACCCAGTCTTGTCACCACATGGCATTCGACATCCCTCCCCATTTTTATACATGGAAATCATAGAAAACAAAACAAAAGTCACTAGAATAAATTTAAGAAATAGATGTTTTCTGTTTTTCCCTTGATTGGTGGCTTAAATACCCTATTTTTTTTTTTAAATTAAGGAACGCCATAAGGACAGCAAAGCCTTTTGCTATTCGTTAATGAATATGACACGGAATGGGAATAATGCATGTGAAATTTAGTTAAAAAACTCTGAGTTATCTGATCACCTCTGCAGATTCTGAAAGACTTCACAGACTAGGTGTTGAAGGATGGGAGAGAACAACAGGCAGAGATGAAGGGAAGGAATGAAGTCTCAAATTATGGAAACTGGGAGTGGTCCAGTTGGATATAAACAGGGGTATTTGATGAGGGGAGAAGTTATCGATAAAGAATGGAAATGTGGCTTGAGAGCAGATGAAGAGTCCTGTCTCAGTTTGATTGGCTCTGGGAAATCATGAACGATTTCCTAGCTATGGCGTGGTTGAAGGAGAGTGATTGGGCAGTGGCTTGAAAATGATCAGGAGGGGAGAAGTCCCAGGAACTTAACCAGAATGGGGAAGTGTTAAGGTTTAGATGTGAGTTGTCCTCCAAAGTTCACATGTGAGACAATGCAGGAAGGTTCAGAGGAGAAATGATTCGGTTCTAAGAGTCAACCCAATCAGTGAATTAACCCCAGATGGGATTAATTGAAGTGGTGGCTGGAGGAGGTGGGAATTGGAGTGTGGCTATGGGGTATATATTTTGTATATGGAGAGTGGAGACTCTCTCCTCTACTCTCCTCTTCTCTCTTCTCTCTTCTCTCTTCTCTCTCTCTTTCTCTCCTTCCTGGTGATGCAAGCTGCTTCCCTCTGCCACGCTCTCCCGCCATAATATTCTGCCTCACCTTGAGCTCCGAGGAATGGAGCCAGCCTTCAATGGGCTAAGACCTCTGAGACCGTGAGCCCTCAAATAAACCTTCCTCCTCTATAATTGTGCTGGTCAGATCACTTAGTCATAGCAGCGAAAAAGCTGACTAAGGAAGTTATGGCAAAAGGAGAAAATGGCACAGTCATGAGACTGACCTGGCCCCTAAGATGATTCCATTCCCTTGTCATTAGAGTTCTTGTCACTAGGGCCCCAGGTGCCAGCCAGAGGACATTGGGGCTCAGGAATTCAGACTCACTATGGGTCAAACAGTCCTTTGTGAGCTAGCCTAGGACCCTCACCACCACCTTTAACATAATTTCTGTGGAAACACATTTGGTTTCCTGAAAGAGCAGCCTGCAAATATAAGTGTAGAACATACCTTTTATAGGTAGGAGCTATCAGAATAAACAATTGGTATTATTATCATATAAATTATCTTTAAGTTTAAAATAACATTTCTAAGAACATTAATTTTTTTTCTCTAGATTCTGAAGTTGCTTTGAGATTTTTAGTCTAGACAGATTCACACTCTTAAAAATAAGCTTTTGAGTTTTGAATCTTAAAATAGGATTGTGCTGACATTATAATACAACTCAAGAAGAAATAATGGTTAGGGTAAGCTTTGTTTCTTCTGATGAGGTTTGAATTAGCAGGAGATAGATAATATAGAACAGATAAACGATGGAGGGAAATAAAAAGTTTTATAGGTATTAGTCAAAAGATCTAAGACATTTGGAATGAAGAACAGAAATTATAGAACAAGTCTCAGTCAATGCTATCTATCATTTCTTAACAGAAGATGAAAAATTTCTCATCATCCAAAGAGGCAGGCCATTTAATTAATCAAATCAAGTAGGGGAAAATGTTAAGGACAAAGAAAAGGGATGTAGATTATGCTAATTCTAAACTAGGTTAGATAATAGAGGTTCCTTAGTTTGCCTCTTTTTGTGGTGCTCTCATTTGTAGGGACATGATTGAGGTAATCAATTCCTATTGTTTTGTTTTGTTTTTGTTTTTACAACTTGATGTTGAGATAGGTGTCAGATATACGGATTGTCTTGAGTAAGAAACCATAATGGTTTTTTGCAATAAAAAAATATGTATCTCTACAAAGCAAAAGGAAACAGAACATATTTCCAGAAGTTTCCATGTGACAGTAAGCAGAGCCTGGGGCTCCTAAGTTGTCATGAACTCTCAATAAGTTATGTTTGCATTGTGTCAGTCCTAGCAAGGTGTACCTCCCAGATCATACAGACAATTTCATGCTGCAGAAAAAGAACTGAGGCTGAAAGATGGGCAACAGGGTTGCTGGAATCTCCTGGGTTTGATGAAAGGCAGCTCTTATGCCATAACTGGTCTCATGGAAGGGGTTCTTGACCATGCGCACATGTTTACAGAAGTCCTCTCTTCATGGCAGATTCTATTCCAAGACCTCAGTGGGTGCCTGAAACCACAGATAGTACTGAATCCTATAGATACTATGTTTTTTCCTATATGCACCTACTTATGATAAAATTTAATTCTAAACTTGGCACAGGAGACTGACAATAATAATAACAAAATAAAAACAAATGTAACAATATAACTGCTCTTGGTTTTAGGAGTCATTATCAAAAAAAAAAAGGATCTGAATATTTCCTTCCTTCCTCCTTCCTTTTTTTTTTCAATGCTGGAAATAGGAAATTATGTATACTTATTCCTAAAACATAGAGTTTTTTCAAACAACATTTCTTGAGTGACCAATCCTTTTCCAATATCCCAATTCTCTCTTTAAGATTTAAAGAAAAAAACAGAACCCTACTGACACTCTGGGAGCCACTGTGGCAGCCCTCTCCTGGCACAGAATTGGAATGTGAAGACACTAAAGTGCCAATGAGCCATTATGTATGGGATAGGCTAGCAATGACTGCAGGCAGAGGGGGGAAATGAGGGGCATGGTAAAAAAAGAATATATTTCACCTGAAAGTGCTATCTCTGGTCTTTGTGCGATTCATCATGTTAGAAATTAACAAAAGAAGATGCTGACTCATAATTGGCCAATGGAAGGATGTGAGAATAGATAGAATTCTTCAGATCTTACTTCTTGAAAAATGATCAGCAGTTCTAATCTTAGAACACAGGACTATAGAGACTGCTAAATTTGGCCAGCAAGAGCCCCCTTTTCTGAGATAAACTCCTGTACACAGGAGAAAGGAAGCTGCTCCATGTAATGGCCTTGGCTCCCCAGGGATGTCTGTCCACTGCCATGGGACACCCAGGGGGCATAAGGCAAATCTGCTCCTTGGGAGAGAGTGAGATGTCTGTGAGGTTTCTCCTGATTCCAGAGTTTCTCCCCAAGTATCAGTTAGCCAATGTGGGGTCATATCACTATGGTCCAGACCCTTGGACAATCCTGGTGCTGCAATATGTAAGCATTAAGAGGTGGGTAGGACACTGCTAGTAGTTAGTAGTGTCTCTCCACCCAGAAGATTAAAGCTTCACTATTAAGCTACCAGGTGTGTTTTGAAGTAGAAGGGCTGTGGAGCTGAACAGCTTCTTGTGCTGAGTTATCCAGACAGGAAATGGTTTAGGGGTGTAGGAGCCAATGTTCTCAAAGACTTCATACATACCCCTTTAACTTATTAGGGAATTCAAAGAACTGGTTGGCTAAAATCCTATCTGGCCCAGCAGTGGGCTGATGGTCAGATTGTTTGGAAAGCAGGAGGTGTGCTAGTTAATGGCACATATTAGATTCCTGCAGTCAAGGCACCCCTTGGTCCTGCCATCACAGCTGTGGGGTCCTCTGAGAGGCATCCCACCTCTGCAACCACACTTTCCACGTGAGCAATTATTTGGTCCTTATGGACCATCATAGCTACCCCCAGGGGCACTGTGAGAATTAAATGAAACACATTTCACAGTGTGCCTGTCCCATAGCAAAGCCAACACAGCCCTTCCTTCCTGAATCCTGACCTCTGTGCATCCTCCTCATAGTCCTCAGCATTGAGTTGGACATGTGGGGGGCTCTCAGGAAATGCTTGTCTGATTTTGAAGAGCTTTGAAGATGGGTGATGGATTCCAGGGAAGTGCCTTACACAGGTTAGCATGATGTGAAGTTCTCCTGGACCACAGTCACTTGGCTTTGCCTAATATCTGCCCAGAAGGCCTTGTGTTGAGTCTGTTTCAGCTGAAAATATAACCCAAGTGGACTCCCTACACATTGTGAAAGCAAGAAACCATCATACTTGCCTGGATACTTAGCTACAAAGAAAAAAGGGAGAAAACCATATATTCTTTTGCTAGTACCTAGAGAAAATGCGTTTTCCTCTGAGTATACAGTATTTATACAGTAATTATTTCCTCCTGTCTTCACACTTCATTGAATACTTTTCTGAAACTGTGTCAACCATGAATTTTCTAACACAATTCTTTATCACTTGGCACTTTTACTATTTTTTTTGATAAATAATTTAAAAATATTTTTCACCTTTCTTCATAACGGTCTTCTCCAAGAAATTATTTTTAATGGAGAATCACAGAAAAAGGTTATATAAGAAAATTCTTTTGGCTATCATAGTTTTAATTTGTCCTCCAAATCACTTTTTTTTTCTCTTAAAACTCTTGCTACTCATGATAGGTAACAGACAGGTGTGAGTGGTGGAAACATGAGGTTATTAAGGAGTTAATTCTATGAACTGGGCCTACTGTGCTGACCCCACATTCTCTCTTCTAAAAGGCAATTGACCTGCAGCCCTGTCTGACCTAAGAGAATAGGCTGTGCTACAATTTTCAACAAATAACCTGTTATCTGCAGAAGATATGCAGGCTGGAAAGGCTCCACTCTGCAGATGAGAATACAAGTTACCCTGAAGGGGAGACTTTATGACCTTTACACATACCAGGACCCGGGAGACAGGATAATTAAAAGCAAAGCCCCATAAAATCTGTAAGAACAAATTCCAATTAGAATTGGTCAGCACAGACCAAGGTGACTCAGAGTTGCCTTGGATCTTTAGCATGTCATTATAATACTAAATAATCTCCCCTCCATGGGGTAAGACCATGCACAGTGGGGACTTGGAAGTCTGATGCAATCCTCTGTCAGTCCAAAGTCAAGAGGTGGACCTGGAAGGAACTCTCTGGAAAATTCCCTGGAACCCCCAATAAAACTGGAGGGGCAAGTACACCTCTCTCTCTCTGAGGGGACCTGTTCTTCCCATTGAGAGTGTTCCCTCCAGTTGCATGATCCCTACATACATGTTTCAAGTTCCATGGCAACATGGCATTTCTTAAATCATTCCTTATCCTGAGAATGAATTAGGCAGAGATCAGCATAGCAATTCTGGTAGGGAGCTTCCATTGGGAGGTGTTCTCTAGTTGGCTGGAGACTGCACAATTGGCCTGACACCCATGTCAGAATTCAGGGTCTTTCAGAGGATGAGGCAGTCATGGTGAGGGCAGAGAGCCTCCAGCTCATACCCATAATGCCAGAAAAAGGAAAGAACAAGAACAGACCATGTCCAATGCCTGCCATTCATCTGTTACTCTGTTCTCTGAATGTTGCCACAAGTGGCATGCCTACTTACCTACTTGGACCTACTAGGATGCGAACCTATAAATGACATGCAAAAGAAATAAGTCCATTCTATATATTCTCATATGCAATATATACAGACTTCCGTTTTCCTTCCTAAAATACATTTTAAAATAAATTTGGAATAAATATACTCTTCCCTCCAAATCAAGGTACAATTTGTTGTATAAATTGCATCAAGGGTATAATAATAGGAACCTTTGGTTGTTATGGGTGGCTGTAATACTGAATACCTGGCAGACATTCCCCTAGGAAGTGGCATAGATTCAAACCCAAAGTGTGGAGTGCTGAGGTTTGTATGGGTGAGACATTTCAAGCTTATGCAACAGATTACAGCATTCCAAATACTAATTGAGAGATCAAATGGAAAATATTAATTGACTTCCAATGTCCTGTTTATACCTACTTGCAGTAATAGCTTTCCATAGACAATAAGTATTAATAATCACCAGTTTTACCTCTCTCATAGGTAGTTTTAAGGCGCCAGTAACGGAAATTACAGGAACATTCTGAAAATGATGATGATCTATAATGACTTTCATTTTATTTCATTAGTTGACTTATAATTTTTCAAAGGTCCAAAAGGAAATCTTCCCTATTATGAGTTTCAAACCAAATTTTTGAAACTTGGTTTAAAAGACTACATTTAAAAAGTGCATTAATTCCTTTCAACCTAGAGCTAGTAGACTCATTTCTTTGGGAGCAGGTATCCCTTCCTCTGCCCAGGAAGACTTCTCCAGGTTTGCAGCATCTAAGGCACTGTTTGGCACGAATTCCATGGTATCTTCAACAAGCCATACAACTGGAATCCTTGCATCCAGTGGTTTAAACTTTTCTTAAGCAGGAAATCCTTTCTTCAGATCTTACCCAGAGCCCAAATGAATGGAAAGATGCCAGTAGGGATGCTACAGCTAAGGGCAGGCTTTTCCTCTGGCTGGGCACTCTGAGGTTCTCCTTTGAACCTAGGGAGCCCTGAATCAGTTTGACAACCACTCTGTATTACTAGCTCTCACCCAGACTCCTCTTTTCCCTCTCCTAAATGGCACTACAGCTTAATGGTTCAGTAAACCCTTGAGTTAGGTAGGCTGGACAGACAGATGTAAATGGTGGGAACACAAGGTTAAGAGAATAATTCTATAAAATGGGCTCACTGTGCTGACTCCCACGTTTTCTTTTCCATGAAGCAATTTACTCATAGCCCATAGCCTTCCCTTGCCTAAGTGGACAGGATATGTCACATTCTTCAGCAAACTACCTGTTATCTGCAGGAGAAATGCAGGCCCAAAATAATGTCCCAGGAGATAAGGACAATTCCTCCTAACAATAAAATCTGTAAGAATGTATAATTAAGAATCCAGTTAGCACAGTTAGTAGGAGCCAGGGTGACCTAGAGTTGCCATGGCAGTGAGAACTTGAAAGTCTGTTGTCATCTTGCTGTCAGTCAAAAGTCACAAAGTTGGACCTGGTGGGAATCTCTGGAAACTTCTCTGGGATCTCCAATAAAACTGGAGTGCAGGAGAAGTACATTGGCCCTCTCCCCTCTGGGAGGACCCACTCTCTCCCTTGAGCGTGTCCTCTTCTCCTTTTCCTATCCTTTCAGTAAAATCATTCCTGTTACTTGAGTGACATGTCTGAAATCTTTCTGACTTGATCACAAGAATTGGGGTTTGAAGGGAGGGTCTTTGTGCTGCCTCAGTTTCGCAGATGGCCCCAGTTCTGTAATGCTACTAGTCAAAGGTTTTCCTTCTCTGAACACCACACATTCCTCCTCTGTAAAACAGGATAATGGCAGTTCTATTCCACAGGGAGCTGTGAGAATTGCACAAATTCATCTGTGCAAAGTGCTCAGCACCCAGCCTGGCAGATAGAATGAACTCGTTAATCAGTAGCAATTGTTTTCCCCTTCAAATCTACCCATATGCCATAACCAGATTCATTTTTATAATTAGTGTATTGTATGTTTCATTTCTGTGTTTCAAACTTCACGGTGCTTCTGTCTTCTCTACTATGTACTAAATAAATGACAAACCACTTATCCTGGTTGTGTGTGTGTGTGTGTGTGTGTGTGTGTGTATCCATGAACAGCTATCTATATCTGTAACTCTATCTGCATCTACATGTCTTCCACCAACCTCCCCAATGTCATCTGCCTTGTCCACCACTCCACAGGCCTATCCTTCATGTGTCGATGCCTTGATACATATGGAACATAACCACACAGAGAACAGGGGAAAGGATGAGCCAATTAACTATATGAGCCTAGTAGATTTGGTTTCCTAAGTAAACAAGAGAGGCAAAATACATAAAGGGATAACATATCAAGAATGCCGAGTAATATGGTCCAAGTGTAAAATGGATAGCAAGAACAAACCTGTTAACACTAGGGACAGTTGGTAATATTCTTGAGGAGGTAGGCTTGAAGCAGGAATTGAAGGGATGTGAGTAAAGCTGAGGAAAATCCATGGGAACTAGGGAAGGAACCAGTGAACTTCATGGAGGTGCTAACGAGAGACAAGGTTGAGCCCATGGAGGGCAAGAAGCAGGACCTTGGTTCTGCACTTTCAACTTTGTTGAAAGTTTCCTCAATTGGACTTTGAGGGCCATTAATCTGCAGACTGTGTGTAGATGGAAGTGGGATGGGAGCGGACAGAAGGAAGGACGCCTGCTATGGGGGCCTCTCTACCCAATACCCCTACACATCTAAGGCTGACTGTGTCTTCCTCCCACTGCTCCTCCCATGCAGCCCTGTTGTAGTGAACCAGCACCACCCAGCGATGCCTCCAGCTAGCCACCACTTGCCCGTTCCTCCCCTTCACTCCTCACCTTCAGTGAGTTGCCATGGCCATTCATTTCTGCTTTTAAATGTGTCTTAATTCTATTTGCTGTCCTCTGTCCCCACCACCAACAACCCAAAGCAGGTCACCAGCATAATGTCTATTTGACTGCCATCTAATAGGACATCCATATTCACTCTTGGGTCACCTCTAATTCATTCCTAACTCTGTTCCAGAAAGATCTGGTTTTTAAAGGTACAGTGGATCATATCATACACAGCTTTCTATTATTCTGAGGATGCCCCAAGCTTTCACAGTGTTTTAGAAGGCTCATCAGAATCTGGTCCCTTCTCTTTTCTTGCCACTGTTCCCTTCCTCTTTTCATTCTAGCCATTCTGGATTTCTTTCAGTCCCCCAATGTCTGGCATTTAGACATGTGTTCCTTTACCTGAAACCACTCTTCTCTCACCCCATATCCTTCCCTCCACACAACACCCACATCCTCTCACCCTCTGACTCATCCTGTCCTACCTTGTTGGCCTGGTTAACATGTGCTGGTCCTGCAAGTTTCAACTTAAAATCAATTTCCTCTAAGGCTTCCTAGACTCAAACCCTACATCCTCAATACATGGTCTCACAGTCCCTCATGCTACCTTTTGCATAATACACTTCATTGTTGTAATTAGTCATTTAATATCTGTTCTCACATGAAACATTAAGGTCCATGAGGCAAGGACCACATGCATTATCTGTAACATGGTAGCAGCACCCAGAACAGTGTCTGGTTGGAGTGGATGTTCAATAAATAATTTGAATAAATGAAGAGAGGAATTAAGATTAAGGTCACTTAAATGGCTTCTGCAGTAACTCAGAGAATGAAAGAAGGATCTAGAGACATTCAGGAAGACACACTGGTAAGGCTGATGACTACAGCAGGGGGTAGACAAGAGGACAAGGTAGGGATGAAGCTGCCACCCCAGGAACTGGGAGGAAATGGCATTGATGACAGAACCAGATGTCTGAACTAGCAACTGATTTGGGGAATTGAGGATGTTATATGAGAGGTAAAAATGAATAGAGAAATGTAGTGCCCATCCCTCTAAATGCTCCCTATGCCCTGTTGATGAAGATGAACTCTATTAAAAAAAAAAACTTTATCAAGGTCAGAAACCTGTTCTGATCTTGAAATAAACAGGGAGGGTAGTTTCTGTTTGTTTTTTAAAATTACAACTTCAGCTGAATCACACCTCACTTTTGAACTCTTTTTCTCTTAAGGTTATTATTATGAAAAAGTGACTGGGAAAATGAATCATATTTTATAAAGCAAATGATAGTAACTGCATTTTCACAGCCTTGAACACAGCTGACAACCAATGAATATTTCTTGGGTGACTATAGATTGCTTCAGATGCCTACTGCCTATCACTTCCCTTCACCCAGCTTTACCCATGAACTCCATGGAGAGAGGCACCATCCCCCACACTCTCTGCACAGCACCAAGTTCAGAGCTGAGCACACTGTAAACAATCAATAAGTATTGACTGATTGCCTGTCAGATGCAGAATACAGCATTGACTGAAGGTCAGATCCGGGTTCTGAATCTACTTCTTTGTACAATGTAACTAAAAGCCTCTACCTCTACACAAGATTGTTGTGAGAACTGTAGGAAGTAGTTCATATAAAAGCACTTTGAAAACTGTAAAAAACACAAAACTTCATGCTTTGCATTATAATTAACACAGCCTGTAATTGTGGCACTGAAAGGGAATGAGGGAGATGGAAGAGCATCAGCATTTATTAAGCATCAATCCAGATCAAGGACTATGTCAAACACCTGGCATGCATTTGCTCAATTTTCATGAATACCCTAAGACAAAATGGACTCTGAACTACAGACACTTCATCAAAGTCACACAGCTTCAAGTGACCCAACTTGCACCAAGATGTCTGACGTCAAGCCCACTGCCCATCCCAGGGTGCCTCAAAACTCATTTCAGTGCACACATTTGCTTTGCACCTAAGGAAGCAGAGGCCTGGAGAGCTGCCTCATGAGAATGATGCAGAACACAGACTTTAAAACCAGGATTCTAGAAATGAAAGTCTGGGTCATCTTTCCTTTGTTTCTGAAAATGACTCTGCTACTCTGCTGGCTCTTTAAAGGGCTGGAGTAACTGCTATGTGTGGAATCTGGAAGTTAAGCAAGTGAATGCTGGTCAGCAAGCAAACTGGTCAGGGACAGTCAGAGCTTCTCAGGAAGGCGATGGGAAGATCCCTGGCCATTCTGCACTAAGATGAAGAAGAAATGTGAGTGGATAACAATAGTCCATAGGGACCTTAGATACCAGGGAGGCAACACTCTAGTCTGGCTCAGAAGGGGATTCAGCCTCCCAGCTGGGCTCCAGAGCAGAGTCTAGGATGCCACCAGCTTCACAACTTCACCACTATCCCCTGAGCAGCTCAAAGGGCATCTGAGTCACTGGGAAGCCAGCCAGGGCCTGGTGGGCTGCCCTGGGCCTGAGAAGCATTGTGAAGGAGGAGACAATCAATTCTGTGGGTGTTGGGAGGCTTATGAGAAAGCAGTGGGGGGTAGAGAGGCTACAAGACAAATGATAAAGCTGGTGGCACTAAACATAAAGGACATGCTGGCTCAGCCCCCTGATTCACCAGTGAGTCATGTCTGGAGCAGGAAGCATAGCCTTAAATCGTATTTTGGAAAAGGGCAGTGAGGTAAACTTCCAGAAGGTCTCTGTGTTCTCTTTCAACACCAGAAGTGAAAAGAACAATCACCAATGATAACAACTAAATAAAGGCCAAACCTTTATACTAATTAAAAGCTGTGTAATATATATCCTGGCCAATTTTTAAATCAGTGTGCACTATAATTTGCAATTATAAGAGATGGTCTCAAGGCAAAGACAATGTGGGGCATGTCTGGCAGATCAGGGTTCATATTCCAGTTCTGCCACGTACTAACCTTGTAATCTTGGGAAGGTCACACTGCCTCTCTGAAACACAACTATCACATCTGTACTCATCTGGAGAAAATTAGAGATGCCACAGATCAATGAATGCACAATGCTTAGCATGCAACATTCAACATCAAAAGTTCCATA
The DNA here is from genome assembly GCA_020662805.1 of Glaucomys volans. Taxonomy (NCBI): domain Eukaryota; kingdom Metazoa; phylum Chordata; class Mammalia; order Rodentia; family Sciuridae; genus Glaucomys; species Glaucomys volans. Next base: position 153,858 of record JAJEJO010000430.1, read on the forward strand.
AAGACCAGGCATGGTGCTGCACACCTGTAATCCCAGCAGCTCAGGGGGCTGAGGCAGGAGGATCACAAGTTCAAAGCCAGCCTCAGCAAAAGTGAGGCACTAAGCAACTCAGTGAGATCCTGACTCTACATAAAATACAAAATAGGGCTGGGGGTGTAGCTCAGTGGTCAAGTGCCCCTGAGTTCAATCCCCGGTATCCCCCTCAACCCCACAAAATGCATCATAAAGGACAACAGCTATGTCTTTATTAGTAGAAGTGGTAGTAACAGTATTTCCATGCTGTATGCTACAATTGGGGACTGTAAGGCACTAAGGTGTTAGACATAGGTCTCATCTGTTTCACAAGGGTAGAAGAGTCACAGGAGTCTACCAGCCCATATCATCAAGAATACTACCAAAAATTCAGGGAATCTTCACACTAACACTCACAAGAGAAAAATAAAAAGCAGAAAAAATGTGCATGCTAAACTACATTCTGTTTGAGCAAAAGGAGAGGGCACAGTGGACCAAGACACCCCAGAGGGATCATAAGGAGGGTATTTTGTGTTGTTTACCCATGTACCACAATGGAACTGTACCTAACTTCCATCTCTCCCCGAAGTACACTTCTCCATCTTTACAGCATCCTTAAAAGTCCTTGATGTGCTTGGCCCCTTTCATCAAGACCTCCATATGAACTGCAAATTCCCACTAAAGGCTGGAGTTTCTGATCTCAGTTTAGTAGAAGCCAAAACTTTTTTTTTTTATTTTTTTTAATACTAGAGGTCCCAGAGCATCAGCAACCCTTTACAAAGACTCTGCAAGACAACAACAAAAGCAATATGCTACTAAGACTAAGAGTTTTTGCTGTGGCTCCATGAATGAGTTTTGGCAACATATAACTTCTTGCAGTTGAAGAGTTAGCATGTTGTGCATGTTATAACACACACCTATCTATGAATATGTTTATTTTTCTGGAGTAGAGTTCATAAATCTCATTAGATTCTCATGAAGGATCATATTCCACAGAAGACTAAAAATCAAAGGTTCAGATCTGGATTCAGCAAATTATACAATGCAAGCCAATTCTGGCCTATTGCTTGTTCTTATAGAGTTTAATTGGAGCACAGTTGCACTCATATCTTTACCTGTTTCTGTGGCTGTTTTGACACTCTAACAGTAGGGCTGAGTAGTTCCAACAGAGACCACATGGCCTCTAAAGCCTAAAATATTGACTATCTTGCTCTTTACAGAAAAAGGTGCTGATCCCACGTTTAGATAATATCTTTTAGAATTATCCACTATCCTCCAGGAATACTGGCTAACAGTGTACCAAAATCCAAAGTGAGAAAATGATTTCATAATCTGTCCCCCTGCTCCATTTGCAACTTTATGGATTAATAAACCTGCTATAGATTGGCAGACTGACCTCCTTTGAAGTCCAGCAGACCAGCGAAGCCAAGAGGGAGACTAGTTAGAATTCCTCCAAGGCACCCTGCCACAGGCACCCTGGACCAAGTTTCTTTTGCAAACTCTAAAGTAGAGATATTCAGGCAAGAGAATTATCATCACTCTAAATAATTCAAACAGAGTTTGTAGCTGCTGGCTACAAGCCAAACATGAGAAATTATATAATTAGCATCAGTGCATAAAAGACTACATAAAATATGCTAATGCTCTCAACACATTCAGGCAAAGCTGCAGAGTGATGCCATCTATTAACTAGCCTACAGGATCGGTCCAAATAAGGAGAATCATCTTAAGAGTATTTTTAAAGTAATGCTATCAATCAGATTGATAGAATACTTCTCTTGGGCTACAAAACAGGTTAACAAAAAGTCTTACTCTAAAGTGTTTTAAGTTGTAGATTTCTATTTTCAGTGCATGTTTTCATAGTATATTAATTTTACTATCCTTAAGTCAAGAACCAATTTTTATCATTTTGTTTTTACTTTTGTATTGAATAGCTCTCATCACTCTGATAGATTTGCTGGCAGATCAGTTTATGTGTACAGACTATAATTACACGTGCCTCCTCCTCATCCAGTATTCAGAGAACAAGACATGCAGACATTGTAGTGAATATGACCACACAGCACCTTATGCTATGCAGTGTTGTTCTGCTAGCATCTTCCTTGCTTAAAACCTTACGAACTATCTGCTTTACTTAGCTTTATAATTCATACAGGAAGCTAGGTATTCATAGCCAGAAACAAGAGTTGCATACACTAACAGTTTCTTAGAGGAAAAGAATAAAGTCATCTTTTGGGATCCATGTGGGATTGGTTTTAGGACCCCAGAAGTACCAAAGTCTACAGATGTTCAAGTATCTGAAATAAATAAAATGGCATGATATTTGCATATAACTTACACACATTCTCCTGTATACTTCAATTCATCTCTAGATTTTTTTAATGATACCTCTTGCAATGTAAGTGTTATGTTAATAGCTGCTATCCTACACTGTTTTGGGAATAATGACAAGAAAAATTGTCTGCACATGTTTAGTAAAAGTTCAGTTTTTTCCTAATATTTTCTGTGCTTGGTTGGTTGGATTTGTCAGATGTGGAACCTAAGGATAGAGAGGGTCAATGGTATTTGCAAATCTAATCTTAATATCAGGGAACAACTCAGGAGACTTATTCTATTGAACGATATGGCAACAAGCTGGGCTTTCTGAGCCTCTGTCTTTGGGTTCCTACACAGCTCTTATTCCATTTTCCAATCTGAGTTTACTAAGAATTTCTGCCAACCATGGATGGCCTCTTTCTGTGAGCTATTTGTGGAGAGATCTTTCATCATAAGTCAGTGTCCCCCACATTGACTAGCATATTGTTCAGATAAATGTTTGTTAAATAATTCAAAATAAAGATCTAAAATCTGTTCCACTTCCATCAACAGATGAGGGTTTCTAAGCACCCAAACATACTGACATTAAGTAGTAATACTTGCCCATTACATTGCACTTTTAGAGTGTGGTCCCCCCTACATCATCTTGGTTGATTCTCATGATGATGTTTTGCGACTGTCACTTCTTTTGTCTCCATTTTACCAGTCGGTAAGTAATTTATCCAGGGTCACACAAGTGATAGGGGTGGAAGTTAGTATGACCCATGACCCTCCATTTCCAGGCTTATCTGAGGTCATGCTTGATGCTGATGTACTAACTTTCTAAATGATGCAGCTTCACATGATAGAACAGGTCTAGACTAGAAGTCAGGAAAAGCTTCAGGCCTCAGTGCTGACACTAACCACTTTACGTCCCTGGGCTTTGGCTGACTCACATGAAAGAACTAACCTAGAAATTCCCTAAGGTTCTTTCATCTCCAACAATTAGAGATTCTATTGAGCAAAAGTAATCCAGTTCCCAACTGATCTATCTGAAGGAAATATACATAGTATGAACTCTAAGGGAGCCTCTATAAGCAAATAAAAGGGATTTTGCATTAAGCACATCCTCAGATGATTCATGCTACAGGTCCCTCTTGGCACAGTTAACCAAGGGCTACTTGTAAACAGTTGTTAAAGCATTTCTATGACCTTCGCATAGAAATCAAACTTTTGAGCTAGGCATGCCAAAGTAGAGTGCCTAGCCTTCCTTGCCTTAGTTGGGAGATAGCTGTTTTGCTATCAGCCTGACCCCTGGGGAGGAGTGGGAGCTGGAGATTTGGGTTCAATCACACGGCTAACAATTAACTCAACCATGCCTATGTGATGAAACCCCAATTAAAACTTGGGACATCAGAAACTTGGTGAGCATCCTGGTTGATAAACTGGGAGTGTGACGAGTCCTCATTCCACGAGGTAAGGACACAGAAGCTCTGCATTTGGGATGCCACCAGACCTTGTCCTTTATGTTTCTTCATAAAGTTCAATTGGCTGATCCTGATCTACATCCTTCAAAATAAAACAATAATCATAAATAAAGGGCTTTTGTGAGTTCTGTGAGTTGCTCTGGAAAATTATTGAACCTGAGGAAGAAATAGGAACCTCTGCATTTATAGCCACTTGTTAAGAAACAAGGGAAGCCTGGGGATGCTAGCATTTGTGAATGGTTCTGAAGTGAGAGTAGAGCCATTTGGGATGGTGCCTTTAACCTCTGAAGAATGACTGCAGGCATTTAGCTTGGAATTATGCTGCAGTCCACCTGCCACTACAGAGTTCTGCATGAGGATATGTCAGACACTTTCCATCTCTGGCCCTTAGCATTATCCATTTCCTCTGCCTGAAGCATTCATCCTCTAGGACCTTCATGGCTCCTTTGCCTCTTATTTGCTCAAATGTCACCTTACTGAAGTCCTCCTCTCTGGCATCCTGCCCACACAATCCCTTTCCTACTTCACTCGTCATAGCACTTACCTTCTAATGGACTATGTAATACTTAGGGTTTTATATATTAAATATATTCCTCTGATAGAATGTAAGCTCTATATAGACAGGAATTTTTCTCTAGCTCACTGTGATGTCTAGTGCTCCGAATAGTGTCTGGTACACAGTAGATATTCACTCAATATTAGTGAAATTGAGCTGATCTATACTATAGGCATGGAGAAACATATAAGATCAGGTTTTTGTGATATAATAATTTAGTTCATGTTAATTATCTGTAAGCCCACTTACAGAGTATATAGAACTCTCTTAAACTTCCATGTTGGTAAACTAATTACACCCAGTATGGTTTAGATGTGAGATGTCTCCCAAAAGCTCATGTGTGAAACAATGCAAGAGTGTTTAGAAGTGAAGTGATTAGATGGTGAAAGTTCTGACCTAATTGGTGGATTAATCCACTGATATGGATTAACTTCCTGGTAATTGTAAGCAGGGAGGTGTGGCTGGAGGAAGTGGGTCACTTGAAGGCATGCCTTTGGGGTTTATATCTTGTCCTGGGCAAGCAGGGTTATCTCTGCTTCCAGCCTGTCATGCCCTGAACCACTTCCAGGGCCATGCCCTTCTGCCATGATGCTCTGCCTCATCTTGGGCCCAAAGTTATAGAGTCAGCTGACCATGGATTGAAATTCTGAAACCATGAGCCAAAAAAAACTTCACCTGTAAGTTGTTCTTGTCAGATCTTTGGTCATAGCTACAAAATCTGACTAAAACAACATGGTAATATTTTATATCTCACTTGAAGAAGAAGCACAAGTACTCTCTTTTATAGTATTATTTTGGTGCCAGGGATTGAACCAAAGGGTGCTCTATCACTGAACTACATCCCCAGCTCTTTTAACTTTTTATTTTCAGACAGTTGCTGAGGTTCTCCTTGAACTTGCAATCCTCCTGCCTCAGCCTCCTGACTCACTGAAATTATAGGAGTGTGCCACCAGACCCAGCTTTTTCATAGGTTTTTAAAAAATAAACACTAATCTTCTGACTTCTAATGGCTTTCTGTGAATAACTCTGTTGAAAGGTTGTCAAGTGTGAAACAAAGGCTAAGTTGACATTAAGATTGGGGGGCAGACCTATGAAAGAAGACATTTTTATTTCCTGTAGAAGTGATAACCTCAAAACTTTGTAACCTCAGTTCTCAGAAGTTAGGCAGAGCTCTGTGTCATATCAGTGAGATGTCCCAGCTTGGTGTGTCCTATGAGTGGGTCACCCACAAGCAAACAAAAGACAATCACTAACTCAGGGCCCTGTGTATGTGAGTGACTAACTGTAGAGACTGACTTGTCTCTGAGTGAGGCCATACTAATTTCTACCCTGACCATCTGACAACAGTTGGCCTTGACTCTCCCTTCCCCTGTGCTGATAAGTTCGTCCAATTGCTGATGTTTATTGACAGGGCTGCTGCTTCTATTTGACTTTGTCCTATGATTATGTGACTAGAACCACATAAATTTAGAGATACTCTACTTCATCATATCTGTTTCAGGCCTCTAAGAAAAATGAGGCTCATGATTTCATAGTGCTTTATTCTGCCTATTGAAACATGAAGGTAAGTCACCCATGCTTCCTTTATTCCTTTTTTTTTTTTTAACTAAAAGCTTATCCATTTTTATTTTCCAAGCTGCTGGGAGAGAAAATCTAGGTGAAGCAGTAAAGAAACATCGAATATCAGTATCTTATTATATTTTAGTTACTCAAAACACTTATAGTAATGGAAATCTATAAAGACAGTTAATAAAGACACATATCAAATTATTACCCCATTTTAAGAGTGAATTTAATATACCCTTCATATCAAGTATTGTCCACAGTGATTTTTCATTTCTTCAGCTTTCCTGTAAGTAGACACTTAACTTTCCAAAACTTCTTTTGTTTAAACTCCAAGAATGTTTGAACCTACAAGGCTCTTAACACGTGCTTGGGATGGGGAATTTAATTGGCAGATATCGGAAAGGAATGAAAACACACAAAGAACCTGTTCTCTCCCTTATATAAGGCTTGTTAAAAAATTAATCAGAGCCGGGCGTGGTGGCGCACACCTGTAATCCAAGTGATCTGGGAGGCTGAGTCAGGAGGATCGCGAGTTCAAAGCCAGCCTCAGCAACTTAGCGAGACCCTAAGCAACTCAGTGTAGACCCTGTCTCTAAATAAAATACAAAATAGGGCTGGGGATGTGGCTCAGTGGCCAAGAGTCCCTGAGTTCAATCCCTGGTTCCAAAAAAAAAAAAAAAAAAATTAATCAGGAGTCTATTAGGCTGAGATGGTTCCAGCACGTGGGGTTCTGAAACCCAACTCACTGTAAGAGGTAAAATAAAACTTAAGCTTGACCAATCAGATACTTCCAACTAACCTCTAACTAGAATGTTACAAATAAAACTATTGTTTCACTTTAAATATTTAAAAATATTTTGTCTCACTTCTACATTCACCTTATAAAAAACCCTTCCCTACCATGCCCTTTAACTGTTGGATTCCAAACCACTTTGGGTTTAGTGCTGCCCCATTCATGAATTGCTGTCTGCTCCAACACATTCTTTAAAATTTTAACATGCCTAAGTTTATCTTTTAATATTCACTACCTGACTTCAGACAGAGATTGACCCAGTCAAATATGGACACTGAGCTTGAGGTTACCTGCCATTGTTGCCACAAGGACACATGTGAGAGTTGCTATAGCTTTTCATTTCTTTCTTTTTTTTCTCAGAATTTTTAGGCAACTAGGCTATTGGTCTTTGACTAGATGGCCCTAAGAAATGCAACTAAGTTGTGAAGAGCATGGGCCTAGAAACCAGAAAGACCTTATTTCAACTTCCTTCTCTGCCCTTATTTATCCTCAGGCAGAATTTGGATGCTTAAGACTCAAACAGCCAGATTTAATGACTCAAATTAATAAGATGCTATCTGGCATGAATACAATTAAAGCACTGGATGGAGGCTCAAATATGCAATTAAGCAAGGAGAACCTGGCTTGATACCATATCAGAATACTCCAAAGATTTTAGCAGGTCAAAAGTTAACCATAAGACTGCAGTGTTTGGCTACTGACAAAATAAATTATGATCACTCTTAGGATTTATTTGAATAAGTGTGATGTCCCTATCAAATATTTTTTATTCTCTACATTCTTGAAGGCCCCAAGGAGTACTATGTTCAGTACTAATGCCATTTTAGATAAGATATTGCTAACTACGGAGTAGCCAGAGAAAAGTAACCAAAATAATAGAGTGGTCTTTGGAAAAATATCTGTAGAACTTTGCCTTAAAAAGCTGGAAAATCAGTCTGGAGGAAGTAGTAGGCCATAGTCCTCAAGCATCTGAAGGGTTGAGAGGTGAAATAGATTCCTACTAAATTCATTGTTGTAGATAACATTTCTTAGGTCCTTAGTATATTCACGGTACCTAAAGGTGCTCTGGGATGTAGAGATAAATGATTCATAGCCCAATCTCAAAGCACTTATAATGAAGTAAAATGAAATATAAAGAGTCTGGGATCCTCAATTTTCATTCTAATTCTGTGACCCACTGTGCATTTGACTGTGATGGTTTATTTTTTGGGTCAACTTGACTGGGCCAGAGAATAGCCAGAATAAATATATTTTATGGGAATGTCTGTGAAGGTGTTCCTAAGTGAGACTACCATTTGAATAGAGGCACTCCATAAAGTTAACAGCCCTCTCCAATGTGGGTGGGCATCACCCAATTCATTGAGGGCCTAAATAGAACACAAAAGCAGAGCAAGAAGGAATTTACATCTCTCCTCCCCATAGGCAACACATCTTTTTTTCTGCCTCACTTCTTGACTGGAGCAGCTTATTTCATTTTCTCCTGTTCTTGGACTGGAATTCACATTACTAGGTGATTCTCATGTTTTTGTGCTTGAACTGAATTGCATAACTGGCTTTCCTGGGTTTCCAGTTTAGAGATAGCACATCATGGATCTTCTCAGCTTCCATATGCACCTGAACAAATTTCTTATAATCTCTCTCTCTCTCATAGACTATAGATAACTACCTGGGGAGCCCTGACTAACACAATGGCTTTTGGCAGTTTCTTAATTTCTCTTACCTTGGTTTTCTTAATTTGTAAAATAATACTATAGTATTTTTCTGAAAATTGAATACGATCAATATTTACAAATTATATTAATTTTTAAAAATGGTTCAGAACACAAGATAGAACTATCAAAATGCTGGGATAGAGAAAAGAACAAAAGAAAAAAACAGGAAAAAAAATGAGAAGTCAGAGATTGATAGAAACCAAGTAGAGCAAGGCTTTGGAAAGAAGGCAACTGTTGAATTGAACTCAAATGGCAAGAGGGATCTGGGTGGGGAGGGAATGGGGAAGGAAGAATAATGTTTTGGGTTGACAGTATGTATAGAGGTAGAGATCTTGGAAATAAAAGGCTTTCCTGGGTTTCCAGGAAGATCAACAAATAACCCTGTTGGAGTGCAGAAAAGGAATAAAGTGATGATAATAGGTGGAAGGATATGACAGAATTAGTTGACTGTCCTTGAATGACATGCCAAGGAGTCTGTGGGCAGTGCAGGGCTATTTAAGTAAACTGAGGAGAATCAATCTATGCACAAATATGGCATGGAGTGACTAAAAGCTGTAAAGGAAAAAAATTAACAAGCAAATTAACACATCTTTATATCAATCCAATCAAGAGATTATGAGGAGATAAGATAATGATAGTAGAATCAGAAAGCAGGGAAGCAAAATACTGGTTATGGGGAGTGAAGTTGAAGGGTGAGTAAAAATGGCTCCATGTTTTGCAACCTCTGTGCTAGGGAAAGTGCTGATGCCATGAATCAACACAGGAAACCAGAAAGAGAAATAAAGTTGACCAAGGAGATGATGAGTTCAACTGTGGGATGTGTTGAATTTCAAGTGGCTGTGAAATACTCATGGGCAACTTCATACCAGAAAGTTGGAGATATGGTTCTGAAGCTTATGAAAGGAGTCAGGGTTAGAGCTGCATATTTGAGAGGAGACATTTAGAGGTTAGGAATGTGTTGTCTGATATAGACAAACTTGGGTTTGAACTCTCTGTTCAACACTAACTAGTTGTGTGGCCTTGAACAAATTATTTATCATCTCTAAGCTTAATTTCCTTAATTGTAAAATTGGGAAAATTATACATACTTCAAAGGCTTTGCTTATTGCATACCATCTGGTCGCCATTTGTCACCATCACTGTCTACCATCACCATCATTGCTAAAGCCATTAAAGTAGATGAACTTGGCTGGGAATAGAGTAATTAAGTAAAAAAAAAAAGGTTGAGGAATGAATCTTAAGGAACAATTACTAGGGGATATATGGCAGAAGAGCAAAGCTCAAAGAAGCTCAGGAGTAGTCAAAGCAGTGGGCAGAAGACCAAGAGAGCAGAACACTGTAAAGATCAAGGGGAAAGAATTTCAAGGAGGGAATCAGCAAAACATCAGATGCTACAATGACATCAAGGAAGATAAAGAAAAGAGAGAGAGAGAGAGAGAGAGAGAACATTGGATACAAATATTTGAGGGCTATCCTTGCTTTTTGTGTATTGGATCTGTTACATACGTGGTGGGTATGAAAGCCAGTTGCAAATGAAACAGTATTCAAAATGGAAGTTTCACCCAGACTCCAAGGAAATGTGTTCCAGATACTGAAGTGAATTATGAGATGGATCATCTTCCAGAAATCTCAAAGGAGATATAAACAGATCCAGGCCTTAGCCTTATTACCCACTTCAAGGATATAAAAGGCTTAAGTTATTGGAGAGAAATGGGATCTGTGAGAAGCATTTCTTCAGAGGACTGTGCTATTAACTCCATCATTTCAAAAGAAGGGGAAAACTCCCCTTTGCCTCAATAGGGACTTCACTGGGAGATCCAAAGTGCTTGGTCAGTACCTTCAGTGGATAGGGGAAATAACAGAAATAACTGACCAATGTTCAGGTGTTTGGTTTTCACCTGAGACCTTTTGATAACAGTAAAAGAGGTTCAGCTGAATTGTGTGGCCTGTTCATTAGAGACAAAGGAAGTACAATTGATTTGATGGATTTGAAGGTCAAGTTGGCATGTAGCTGATTTAAATTTTTCCCAAGAAAAGCATCTGAGGTCAATTGGCAGAACTTTAGAAAATAAGAACTGAGGGAGACACAGCCAAAGCTGGAAGAAACAGAACTGTCCTCATGAACAGAATGGACTGTTCCCAGTGAGAGTCCCTGAAGGGCCCTAGAAATCACCCATCAGAGAAGTAGGCTTTAAATAACAATTGCTAGCCCAGAGAGTGTTACACCATCTTACAACAGTACAGCCAAGTAAGGACATCCATCTCCCCTTCCTCATCACCCTGCCCCACACCCTTCATTCCTATTCCAATCTGGATCAAAAGCTGCAGGAAGCAGGTGAGCGAAAAGGAAAGCATCAAGCCCACCCTTGTTCTGTAGAGGTGATGACTCACTATGTTGGGTTCTAGGTAGGAGTGAAAAACAATTCCAGTTTTAAATGACCATCATGTGGGAGTAGGTATTTTTCACTTCTGAAATGAGATGGCAATTTGTAACTGGAAGAGTCCATAACACTTTTTACTATCATAGTGGGGACCAGAAGGATATTGAGATCATAGTGGTATCCTCCAGTGGCAAAATAACTTTGCTATTATCTAAAATGATGGTGATATTAAAAAAAAAAGCTGATAAAACCCCATAATCTTGTGTTTCCATGTACCAGTAACCCAAAGTAATAAAAAGTAAGTCAGAACGAAGATCCAGGACAGTATTTATTATTCTTAACAGTTGTGCAGAGAAAAAAAAAGACACAGTGGTTTGAAAAGAGAGTGGAGATGGTTGAAGGCTCCTTTAGAATAGGAGAGATCCGGAGGCCTGACTTTTGGCTAAGGAGAAAGAGACAGATAGGGTAAAACAGAAAATCCACAAGAGTAGTAGGAAAGGGATTCTAACAAAGAAGAAGGTCACAAAAAAACAGGACAAAATCAGGAATGTTGTCATTGCTTTTTAGAAAAGAAGAGAGACTCTTCTTCCTTTGAAAGATGAGGGAAGCAGGGGAGAGATATGGAGACATGAAGATATGGTCTAGAAAGAAAAGAAATAAAATCATTTATGGTGAATGACTTTGATTATCCTCTGGGGCTAGAAGGAAAGATCACTGTCTAGGAATGATGGCAGTGGGTGGTATTTATTATTCAGGAAGTTCAGAATTGGACCACTGTGTACAAACTGGAGGGAGATTAATTTTGGTTCAATATAATAAAGAACTTGTTAATGATCTGCACTACTGGACAGTGGAATTGGCCTTCTTATAAAGTTGTAAGTCATTGCTCACAGAAGGTTCTAGCTGGGGATGGAGGTACTACTGCTGTTTTGCTGTAGGGAGGATTTCTATATGGTGGGAAAGGGGGAATGGATGACCCTCAAGACTCTTAGTGCCCAGGAATCATGTTCAATGCCACATTTTGTAGGGTTTTCCATGTCAACAATCCATGCATACCCTGTTACTGAATACAATAAAAAGAAGCCCCCAAGGGTCAAAGAGAACATGTTAAGGAAAGATTGTATGTGCTACACAATGCCTTGATTTCCTAAGTAGAAAATTATCTATTTGTGGCAAAGGAAATAGCTTGTGCTTGAGTTAGACTCTGTCTCCAAAGTGCAATACTCTATATGTCTCTATGGCTTGGCAGTCGATTAAATTTGAAATATCACTATGTTCTGGGAAACTTTATATTTATGTATGAGCTCAAAGGCAACTATGGACAAGAAAGTCTCCAGAACCCCCTAGAGTATTTCCACTGCTAAAAGGCAAATAGGATTACAAGCAAAGCAGGCTAGCCAATGTGCTCTGTCTTCAGAACTCAACCCAACAAAAGCCCCCAAACCTTCTATTTCAAACATCAGAATGAACTCTACAAAGCCATGCAATCAGGAATGGGCATATCATATTTTGCATTTTTCTCTATTAGGACAGCGAAATGTCACAAAAACTTGGCCATTATTCACCTAGACAACTATAATACATCCTTAAGAAAAGAACTTTACATTCCTAGAATTGATGTCTATAGAAACAATAAACTATTCCAGCACCAACAAGTATCAATGTATTCAATTGATAGTATTCAATGCTATTTGTCCCGTATTTAATATAAACTGCCTCCTAATCCAATTAAATCTATAAAGAACTGTCAGTCTTCTGTGATCCATTAGTTCTTTTACCATAATTTTTTCAGGAGAAAGAAAATCCATGAGAAGCAGCAGCAATGCTTAATATTCTTGGTCAGTACCTGTGATCCCTTGACATCTTTAGACATAAGCAACATTAAAGGCCAGTAAGAAGGGTTGTGTTTTACATGTTACCTTCTACAGTTTTTAGCACACTGCCTGCAACATATTAGCTTATTGAATAAATCAATGAATGAATGAATAAATGAATTTTTTAGTAATAGCTTAAAAACCATGTAACAGTTAGCTGAGGATGTAGGTTAGTGATAGAGCCCTTACCTAGCATGTGTGAGGCTCTGGGTTTGATCCCTAGTGCTACAAAATAAATAAATAAACAAAACAAAAACCACTTTAGGAGGAGGCCTGGTCTTTATCCAGACTCTGTACATCTTCCAGTGTTCTCAATGACCTCATAATTTCCCAGCATCACCAGCCTCAGGACAGAGCAGCAGGGCCATTAGAGACCCCTTTGGTAAAATCGCTGTGGACAGAGAGAGAAGGTAGAGGGAGACATTTCCCAAGGGCTGGGACTCCTGAATGCTGTCAGATATAGAAGTCTGTCTGGTTCTTCTAAATGTGATTTGGTTTACATTTCCAGAGCTCCCTTTCAGAGAACAGTGGCTATCTTCAAAGTTCACTCTCTCACCTTTACCATAGGAATAAAAGTTGAGAGTGAGAAGAAATAGAAATTGCTTTTGGGTTCTAAAGAATACCAAAAGCCAATCTTGATGACATCTGACTCCAATTAAGTCCTGCAAATGAATCTCCATGGCTGAGTCCAGCTGCAATCCACCAGGAGGTATATTTCAGCTGAGGTGTCATTCACTAAGTAATAAGGAACACAGTTTTGAACGTGCTTTGACATTTATTATCTTATTTGAGGTCCATTACAACCCAGAGGAAAAAAGGCTTTTTACAGAATAAGAAGCAGGCTTGGAGTCGTAGAGACCACACAGCAAGTGGGAGGTGGACCTTAACTAAAATCTATGTCTTCTAAGGTTGTTCCAATGCCATTTCTATTATATCTGGTTTGCACCCTATTTTCTTATCAATCAGAGTTGGAGAAAGTATTGGGATCCCTGTTGTGAATGGAGCCTGACTCAACTTCTGTCATATTTCACTTAGGATAAGAGTCCCAGAAAAATGATTAGGATAGAATATTCCTGGATACACTTGCAAGCAGATCCTGGGTACCCAACCTCATGGAGGTCCTTAAGAGAAGCTGAGGAAATGTCCCTTCTAGAATCTCATACCCAGGAAGGTCACTGCTCCAACTGGGTCTGTCTAGTGTAGGGAGGAGCAAGAATGGTGGTCTGCAGAGATAGAAACCTACACACACACATGCACGCACACACACACATGCACGCGCACACACACACACAAACATACACACCGTGTCCCAAAGGCCTTAGTGCAGTTTTGAGTTTTAATAACTGCAGAAATATAAGTACTACACATTTCACAAAAAGGTCATGTGAAAGCTTAATGACTTGTATTTCCTCAATACTTACTGGTAAGTAATACACTTTTATTTTTAATTTGTTAGTTCATTCCCCATTTACCAACTTCAATCAGAGGGGCTGAAACATTCTATAACATATACATGATATACTTACAATACACACAGCAAATGAGCCAAATCACACATCTCATGCTAAACCTGCACTCAACTAAAAGCAATTTTCACATGTCCTATTGCGAAAACTAAGTTGTTCCTAACCAAACAGTGATCTGCTTGTAGCGTTGGCTTCTCTTTTCCTTCCTTTCTCTTTTAACCCTAGAGCACAACATTTCATTTATACCAACTCAATGTGATCTTCTTGGATGCAATCCATCTTGCTAGAATCCTTGCAGAACCTCACTTTGTCTTCAACCACATTAGCTACCCTCCCAGAGGATTTTCATCACACATCTTTAACATTTTCATATGGGAATTTCTAACTATAATGAACCTCACAGAGTCCAAAGCAAAACCCTGTGGTGTGACTGCCAGTGAACAAGTGCAGTCTCCACCTACAGGAACCTTACAGATAAATTTGAACAGAGATTTCCCATCAGAACATTGAACATCAATCTATAAATCAGTACCTTTTGGACAGGGCAGTTCAAGCAATTAAAAACACAACCCCCTATGCCATTCAGACCACACAGTTTCATCTTAGTCAAAGGGATTTCAAGAGGGGCACTGTCAAATGCATTACTGAAATTCTTAGACTGTGACTTACCAGATAAGGAGCCCTAACTGTGAATGTTCAGATGAGGTGAAGAGTAGCCTAGTCACAGCTCTATTGCCCATGTATTCTACCAATAAATACAATGCTATAATTGCAGAGCCCAAAGACAGATCAAACAAACAAACAAACAAATCAGTTGACTTATAATCCAAGATCAATTAAAATCTCTACAGCGCCCAATAATTCAGGTTGATTTTTATTCTCTAGGAGGATGTTCAAGTCCCAGCTCACAGTACCTATAAATGAGGAAATCATTTGGAAACAGGGTCTTGGCAGATATTCTCGAATTTATCTGGGTAGGCTCAAATCTAATAACTGGTGACCTTATAAGAAGAAAGAAATTTGGATACACATACTGACCCATGGGGACGAAGGCCACACAAGGACAGAGGCAGAGATTGCTGCCACAAGGCAAGGAATGCCAAGGACTGCTGACAACTCCCAGAGACTAGAAAAGGCCAGGAAGGATTCTATCTTAGAGACTTCATAGAGTATACCACTGACCATGCCTTAGTGCTGGATTTTGGTTTCCAAAACTGTGAGACAATAGTTTTTAGGGTGGTCTTTTTTTTAATTTCAAAATTATTATTTATAATTAAAACATAAAAATTTATATGTTTATGGGATACAGTGTGAGAGTATGGAGGTTTCAGTATATGCATACATAGTATAATGATCAAATCAGGGTAACTAGTATATTCCTCCACCCCCCAAATTTATCATTTCTTTGTGGTGATAACATTCAAGAGTCTCATTTCGAGCAATTTCTCTTATTTTTTAAGTCACCCAGTTTAAGGTACTTTGTTATGGCAACCCTAGGAAACTAATGCAACTTGTAAACAAAAATATGAAAGCTTAAAGTAATGCCTATTGACATCAGCATCAAGAACACGTGGAAATTGATTGATTACAGCAACCAAGCTCTAAAAAAAGTAAAGAGATTGAGAGATACTGAGGCTGTTGATGGGGGCTGGGACCTGCAGGGGCGAGCCACCCACGGCAGTGAGGTGAATGGGTGAAGAACCTGGCAAAGTAAGTGTTGGGACACTGGCTTTGAGGATAAGGAGGTGGACAAACTGTGACATTCAGTGTCAGGTTCATCACCAAGGAGTGAATGCCAGGTGGACATTTCTCCATAGAATCTTGTCACTTTTGAATGGTCACAAATCATAAATGTATCAGTTTGTCATCAACATCTAAGCAACACCATGTTGAGCTTCCTGTCTCCAATTTGGCATTTTTCCGGAGAATGTTTCATCATTCTAAATTAGACAGCAGGCCAAGCATAGGAAGGATCTGTCGGCCTCTCCGTCTGTCTCTATATATAGTGTTCTATCCACCATTCCGAAGGTGCTAAGACTCCACTGATTGATGACGATGGCGCTAAAATGGTTACATTCTGAACTAGAACAAGGAAGGCGTTTTATTCCACGTGTGAAAACTTAGGGGAGAAAAGAGGATCCCTCACAGTTTCTAATATTGATCTGGCTCCCGTGTGACCCCGTGAATTATGAGTCTATAATGGCAAAACTCTTCACTGGAAAGACCTTAAGCTACATCCCTAGGAGCTTTCCTAGCAATAATTAGGGGATGTATTATTGCTAATCCCAAACACACTGGGAGCTGGGTTAATTTTGAAAGATAAAATAAAAGTGCTGCCTCTCAGCAAAAGGCCACTTCTTGGTGCCATTAAATCAAGCGCAGCCCCGCACAGGGCCCAGAGTATTAATTCTGAAGACGCCTGTACCCCCCACTGACATGCCTTTGAGGAAGCGGCTATGGAACAGGCCAAATGAAGCATCAATTTGCAAATACCATTTAGCAAGTACAGATAAGCTGGGCTAAATCATGCTCGGAGCACTTAAAAAAAGATTCAAATTTTAATACATTAGCACCAGAACATGCTGTACAAGCAACAGGAAAATTGCAGTTGTCAACGTGTGAATTTAGTTTCAGGGTAAGTTCACCCAAGGAAGTAAAAGCTCAATTTAGACTCTCTTCCTATCCGACTCTCCATCCCCCCTATATCCACGTGTTTCTTTTAGAATGGGGGAGGACACGTGACTCAGGAATGTATTTCACACCAAAAAATGGTTAGGGCACCTTCATCAGGGAAAGGATGTGTAGTGCTCACCAAAATGGGGTGAAGGAGTCTTTCAGGGAGCCAAGCCACAAAAGATGGATGAGGGGTGTGTGTGTGTGTGTGTGTGTATGTGTGTGTGTGTGTGTATGTGTGTGTGTGTGTGTGTTCGCATGCACATACACGCACGCATGTGTATAAGTGCATGTGCACACGTGCTCACGTGTACGTGTCTTTTCTTAATGAGAAAGCATTTTAAAGGAAATCTGCAAGGGATTTTTTCTGACAATTTTCTGTTGTACTTCTCAGAAAGTCTACCTGCCCATCATTGCAGGCGAACAGGAGGAGTAGGCTGTGCCTCCCGAGTTGAGAGCACAATGTCAACTGGGGAAGCTTAGCTGTGTGGGTGCCCCAAGAGTGGCCCCAGGTCTACCTGGAGGGCTGAATAATGAATCCATGGCCAACTCTGCTGATTTGAAACTAAGCTGTATTGCAGTTTGTGTCTGACATTCTGTTTTCTATATCAAAGCAACAAATGGATTTTCATTTCAGAATGCATCTGGTCTCAGACCATTCTATCAGAAGCAGCTATTTTCTTTTAATTTGAAAGTCAAAGCTGTTTATTTTTCTCAAAACTGTGCTGTCAGCTCTTCTGCCTGGCTGGAAATATTCACTTGTTCTACACTATGACAAAGTTGCCTTATTCTTAAGTAAAGGTAGGAGTGGGGAGTAAAGGTTGGAGTGGGGAGATGTATGTAAAAACATCACAGGTAAGGACACCTTACCTGTGATGTTTTTACATACATCTTTGCCTCAAAGGGCACGTCTATCAATTATAAAGATGGAATGCATTTACAGAAGACTTTAGAGGGAAGAGATGTCAGACTGTTCTTCCAGTTAGGATCCCTGAACCAAAATAAATCTCTTCAAATGAATACACACACACACACACACACACACACACACACACACATATTCATTGGGCATTTGTAATTTCAATAACGATGGGGCAATTATCTTATCCCTCTCAACACACCTGAAGTCATTTTTATATATGAAACAATTGTGGTATGTTTACATGCATACAGCTAATAATACCTATACAGCTATGTGCTGCTTAATGATGTGAACATGTCTTGAGAAAAGCATCATTAGGTGATCTGGTTGTTGTGTGAACATCATAGAAGATGCTTAAACTGGAATGGCTATGACATCACCAGGTGATAAGATCTTATGGAACCAGCCTTATATAAGTATATATGATTTATCATTGATCAAAATGTTGTTATGTGGCCAATGACTGTGCATGCATATAACATAGATACTACATGTGAACATGCATCTGCAGTGTTAGAGTGAGACCACTACATTACATCACCAATCCTATCCTTCAAGTATTGCCCATCCACTTTGTCAAAAGCTAACTAATTTGTTCTTTCAGGATAATGAAGCAAAAAAATTCATTATCACTTCAAAAAGTACTTCTAGTTAGAATTTGAATTGTCAATTAATATGTAAAAATTTCCCTAATTAAATATTAGCAAGGATTAGGTCTCTTAATTATAATAATGTTACCTGTGAAAATATTAAATTTAAGAAATGATCCATTGTACCAAAAAATCATTCTCAAAGTCACAACCTTTTATATTAATTTCCCCTTTTTATTGGTTGTCCCTTCTTTATCAATTAGAGAGGGTGGCATTTAGTTTATTAATGGAAGGACGCTTCCTTCCTCTTTTCTTGATGCCATTAACATATAAATTCCAAAGTTTTATAGGAAAGGGAATACCAAACCATTTTCTCAGGAATTAAAGGAGGCCACATGAAAGCCAAGCTTAGAAACATATTCAATGATTTTATGATCACAAATCCCTCCACTATAAATTTCAAGAAAAATATATAATTAAAAATGTAGAAATCCAACTGTGATTTTCTATAAAACATCAACCTAGCTATTAAATGGTTATAAATTAGCCATTAATAATTTATTCTTCTAAATGACTAACCTTTCCAATTATCATTTCATCTGTTTTCTATATTAAAAAAAATCAAAGAAATTCAAGATATAGGAAAGACATGCTGGTTGGGGATCTGAAACTGATTTGGTAGCTTTGGAGTTGACATAATCTTGGCCTGGTGCAGCTCATTTTGGAAAGCTGCCTCGAATTTCCCCTGGTTTTGAACTTTTTTTTTCCTTACCACTTTCATCTAGCAAGAAATCATCCTGGTAACGGAACTTCTCCGGTCCACATGCAATAAAAATGTCATCGTCACCAAAAAAGTCCTGAAGGCACATCACCTACAAGAGAAAAGCATGGTACTCAGCGAGGGGTCGCAGAACAGCAATTACAACAATGCATCCCTACAAGCAGACATCTGCATAAAGCCACTTCCCTCCTAATGGAATCAACAGGGCAGCTTCTCCAGAGGAATTTCAAAGGAAGGGCTCAAGCATCTGTTATTAGTAAGAAACATGTTACATTTCAGTTCTGCAGGAAGACGGGATAAGGCAAATAGAACCGGTAACTGTCACATTTATTACTTGATATATCAATAGCCTATGAGGTAAGAGCCCTTTGTTTCCATAATAGAGTGGACGCAAAAACATGTGGGAAGGGAGGTCTTCTGAATGCAAAACTTCTTGACAGCAACAAAAGTCAGCATATGGTTTTAGCAACAAATATGTTTTTTAGTAATTGATGCCATTATATGTGCATGATAATGATTGAAGAAAAATATCAGTGTCCTAATATGAACATAAAAATTTCCCATAGACCCATTCCACCTCTGGCTTAAGGAAAAATGGAACCCCTTATAAGGGGAATAATTGCTGAGGTTTAGATATGAAGACTTTCAGGCCACCACCCGATCAACACTAAGCACCTCAATCCCCAAATCCTCCAGCTTCTCACTGTGCTGCAAAAGGAGAGTTTCAATGCAAACTTGTGGTATTTTTTTCCATTTACTCTCCAATAAGAACTTTAAGAATGGTAAATGTCACTTTGCACGGAAATGTAGTCAAAATGAATAATTTTCAAGCATACTGCTGTCTGTCTTGGGAAAAGCTAGTAATGTTTTGTTCACAGTATGTACAATGCCAACATTGAGAACACTGCTGACTTCTGTCTCCTTGCAATTTCCTTTGACCACTTGGGAAAATCATAAGGTGACCAACTGAAGGCACCGAGCTCTCTGAAAGAGACTTTTGAATAGCATTTTCCCCTTGGGCATCTGAGGACCAGAGACAGACTCTTCCGCAATAGTAGATGCTTATTATCCACACCACCCTTGTTTGTCTGCATTTTCATCTGTGAGCACCTCTGGGGTTCTGTATTTTTGCAATTCCTGATGACACTACCCTGACACATCACATGTGCTGTAAGACACCGAGTTGTAAATCGGGATAACATAGCATTATTTGGAGTCCCCAAATGCAATGATGTATGGGCTTCAGATAGTCTTTCCAAATGATGTCACGTTTCCAAATAATCACTGAAGACTTAAAAAGAACTTTTCTACAACAGTTACTCAATACTATACATGAATAAGGTGCACCCATAGTTGTGTTTATTCTAAGAGGGCTTGAAGATGCAGGTGGTTTAAGAGGGATGTTGTAATCACTGAAGAAGATGGACCCAAGGGCTTTGAAGATCTGATTTCCCATTGGTTTAAAAAAGAGGCCTTTTGAATTTCGAGCCTGCCCTGTCACTCTGCTCTCACTCCAACCCTGACCCCATGATACTCCAGCTTTACCAGCACTGATGGCATGCCAACACATCCCAGGCTTTTTTTTTTCTTTCTTTCTTTCTTTTCTTTTTTGGTTGAACCCAGGGGCACTTAACCTCTGAGCTACATCCCGAGTTCCCTTTTCAAGAACTTTGAGACAGGGTCACCCTAAGTTGCTTAGGGCCTCGCTAAATTGCTGAGGTTGGTCTCAATTTGCCATCCTCCTGCCTCAGCCTCATGAGTCACTGGGATTACAGGAGTGTGCCACCAAGCCAGGGAAAGCCATTTTCCTTCTACATGGGTAAGTCTTTACTGAATGCAGATTCTATGCCAGTGGCACACAGCATTGACATACAAAATGAATACGACATGGGCTGGGGGTATAGTTCAATGGTAGAGCACTTGCCTAGTGTGCATAAGGCCCCAGGATCAATCCCCAGTAAAATAACAACAAAAGACATGATCTCTCCCTCAGACAAAAACGTGGACAATGAACCACAAAGACCTGTATTTCCTACAGTGTGGGTGGTGAACAGGTTTTGTACAAAAGTAGGTTCTAAGATCAATATCACATACCAGGTTTATCCAATGTAAACAGGTTCCTTTGTTTCTGAACGTGGAAAAACCCTTTAGTGTGCTAATATATACCAGGACTCCAAAGAGGAGACAGAAAAATCCCAAACTTATTTGATTCCAGAATTGCTTTCCCACACTGCACCATACAGTCCTTTGAACCTGTGCTGACAACCATAGTGCAAAAAAAACCCCCCCAAAACAAAAACCAAACAAACAAAAAAACAATTCAGGGAACACAAAGGAAAGAACAGTTACGCATGTTCTTCTGAGGCATGTGTTTCTCCAACAATAAATATTTATTTGCAAATTTGTTTACTCATTCAAACTTTAACCATGGGCCTACTGTGTGCCAGATTCTATGCCAACTGTTACAATGACAACTTTCTGAGAGATGAAAATACTGTTTTCTAAGAAAATAATCTTTCCTTTCTGTGTATTCTCACCTTTTGCATTTTAGAACATTAGGTTGCTACCTGACCAGATTCACCTATGTGTGCATGTTTTAAGTTACTGCTAAGTGGACCCATAACTATCATCAAAACTACAACATGTTATAAGCAGGTTGCCAGCCAACTCACATCCGTCATTTCACTGATGACTGTTTTCCAAGCCTGAAACTTACTTAAAGAACAGAACAAAGATCCGTTTTGGACAGTTTAGGCATAATTCTGTTGGCAACTGGGAAAGGAAATATGATGAACTTTTGATGTTCTTTCCAACACCAGGATTCCGAGAATATGAGAGGAACACAGTGATTGTTAAGGAAAAGTAACTGTCATCACTCAGCACAGAAAGGCCAGGGCAGTTCATTCCAGCGCCTCATACCTCTCGGGCTTCAGTGGTTGAAATCAAAGAATTTGTTGAGCTATCAGAAACTCTGCTGTTCTCTGTGCTTTCTGCTGTGCCTTATTCCTGCTCACAACTTCCCATCGGAAATGATGGGTAAGGTCAGTAGTTGAAATTCAAACATAAAAAAGCTCCTTGAGAGGAGAAGACTTAGTGAAAGAGTTGAGGGCAAAAGAGACTGAGACACAAGATTATAATACCGATGGATTTAGGATCATTGGTGTGAGTCACTTTATTCATGCTCTCACACTCCATCACTGATCTAGAGGCAGTTGTAATGCCTTCCATCTAGCAAAATAATAACAGGAAGATTTATTACCCTTTTCTCTAAGCAACTACACTTCAAGAATCTTCTTTGAGGCTTTAGGGTACATTCTGATATCAAGGGATTATAAAAAGTACAGAAATGTAAAACCTGCATTTTGCATAATAACCTGACTTTATATATCTATAAAGTGTTAATCCTTTTAAAATTTGATGTGCTCAAAATTCAGTGTGGTTAGCAGCTTTAAAAATGAGTTCCGTTTTGGGTGAAAAACATGTTTCTTGCGACAGGAGGATAGTGACAGTTGGCCTCTTCTGCCATGAAATTGCTGTTCAGTGGATATCAGATGTTGGAAGCATTCGTCAAGATCAGATACAGAGCAGAAGCAAAGGTTGAGATACCAAGTTTGAGAAGAGACATGTCCAGGGTATGAAGGGCACCCTTCCACACTCCTTCTGCCCCTCCCCTCCAGGTCTGGTATCTCCAATGCTCGCCCTACCCAGTTGCCCCACTGTGGTCATGTTGTGCTCCTGCAACGTTTCTGAAACCCAAGCCTTTCCTGACCCTCCTTCTCTTTATCCAGATTTCATAGTTCATCCTCCTGCTTTTGGACTTCGACATTTCCCTCTTGTGGATTTTTTCATCCCACCTTCTTCCTTTTCCAACTCATCCCCTCTAATTCTGTCAGTCTACTCAGTCTACTCTTCCTTAGCAAATTTTCAAAATCACTCTCCATGGCTCAGGAAACCATCAGTGGCCTGTAGTCATCGAATTCAAGATTGTCTTTTTGCCAGGTGCCTCAAAATCTGGCTCCAACCTATCTTTCATGCTTCCAGTTTTTAAGATGTGACAAAGTACCTGGTGTGTACTAAGCATTTGTTGGGTGGATATGGATGGAAAAATGAATGAATGAATGGATGGATGGATGGATGGATGGATGGATGGACAGATGGACAGGCTATGCTCTAAAGTGAACCATGTTCTAATTTATCTAATTTATCTAATTTATCTAATTTATCTGCTTTACTTTTTCTTCTGTAAAAAGGGACTTATTCTTTCCTGCTTGTGTGGAGTTTTTGGATGAAAAAGTTGTTGCTGTTCTGCATCAATTCCTATTGACTCTTCACTATTTAAATCCCTCCTATGGGAGTGCCTCTCCAACCACTTCAGTCCAAAGGGACTCATCCCTGCTCTGAAGCTCTAGTCATTGTTCAATACATGTTTATTGCCAGTCACTGTGCTGAGCCTTGAGATTACAACTGTCCTTAGTCTTTACCTTTTCCTTTTCAGTACATGTGTCTATGTATTTATTTCAAGAATTCCTAAGATACTGCTGTGAATCAGTAACTCAGCAGAGGGCCAGTTGCATTATCTTCCAGTGATTTTGTCAAAGGTCTAGAGTCAGATGGTTTGAATTCTATCTCTTTGCTCTAGTGTCATCTATGACTTGAGTAAGTCAGGAAAGCTCCAAACAGCTGTCTTGAGTCCTGTTTCTAAAACTCAAAAGCCAATCCAGTCAGAGACTGGGTCTCCTGCTGGGTGGTCTCCTTTAGCAGTACAAAGATGTCTGCCCTGGTGCTATTCCCCAAGAGCACAGCACTGTTGACAAGGAGAGGATTCCAAGTTAACCCAGATCTTCAACTTAGATGTTAGTCTCTTTCTTTGTGCCTGTTTATCATATCAATTTTTTAAAGGATGAGATGAATTAAGACTATGAATAAGATATGAATGAGATCTCGATATGTTCTAGTTATTTTAATTTTATTTATTAATTTGGTACCAGGGATTGATCCCAGGGGTGCTTAACCACTGACTCACATCCCTAACTCTTGTTTTATTTTTGCTTTGAGACAGGGTCTCCCTAAGTTGTTTAGGGCCTCACTAAGTTGCTGAGGCTGGCCTGGAACTTAACAATCTTCCTGCCTCAGCCTCCCAAGCTGCTAAGGTTACAGGCATGTGCCACCACACCTGGTGAGCTATTTTAATTAGCCAAATAAATTTTTACTTCCAAATAAGTACAAACCAAATGTATACCTAATATAAATAAATAAATAAATAAATAGTATGCAGTTCCAGGATAATATCCCAATAGGCTTCTTTTAAAAGTAGATTTGTACAAAATGTAGGAAATGGGTGCCTCTTATTGCTTCCAGAACAAGGATTCTACCAGTATTATTATTTTGATGAAATGCATATTTTTGAATTAGCATCATGGAATTAGGGCAAAGTTGGTAGTAGTCACTAACACAAAGGTGAGGTATGATCCATCCAGCCTATGATTTCCATTAGGCTTCCCTGGATAATGCTGTAAAAAATCATTTGCAAGTATGTACATGTGATATCACAGGTATAGTTCTGTGAATTACTGTTTTAACTCAGAACCTCTTGGAGTCTGCCATCAACTTTGAGATTTGTGGGAAAACAATTATCTGTTGAATTGTCCTGCACTAGAAAAGAAATCATATGCAATTCATAAAAGAGGTATTCTGTTTATGGCACACAGTGCTTAATATTCTATTAATTTTTGCTTCTCACGTAGTGCTTTGGTTATTGTGTAGAAATCTAATTTCAAATAAATAACATTTTATCTATTATATCAGAGTTTATTTCTATTGGTGTTTATGTAATGGCAAAGCTGAAGTACCTCAAAAGTCATAGGTGATTAAAATTACCAGATGTGCTGGAAATAGCCCTTTAATGAACATTAGGTTGCCTGAGTTCTGAGCCCCAAGTTGCCATATCATATGAATTGGATGAGTTAATTATATTCTCTGGTTTTATCATTTTCTTGTGTTTTTATGGATTCTTGTATGTTGTAACAGTAATTACATGATAAAAACATAAAGAAAAGATGGAAACTGTCTTTTTAGTGTGAACAGTTCTCTATGTATTACTATATTTAATCCTCAACATACATTATTATATTTAATGCTTTCCATTATGAAGGAGACAGATTGTATTTGAGAATAGTTAGAAGACTGCTACAGTTTGGATCTTTTGTGTCCCTCAAAGATGTGGTAAAGAATTGGCCCCTGCATGGCATTATTGGGAAGTAAAGGAACTACTAAAAGCTAAGGCCTAGTGGGAGGCCTTCAGGTCACTAGGAGTGTGCCCTTGAAGGGGAAAGTGGGACCATGGACTCTTCCTCTTTCTCTCTTTGACTTTCAAAAGAGGTGAGCAGGATTGCTCCACCATGTGCTCCTGCTGCCATATGCTGCCTTGCCACAGGCTCAAAAGTAATGGGGCCAACCAACCATGGACTGAAACTTCTAGAATTTGAGCTAAAATAACCTTTTTTCTTCATAAATTGATTATGTCAGGTACTCTTACAGTGATGGAAAGCAAACACAATGGTATTAGTATTCACATTCTACAAATAAAAAAGAGTTAGCCAGGTTAAGCAGATCAGTGGGAATTTGAAATCAGGTCAGTTAGACTTCAAATTCAGGTTGTAAACTACCAAGTTGCAGGGGGAACGTCTATTCAAATGCATAGAAATACGTACTCACATAGCCGCATCTTTGAAATTTTAGTTGACAAATCATTACAATGAACAATTACCACATATATTGTACATTAGTGGTACATAATAAGGAAGTATCTAATAAAAACACCTGCTTTTTTTTAAAGGTAGTTTGAATTAGAACTTGAATTAGAAAACATCTACCTTTTTCTGACTATGTGAAATCTGAATTCATATCTTTTTCATTAAGTCGTCATTATACACCCTGTCACAGGAGACTAAGCAGCATACGGGGAACAAAACATGCAGACAAATATGGACTTCCTCCCTTCTGAGCTTCCGGCATGAGTTGCTCTGCAAAGGCAGGGATTCAAACAAAGGCAATAAAAGCATCTGCTATTTACACATTTCCAAAGCAAGACCGTGGAATCCATTCTCCCCTCACTGGAATGGGATCTCCATGGTGATGCCGACTTCAGCAAGCCCCGCCAGTTTCTTAGCTGGGTCTTGCAATGACATTTTCTTTACAACAGCGACCTCTACAAACCAAACAGGGGATAGCTCTGCAGCCCGGGCCGCATTTGTTTGAGGGCAGGGAAGTCATTGTGTTTCTATCAGATGTTTCTCCTTGCATTAGAGATTCTAAAATATTTTACATTTAATATATTTTAAGTTATAAACCTTTGCAAAAATAAAAGCCAAGGAATTCAATAAATTCCACTGATTGTAATAACAACGTGGCATATCCTTTCTGTTTTTAATGTTCTTCAAAAATGTTTATTTATAATTTCTCATTCTTGTTGGTACCAGTTAAAGACAGTAGGCTTACATGTTCTGTCTTCACGTTTTAACAAAATTCTCTATATGAAAAACTAATGTTTATACCTCTGCAAAAAAATAATAATAATCTAGTCACCTTGTGTATCTAAGGTGCCAAAATCAACAACCTTGTCCTTTCTGCATAATTTGTAATGTGACCATTATAATTAGCTTTTAGTTTCAATCTGGCACATACAGCCCCCCTCATCCTGCCAAAACTGAATTGAGAGAATGTTTCTCTTCCAATTTCATTCCACACTTGGCTTCTTTTATCCTCTCAGCACTGAGTGTTCTTATGCCATGTGATAGTATAAGTCAACTATTGTGAATTTTTCTATTCTATAATCATATAATTCCATATGTGATTAGTTCTAGAATATGTCTACAATTTGTTTTACAGCCAAATATTGGAAATATTCATGTTATTTTAATAAAAAATTCATTCTCCATAATTTTTTAATGTTATTCACTTTATTTCTTTGTCAATAAACTTAGGGAAGCTATAATTCATTTTACAATAGTTCCTTTGGCTGGAAATTTATGATTAAAAAAATGCTTCAGAGAAACTCTTGTTTTTTATCGAGATACAGGCATATAAAGAGAAATAAATGTAAGCATCATCATCATCATCATCATCATCATCAGAGAGGAAAGTATAAAGATCCTCAAACTACTTTTTACAAGTTGTAAAGCATGACTAAGACACTGTCCTGCAAAAACAGGTAATTCTTTTCAAGTTCAGAATAGACGAGGTGATAACATTGAACTAACAGGCTCCTGCTTAAAGTTATAAAGGAAAATTTTCTCCTTTGAAATGCTAACAATTTCATTTGCTGGGTCAATCAGAGGAAAACAATATAGAAATAAAAATGCATTCATTTTCTGGGTGTGTTCTGAGCTGCTATTTACATGGACATTGGCTACAGCTGATGATGTCCTATTATCTGATCAAGGAATGTGGCCTTTTTGCATGGGTCACATTTTTTCACAGACTCTGGCATACCTAATGATTGATCTTTCATTATTTATCGAGACCATTCCTGACTCATGATGATTTGACTGACAATTTTTTGACCTTATGATGGTGTGACAACCATTCTCATTCAGGAGAAACCATACCCTAATGCATACAACCGTACATTAATGGTGGGCACACAACCATTCTGTTTTTCACTTTGATATAGCGCTCCATAAATTGCAAGAGGTATTCAACACTTCATTACAGAATAGGCTGTGTATTTGCTGAGTCTGCCCAAACGTAGGCCAGAGTGAATGTTCTGAATATATTTAAGGTAGACTAGGCTAAGTTGTAATGCTCTGTAGGTTAGGTGGATTCAATGCAGTTTTGAGTGACAATGTTGTCAACTTAAGAAGGGTTTATGGGATGCTAACATTTCTCTCTTTTTAATATGCATCCTCCTTCTTTTGGGCTGCTACAACAGAATACCATACACCAGGTGGTTTATTAAAAAATAAAAAAGAAGAGGAGGAAGAAGGAGGAGGAGGAGGAGGAGGAAGAGGAGGAGGAGGAGGAGAAGAAGAAGAAACTGATTTATCAGAGTTCTGGAAGTTTGAAGTCCAAGATCAAACACCATCAGATTTGGTGTCTAAGGTGAGCTCAGTCTCTTACAGACAGCCACCTTTCATCTATGAGACATAGTGGAATGGGTGAGGCACCTCTCTGGGGCCTCATATAAGGGCCTGAATCCCTTTCACAAAGGTTCTGCTTTCATGACCTAATCACCCCCTAAAGGTCCCATCTCCTAATATCATCACTGTGGTGGTTAGGGTTTCAGCATATGATTTTGGGAGGGGGTACAAAAGGATCAGACCCATAGTGTTGTGTTTATGTAAAATGACCCTTTAGTAAGGAATAGTAACCAGGTCCTTGATTCTTTTACCTCATAGATATGTGACCTTGGGCATGTATTTAACATCTTCAAGTTTCAGTTTCCTCATATTTAAAATGAAGTTACTAATGTTTGCCTTGTAGTGTTCCAGAACGGTTCAATAATAGAACGTGTGTAAAGTCCTCAGTGCCATGCCTGGCTTACAGAGTCCCAAGGATATGGAGCTACTATTATTAGTGCTGGTTGCATTAAAGCACAGTAGGTAGGTCCCTGTGCTGGGCACCATTCCAGGTGATTTGGGGCTCTCCTTTAAGAACAGAATACTAAAAACCCTTGTGATATCTGGGGAAGAGGTATGGAGAATAGAGTTTACTTCAAAGACTTCCAATACGGTACATCAGTTCTATTACCGTTAGATTTCTCCTAAGAAATCCTTTGGTGTTGTCTGTGATATCCTTCGACTAGCTTATTCTAACAGCCACTCTTTCACTTAAGTAATTAAATCATAATCCAAGAAAATGGAATCTGTTACACAGTAACCTCCTTGAAGAGGGTACAAGAAGAAGGTTCTAGAACTGGGCAGCGCCCCAGACTGAAGGTGGTTTACAAGGTCCCACCGCCCCACCTGCAGGTGGTGTTGCTGGGGAGAGAAAAGGCGGCTGCATGCAGAAAAGAACTGATTGACTGCTGTTGGCACTTACCTTATATGGACATGGGCTGATCGATTGGCAGCCTGTGATTGGCTGAAGCTAGACTACTGTGATTGGTTGAGCTCTATTGAGGGTTAGGTTAGGTTCCACTTTGCACCTCAAGCTAGGGTACGGTTCACTGTATGTGGGTCCTGTTTTGTGACAAACAGGTTTAGGCCAGATTTATTTTAACACTTCTCTATGAGATCTCCCCCAACGATCCTACTTAATATTTTTCTGCTCCTCTTCTAGTCCTTCACCCACATTCTCCATCTTTCTTCCCTAATTTATTTTTCTCCACAGCCCACTATCATCTTCCAAAATTTTAATTCTCCTCGGACTATATTCAGTCCAAACAACTTTTTATCTACATACGTCCACCTAAAGCTTTAAAAATAACTCCACCTTAAAAGAAAAAAAGAGGTTCAAAAGTTCATTTTTAAAATAAATGTTAGTTTTATGGATTTGCATTAGGGTGGTCACCATTTGTAATCACCAAGGTGATTGTCTTTGTAAAGGACAAAGAAGTGATGCTCCGAGTTGTTCCTAAAAGATGTTCATAAGCTTGGAAGACATCATTAATTTAGGGCTAAAATGACTCAGAGCAAAGAAGAGGAGTCGCTAATCAGCAGGTGAAATGTGCTCAGCAGGGGTCTTGGCAGGAGGGTGAAGTTACACAGGTCAGGTTTTAAACGCAGAGAACCAAACCCAACCCTCAAAATCTATGTAAAGCAATGCCCTCAAATAGAATTTTAATAGGTCAGAAGTTAGAAGTGTACTTGAAACAAGAAGTTGCTGTCTTGATTTTGTTGAGGCTTCGTCAACATGTGCACAGTTTCTCTCCTGGTGTTTTAGAAGGAGCCCAGGGCCAGTGCTCAGGTTTATGACATGCCAGGCCTTTAAAAGAAAGACATGACGCATGTTACCTGATTCCTCATGAGAACCCCATGGTAAATTTAAATTTTAAGAATTTATATAGGAAAATCATAATCCAAAGTACAGGTATATATTTGGAGGATTAAAAACAAAAATATAAATTGCTTTGCCTTATATGTCCTTGTGTACTGGCTTGTGACTTAAGAGTGCATAAAATAATATTCTCAAGCCCATAGGAGTGTGCTTCTGCCAGGAATATTTATAAGTGTTACTTGACATTAAAGTATGGAGGTAGTTGCTTTAAATATTTCTGTTTCTATTTCTAATCTGCATGTCTGCATAGATAACTTGACATTAAAAGATATTTTTTATACAATTCAAATTAGTCTTCTCAAGAAAGTGATATTTTCCAAATGACAATCCAATAAAGCTGACATTTCCCAAAGGATTGTTAGCACTACCATCATCATTACCATCACCACCACCATCACCATCACCATCACCACCACCATTATCATCATCATAATTACCACCATTAACACCACCGCTGCCATCATCATCATCAGCCCTGGACCACTGCCATCATCACCACCACAACACAACAATCATCATCATCACCACCATTATCGTCACCACTGCATATCACCACTTCCATCTCAATCATGATGGGAGCCCACTAAAACTTTGGAGCACTGGTTTTTTGTGGTTGTTGTTCTTTCTTCTTTTTTAAAAAATGCACTTAAGACAGAATCTTTTTGTCTCTTATGCATTCTGTGCAGCATATTAACCAGTGTTCTGTTCACTGGGTGCTTAATCATTTCTAATTGATAATAGTCATCACAACAGTATTCAGTACAAATGCATCCTAAAATTATTTTAGGAATAAAATTATATTTTTCACCCAAGCTCAAATGCAGCTAGTAAAAATGGCTTTGAAAATATTATTAGAGAAAAATACTGATTCTTCCAAAAATATATTTGAGAGACAATCAGCTTTTAAAATTGCAGATGAAAATATCTCTGGAATTGTTCAAATAATAATGTTGTTGTTACACAACTGTTTTAAGATCTAAGCACAGCTGATGAAATATTGAAAGAAAGATGGCAAAATCAAAATATATATATGTATATATATATATATATAGTCCAATATGAAGGTTTGGCTGCAGGACATTATGTCTTAATAAATGCTGATGGGTATACAACTATGAATATGTACTCAAGAGACAGCCTTACTCAATGATCTCTTTAAAATTATATATGGTGACTAAAGCACCTTAGTCCAATATTTCTCCTCCTCCTCCTCCTCTTCCTTCTTTATCTTCATCCTATTCTGTGATTATTAGAGTTTCTATAATTCTTTTTTTAAACTGAATGTAAGAGTTGAGTGAATAACACAGCTGGTTACCATCTTCCTGCAATGCATGGGCTGTAGTACAATGCATCACGAGAAAGACCTGCCGAGGCCTGGCAGGTAGGGTAATCAGTGGAGTGGTCCAGGCATAATAAAACACAGTCAACAGGGCAATCAATGGCCACTAACACAGGCAGACAACAGGAAACTGATAGGGACTATGCTAAACTTGAACACCCTCCATCCATCTAAATGGGACAGCTTGACATTTGTCTTGCAGGAAAGGAGGCCAAATTGATTAATTTCCTAAGAGAAAGTGAAATCAGTTTTTTGTTTGAAAGCCTCTGATGTTTAAAAGTTGGCGAAAGATTTATTTTGATAAAATGTCATTGGACACAATGTCCTGGAGTCAACCCCTGGGCAGGCAGTTTCCTATCTCTGGGGAGAATCCCACACTCATTAGTTGTGGGTAATGTGCACAGGGACCAGTCCCTACAGCTGAGCCAAAAGTCTTAAGGTAGACTCCTTGACTTCTGAACACATTCCAACTCCTGGAACTTCCAAAGGAAGGATAGGACAAAGTTAAGACCTACCACTTCTGGAAATTAAAGCCCATGAAGAAAATCAAGATGGCAAAATCTTTTATATGTATGTGTGTGCATGTGTGTGTGGGTTCAAGCACATGTGCTTACACTAGTGTCCTGGGAGAGGGGTGAATTTGTCAATTGAGATTGTTTTCTGTATCCTTCCCCTAGCCTGATTATTATGCCCCACCCTTCCTGAGAGACAAAGAAGTGTGGTGAATCTATAAAAGGAAATTTCAGAGAAAATGTTAACCGTTCAGCAGAGATGAAAAAAAAATTAGATCCCTTCAATAAAACTCAGAATTATAATCCAATTCCTTCTTCTATCCCTGAAGCCACCCTCTGGCTGCAAGGGCTAATCATGGTTTCAAAACTGTCAGCTTCATTTCAAAAGTGAGAAGTCTCTCTTTAAAATCAGCCATCCTTTTGGCCACATTTTCTCTGCCCAAATGTGAAAATAACCACCAGAACCATTAAAAACTATTAGAGATGTTAGTTCTACTTAGGAGGAAGCAGAGTATATAAACTGGGTCATCTGGGGAAACAGCTCTGGGGCCTAAGACATCAAAGTGAGAGGATAAAAAACAAAGCAAAAGGATAAAAATTAAGGCTTCACACAAATAATTTTTAATGTTTGGTTTTCATTTATTTTGTTTCTCACAAGTTAGGAGTAAGTTGACATGATTCTTCTTTCCTTCTACAAACTAATGGCCTTCCCCTTACAATATCATGATAGATTCTGAATATCCCTTCTGGTCCAGTTTGTTTTTTATAAGGCACATGGACCGAGCACAGGGAGATGCAGTTGATGTTTGGATGAGAACATGCTCATATTTGCAATATTTTTATGTTCTAATTCACATTAAACAATGCACCAGTATTGACTAGCATATTAGTGATGGCTTTGAGATTAGGCTCTGGAGTCAGAGAAACTCAGGTTCAGTTTCATGGATGGGTAATGGGGGTCACCTACTCAGTGTTTGGAAATTCCCCTTTCTTACAGAAAGAATGAAGATAATCTTGTTCCTACCATCTAGGATGGTAGAAAGAGTCAATGAGACAGTTCACGGGCTGGTGTCAGACATGATACAAGGGTTCAGGAAGAGGCAAATAATAGTTAATGTTGGTGAAACATAAACTTCCAAGATGACTCTTGGAAGAGTTGATGATCATGGATGAGAAGGCAAAATAAATCAGGAGTTCTCCAGTTGGTCTTTCCCTTGTACTACATCAATAGAGAGAATTACTCTGTCTTACAGCTGTCAGACTTGAGACAACTGCAAGAGACTGGAACTGCAGTCAGCGCTAACTGAAGCACATGGAAATAATGTTCTCTCTCCCTCTGTACATTACCCATTTTTTCTTTTGAATGTGAAGAACACAGTGCAATAACTGAATTAATACAAGCTATCTCCTTACATCCCCTGAAAATCATATTCTTTTCAAGTGCTTGACAAGTAGGCGACTGAACACTCCCTCCAGGCTGAAACATTTGTCCACGCCAATCATAACTTCCTTGATGGCAAAGGAAATGAGATCCAAGCATGAACTGCCACAATGAACAGCAATTTAGAGCCTTGAAACCATAAAAAAAGGCATAACCATTCAACGTAAAACTCAAATTTGAGGTTTTCTCCTTGTTTGTCATTTAGACAAACTTCAATGGTTCATTCACATGTTTTACGTCTGACTCTAATATTAAGTCTCATCAGATATGAATGTGGTTAATTACCATAAGTAATAATCATGGTTATAAATTCATTTAAACAAAATAATAATAATTTAATTTCTAAATTAATTAAGCCATAAACTTATTTTTTGCTTTATTGTAATGTTATATTGCCCTTTGGTGTCCAAATACATGAACTGTTGGCAAAAGTTTTTGAATTCGAGAAATGACATATGAAGTTTGGGGTGC
Organism: Glaucomys volans; assembly: GCA_020662805.1. Taxonomy (NCBI): domain Eukaryota; kingdom Metazoa; phylum Chordata; class Mammalia; order Rodentia; family Sciuridae; genus Glaucomys; species Glaucomys volans. The sequence goes on from JAJEJO010000430.1 coordinate 187,724, forward strand.
ACAATTCAACACATAGCATAGGGAAGGTGTTCCTGTGTATTGAATTGTGTGCCCCACATTCCATATCTTGAAGTACTAATCCCTGTCATTAAGAATATGGTCTTATTTGGAAATAGGCTCATTTTAGATGCAATTAAATGAAATTACACTGGAATTGGGTGGGCCCCTAATCCCATATGATTGGTGGCTTTATGGAAAGGGGATATTTGGATACAGCTATGCAGAGAGGAAGAATTCCATGTGAAAATGAGAGCAGAGTTCAGAACCATCCTTCTCTAAAACAAGGAACACGAGAGATGGCCAGCAAACCCCAGAAGCCAGAGGACAGGTATGCCAATTTCAGCCTTCCGAAGGTACCTTGACCTCAGGGCACTGGCTTCCATAAATGTGAGGTAATACATTTCTGTTGTTTAAGCCACACAGTGTGTGCACGTTGTCATATGGAAGTCTTATCAAACTGACATAGGTGTGTATTTCTCATGCACACAAAAATATGGAAAAACAAAAATTTCCTACAAGACACTCATCACATTTTGACTAGAAGGGTAAGAAGAAATGTTCAAAATCTAACAGATTATTAAACTGAAACCTGGAGATTTTTAATAACCTCAGCTGTTAATCAGCTTCACTTCTCCATTGACCTTAATGGGTTTTAGGAGTTTTAATGACAAACTCTAAAGCTGAGAACACTCTCTTAAAACTTTGTATAAGTTCTGCTAAACTCAAAGAAGGGCAAACACATGGATTTTATCCATTGTATATTTATGATAGTTATTATTTATACCACAATAAATGATTCTTGATTAGATGGTTCTTGATTGGATGAGGCCTATTTGTAAAGACTCTAGATTATCCAAACTCTTATTTTCTCTTTGTATTTTCTGTGGTGTTCATTTTTAGTTGTTTTTGTATTCTATATGCAGATTAGTGAATTAGGAAGACTTCATGGGACACCTTCTTGGTTTAGGGAGTCCTGATCATGTCCCAGAACGAGCTAATAATAGACAGGATCCTAGGATTGTGGCAAATCAGTTAAACTGAGTTCTAATCTGACTTGGCAAATCACTCAGGGTGCTCTGACAACATGTCTGAGGGCCAGTTTTTTCTTCATGGTAGAGGGGCAATGCCTCTTCTAGCTCTTGTTTCATGATTTACAAAGGAAATCTGGGGTGCAAATGTTTATTGCAAGCTTGTTATGCCCATGGTACTAAACAGAAATGCAGCTTGATCACTGCATTAAAGAACTTCTATGGTGAAGAATGATGAAAATATAACTAATTCTACATTATGGGAGGTTCTCTTATTGAATGTTTTGGTAGGAAGGGAGGATCAATACGAAGGTTTATTTAGCTGTGTTTTGTAAACATGAAGACTGAAATTGTCAAGAATTGATTTTACACTGAGTGATTAAAGGTTATTAATAAATTTTTGCATATCTAGTCAGTGATAACTTACAACTACAGTGTTCTAAGTCGGTGTTTCCAGAACCTTATTCTAGAAATAAACAAATTATTACCACAGTAGTAAAACAGTTTTGGAAAAACTTTTTTGAATTTTTAGATTAAAAAAATAATATTTTTAGATCCAGGAAACAGTAAAGTATTACATTATAAAGTTAAACTTAAGGAAGATCATTCTTTTTCAGATTAAAAAAATACTGTTAAAAATGCAGTAAAATCCTCTCAAATTGTAAGAAGATAATTGGGATTAATCATGAATTATTATGGCTCATTCTTTCCACGGAATTCTGGAAACAAATTAAATTTAGAAGATAAGGAGGTGTTTAAATTGCAGAACTGAAGACATTCATGAGGAATATTCTGTGAAGTGCCAGGTTTTGAGGATTTATAATGTGGGGTTGTAAGGGGGAAAAAGAAATACTTCTCATTAACAATGAAACTATATGAATTACAGGAGCCAGCATTTTGTAAAAGAGGAAATGAACATGCAAATTGCATGAATGCATGATTTCAGAATTCACACCAAGTGCCAACAGGCTTAACAGCCCCATCCTCCCTTCCTTTTGGCAGTCTCACTTGTACCTTAGACTCTGCCTTTGTGATGCCATTAAATCAGCTAACCAAATTACACCAAGGCACAAGGCCGGAAATAGGCATTTGCATCTTATAAATTCAAATCTTTGCAAATGATCTGCTAGAACATACTTTTAATTTGCTTGCATCCAAGTTTTCCTACATGAGAAAAATAACTTAAGCATGTAAAAGGAACATTCTTGGAAGTTATAACTTCCAAGGGTTTCATTAACTAAGATGCATGGGCCCAAACTGGTCCTGCTGTAATTTTCATATACAGCCATGAAGTAAGAATGGTTTTTGCATTTTAAAATGACTGAAAAAATTCAAAATAAGAATAATTTTTTCGTCAGGTGAAAATTATAGGAAAATTAAATTTCAGTGTCCATGAACACAATCTTATTGGGAAACACCCTACTTGTTTATGTATGTATCATCTAGAGCAATATTTGAAATAAACGTCAGGTTCAAGTATGGTGTTTTATCTCACTGGGGATTGGTTCCAGGTCCCCTTCTAGGATTACAAAATTTTCAGATGCTCAAGTCCCATACATAAAATGATGTAGTATTCAACTGAAGGCTTCACTTACGTCTGAATGACTCATAATACCTAATACTTTGTAGTTTCCATGCAAACAGCTGTAGTATATTGTTTAAGGAATAATGACAAGAAAAAGCGTATATGTGTTCAGGACAGGTGCAATCCTTTTTGCTCCCCCAAATATTTTCAACGTTTGGTTGAATCTGCAGATGTAGAGCCCATGGATACAGGAGGGCCCAAGTATCTATCTAACCCTTTTCAGGAAAAGTTTGCCAATCTCTGGCTTACCTCAGAATTTAAGTTGCGTTGACACAAAATCAGCAAGTTGCTGTCATACCCTAGAAGACATGGCCCTGGGATCAGTTTTCTGGGATCTTTCTCCACCTAACAGTCTTTTTTTTTTTTTTCTTTTACATTTAACTTAATTTTGCTCATGCTTGTCTTGGGATGGGGGACTAGATCATTCAGTAAAAACACATGGTTAAAACAAAAAATGTCTTATCATGTACAACTTTTAAACCACAATAATGATGTATCTTAATTACTTCCATGCACACAAGTCTGACATTACAGTATTTAAAAACATAAACACAATTAAGACTTCTAGGAGAATTTTATAATAAAGTAACTTCTAATTTTTCTTTGTAGAGAGATCAAGCACCTCCAAAATACAAATTCCTATACACAGTGAGTACTTTACTTAAAATGAACATTTAAGTAAATTAAGTACATGGACAGCTTTAGGATAAGCTGATATTGGATATTCAGCTAGGAAGGCAACAAACCATAGTGCCAAATGGAAAAAGTGTAGTTGCAAATAAAATTTTAAAACTAAGTTAATTTTACAATTAAATACAGAAAATATACTGATTTGCTAAAATAAATAAGATGTGATATATTAACACTTCACTATAAAGAATGAATACCACAGCATTTATAAACAATAAGTCTTATTAGTTTAATACAATAAACACTGGCTATATAAAGTGCATATTGTGACACACCATGGGTGGTATATGTTTTGCCACATACTTTTGCTACCTCGAGGTAGGTAACACCCGTGTACCAAATTTGGCATTCATTTTTGGTTGCTGCTGGTATCATGTGTTTTAAGAAATGTGTACAGTATGAAAAACTGAAAAATACTAATGAAAGAAAAATGTTTTTGGAAAAAATAGATATTTTCATGCAATCATGTATAGTCTCACTGTGTAAATTTCAAGGCAAGACTTTTGTTTCCTGTAAAATAGATCATTGTTCTATGAAAGTTTTTTAAACTCATTTTAGTGCATTTCTTTTATCTCTGAACATAGCATTTCATGAATGCTTCAAACATGCTACTAATAACTTTTGTAAGGTGCATAGAGCTATCTTTCAGAGTTAAAGGAATGTTGCTGTCTATGCCAGTAAATTGCTGCTCTGTTCTGACCAGGAAGGCAGGCTGGGCATGCGCAGACCATCTGTACACATGTGACCACAGAATGCAAAGTGCACGAGCAGCCCCTCTGATTCCTGGACTCACATTTAAGTTAATTAAGACAAGCCTCTGGAGGTTGTGTGTTGTGTACACATGGCCCTCACTCCCTCTGATGCCAACATGTTCTTTCTTAGCCAAATTTCATTCACTAGGTTGTTCGTGGTGTTTCCACATTTAAAAATATTTACCTCTTTAGGAATCTCAGCTTACTAGTTGCTGTGCAAAGCACAGAAGGAAACTCCTATTCAGGCAAAACTTAAAATGTCCTCCCATGGAGGAAAGTTCATTAGAAAGCAGTAAGGAATAGTTAAGAACCCACACTGATGGCTTCCCTCTTCCTGGAGGGTTGGTGGTAGCCCCTGATAATTAATCCATACTGAGTCACTATTTCCAGGTCACCTTCCACTCTCTGAGGATGGGGAAGGGCACTTGCTTTATTCTCTCTTTCTCTTTACCCTGTTTCCTTTTGTGCTGTACCCAACCTTAGAAATACTGTTAGAGCCACATAGAATTAAGGATGACCAAAAGATTCTAGATCAAGAACACTAAGAAACTGGAAGAGATTTTGCATTTTCATCCCAGAGAGAGGAAGGCCATGGGGCAGGGGGGATTCATAGAGGATTGAAACAATGTTATTGGAGTTAAGGAAAGGTTAAGAAATAGAGAACTCAAGGTGAAAGGAGAATTTAAAGAACAAACACAAGAAACATGAAGAACTTTCTGAAAATATAATTGACTTAAAAACTGAAATGAGTGACCACCCATTAGGATGCTGATACTAAAACAAACAAACAACAACAAAAAAAAAAAAAAAAAAAAAAGAGAGAAGGAAGAAAATATCAAGTGTTGATGAGGAGGTAGAAAAATTGGAACTCTTCTGTGCTATTCATGAGAATGATAAAAGGTACAGCCACTATGGAAAATAGTATTGCCTATTCCTCAAAAAATTAAGCACAAAATTACCATGATCCTACAATTCCACTTCTGGGTATATACCCCAAATAATTTAAAGCAAGGCCTTGAACAGATATTTGCATATCCATGTTCATAGCAGCATTACTTGCAAAAGTCAAAAGATGGAAGCAGATGTCCCTCAATGGATGAAGGATAAACAATGTGGTATACCATACAACAGAACATTAGCCAGCCTCAAAAAGAAGGAAATGCCAATAGGTGCAATGACAAGGATGTTATGTTAAACGAACAAGCCAGTCACATAAGGACAAATATCATATGAGGGTTTCCCTTATGTGAAGTACTCAGAGTAGTCAAATTCACAGGGACAGAAAGCAGAAGAGTCATTGCCAGGGGCTGGAGTAAAGGGGAACGAGAAGTTGTCGTTTGATGGGCACAGAGTTTCAGCTGGAGAAGATGAAAATGCTCTGGAGATGGGTGGGGGTGCCTATTGCACAATATTGCAAATGCACTTAATGCCGCAGAACTGAACACTTAGAGATAGTTTAAACAGTGAAAATTTATGTTATGTATATTTTACTACAATTAAAAATAAAAACTAAAATTGGTTTCCAAGAAAACATTGATACACCACCCACCTTGCCAGACAAAATTGTATTATATCCTGGTGGGAAAGCAGGATCAGCAATGTATGCATAAGTTGTGAAGGTTTCATTGAGCCAGGTGTAGTGGTATATGCCCATAATCCTAGCTACTCAGGAGACTGAGGCAGGAGGATCACAAGTTCGAGACCAGTCTGGGCAACTTAGACCCTGTCTTAAAATAAAATTTTAAAAAATGGGCTAGGGATGTGGCTCAGTAGTAGAGCACTTGGCCAGCATGAGCAAGGCCTTTGGTTCAATCCTCAGTATGACCAAAAAAAAAAAAAAAAAAAAAAAAGTTTCTTTGATTTATTTATTCATTAGAAAAAGAAAGAACAAAAGGGAAAATTATGTTTAAGATGGTAGATGTAAAAGAGTGACCAACCTGTCCTGATTTGTCCAGGAGAGTGGGATGTTACCCAGCTGGAGCACTGTGTCTGGACCCTGGACCTGTGTCTACCTGGTCCCTGTGCTAGTCCAGGGTTGTCCAGACTCTCCTCAGGCACTGGGAACCAGGAAGGCAAGAGGAAAGTGACTGGGAACATCCACCCAGGCATGATGCTTTCTACCCACCACAACCTCTCAAGTCTCAGGACCTCTGAAGCTGTTAGGCTAAGGGCAGATTTCACAGTAACATCTTCCAGGCAGCAGGGTAAAGGAAGGACAGTCTGGAAAGAGGTGAGAGGACACTCCTTGGTCAGGGGCTGACTCTGGACACTCAAGTTCTGCCTTCTAGCCTGCTCCACACCAGCTCCTCAGGCCCAGGAAGTTGTGAAAATGTTCCAATCTCAGCTATTCTCAGAGCTACCCTGAGCAGTGTCAATGTCTGTACACTCTGCTACAAAGTCACTATTGTTTCCTGGCCCTGGGAGGCAGCTCTTAACAAGCTGGCCAGGGGATTCTTAGGCATGAAAGACAACCAACCACTGCTTTGAGGTTTGGGCCTTTCTATGCATGGAGGTCAAAAAAGTAGCCCCCAAAGGGAAAGCCACTGGCCCTAGAGTCTTCTTGGGGTTTTGTATAAAGTGGGTCACTGTCGGCCAACTGGGAGTTGCTAGAATGTTGAACATAAGCTTCAGATGCACTTTGGGACAAGCTTTTCCTATCCTTACCTACTCTGTTCCCTGCACTATTCATTAACACTCTCTCTCTCTCTCTCTCTCTCTCTCTCTCTCTCTCTCCCCCTCTAATTTTTGTATTACATTGTTTCATTTCATTTTTATCCAGGCTACATCATATTTCACTCCTGCCATCAGAGGCCCATAAAAGGCAAAATTTAGAGTGCACAATCTTAACCCTATAATCTATAGATTTATTTTGAAATCATTAAGACAAATAAATAATTTGAATGGTTTTTTCAAGTATAATCTCTAATAAATAAAACACAAACTCTATTCACACAGTGTCTTGGACGTTTGCTACATCTTACCACCTCTGGTCTGGGCCTGGGCTAAGGGTGACTTGGCCTAAGGTTCTCTATTCACAGAGAGATGACAATCATCTTACATTAAAAAGCAAGTCTGTAAAATGAGGGAGACAGATGCTTATGGCTTCAACAGGTCTAGATGATGTAACTGAAACAAACACCAAAGCATGTTAAACTTGGATGATATTATAAAATGTTGTAAGTTGAGGACAATAAAACTCCAAAGAGCACATAAAACTTTGACCTCACAATCAATTCTGGAGCTGTAGTTAATGTGAAGGAATTAGTCCTCATAAGAAAACCATATAACATAGATGTTGAGGTTAAAATACACACACACACACACACACACACACACAGAGTAAGGTGTATGAAACATTTTCACTTAAATCTCAAAATTAAAAGCACCCTTTTTTTAAGCATCAGGTAATAAATTTAATAAATACTTTCTATGGTTAACTTGGAGTTACCCCCACTAGTCTAGAAAAGATCAATTTTAAAGGAAAGATGTAGGTACAAAGCTCAAGGAAGAAGGATCTGTGAGGGACTTATGACCTTTAGCTCTCTGCAGAGAGCACCTTCATCCACCTCTTTGTCCAGCAGAATTTCCATGTGCTTCCCTTTCCAAACACCCAGTGAGGCTTCCCCTATTTGCAATGACTATTGCCTACAGCATTTGGCAGAAAGTCAAATTAGCATGAACAGCTTGCACATTGAAAATACAGCATTCCATTGTGGCCCACATGACTATTGGATGGAATTTCTCTTAAAGTCAATTATATAAGATTGCAATTCTCTTCTCTCACAAAGGTGGGTTGCAAGTTCAGGTATAGGCCATGCTATTTTGATTTGCAAATGTTCTTGCAGTCTTACTGGATTATAGATCCTACTTTCCAAGAGAAAAAATATGAAAGAGCAAAACAAAAGTAAAACTATCTCCTCACCCAAATCAAGTGTAGAGGACATCTCTACTAATAACTGCCTTCTGCATCACATCACAGAAGAATTCTTCCTGAAGATTGTTACCAAACATCCTGATGCTCTCCCACTCACATCCTAACCAATCAGCCAACCAAGTAAAACAAGACACTACACAGTTCAAAAGAAAGCAAACCTCTTTTGTAAGATTCTCTGCATCTGGAATAAAAATGCTACAAGTTAGAAGATGTTAAAAAACGGGGAAATTACCACTCTAAGTGGCAAGTGCACAATGCCTCAGGATGTTCACTTCTCTTGCACTATAAGGAGCACAGTTTTGGAGCCAACTGCTGGGACACATTATGTGAAGTGTCTGAAGTCATGATTCCATAGGTGGAATGTGGATTGAATGGTGGACACCCAAAAAGACATGTACGAGTCCTAACCACCAGGAGACATGATTTTATTTGGAAATAACAGGATCTCGAGGTGAGATTGTTCTGAATTAAGTGAGTTGACTCTAAAGTCAGTGTCAAGGGACATAAAGGAAGACAGAAGAGAAAGCAATGCAAAGATAGAGGCAGAGATTAGAGTGACATAGCTATGGCCACAGCCAAGGAACTCCTGAGCCAAGAAGGGACTCACGCCTGTAACCTTTGGAGGACACACAACCCTACTAATACCTTGATTTTGGATTTCTGGCCTCCAGAACTGTGGAGAATATACTTCTGTTGCTTTGAGCCAAGTTTATGGTCCTTGGTTACCACCATCCTAGGAAATTCATCCAAGGTGCTTGCCTGGGCTGGTGCACATTCACTCAGGTGTCTAATGAACAAAAACCAGTGGCAATCCAGCTGTTTGCCATGGTCTGAATGTTTGTGTCTCCCCCAAATTCATATGTTGAATCTTACAACATGATACTATTAAGATGTGGGGCCTATCTCTCACCCTGTACAAAACTCAACTCAAAGTGGATCAAGGACCTAGAAATTAGACCAGAGACTCTGCACCTAATAGAAGAGAAAATAGGTCCAAATCTTCATCACGTTGGCCTAGGACCAGATTTCCTTAACATGACTCCCAAAGC
>JAJEJO010000430.1:201761-286550 GCA_020662805.1 Glaucomys volans
TCAATGATTGGGATAGAGTCAAACTAAAAAGCTTTTTCTCAGCAAAGGAAACAATCAGCAATGTGAAGAGAGAGCCTTCAGAGTGGGAGAAAATCTTTGCTACACACACTTCAGATAGAGCACTAATCTCCAGAATCTACAAAGTACTCAAAAATCTTTACACCAAGAACACTAATAACCCAATCAATAAATGGGCCAAGGAAATGAACAGACACTTTACAGAGGAAGATCTACAAGCAATCAACAGATTTATGAAAAAATGTTCAACATCCCTTGTTATAAGAGAAATGCAAATCAAAACCACCTTAAGATTTCATCTTACCCCAATTAGAATGTCTTTTATTAAGAATACAGGCAACAACAGGTGTTGGTGAGGATGTGGGGAAAAGGGTACACTCATACATTGCTGGTGGGAGTGCAAGTTGGTGCAGCCACTCTGGAAAGTAGTGTGGAGATTCCTTAGAAAACCTGGAATGGATCGACCATTTGACCCACTCCTTGGCGTATACCCAAAGGACTTAAAATCAGATTACTACAGTGATACAGCCACATCAATGCTCATAGCTGCTCAATTCACAATAGCTAGATTATGGAATCAACCTAGATGTCCTTCAGTAGACGAATGGATAAAGAAACTGTGGTGTATATACACAATGGAATATTATTCAGCCATAAAGAAGAATAAAGTTATGGCATTTGTAGGTAAATGGATGATGTTGGAGACTGTTATGCTAAGTGGGATCAGCCAATCCCAAAAATCCAAAGGCCGAATGGTCTCTCTGATAAATGAATGATGTTGCATAATGCGGCGGGGAAGGGTGGCAAGAATGGAGGAAGGATAGATAGCATAGAGGGAAGGGAGGGGTGGGGTCAGGGTGGGGGGGTAAGAATAATAACAGAATGTGTGACAGACATCATTGCCCTGTGTACATGTATGAATGCACAGATGGTGTGACTCTACTTTGTGTACAACCAGAGAAACAATAGCTGTACTCCATTTGTGCTCAATGAATCAATAAGCAAAAAAAAAAAAAAGATGTGGGGCCTTTGGGAAGTGATTAGGTTGCAAGGGAGGAGCCCCTAGGAGTGGGTAGTGCCTTTCTCAAAGAGGCCCCAGAGCTGCCTTTCCCGTTCCACCACATGAGGACACAGCAAGAAGGTGTCTTCCATGAGCCAGGAAACAAACCCCTCATCAGACGCCTTATCTGCCAGCACCTTGATCTTGGACTTCTCCACCTCTGAACTGAGAAGCAGATTCTAGTTGTTTAAATCCACCCAGTTCATTGTATTTTGTTATAAAATTTATAATGACTAAGACATTGCTTGAGGATTCTCTCACTGTCTAAAGCTCCCTTTTCCTCTCCTCTAGGGGGCCAAGACCTTCACAAGTTTTTTTTTTTTTTTTTTTTAAGCCTGCCTAGTTTTTCTAGGTTTTATGAATCCTCCTTAATCCTTTCTTTCCCCTCCATGGTTCCAGTCGTAAATAATCCTGGAGCACAATATCAGATTAAAATGGCCCGATTTCCCACAATTGAGACCATTTACTTTGCTTTCCTATATCAAGTATCTCATGGTGTTTGCATTTTTTTTTGAAAGATGGAATTTTTCCTAACCAATCCTGCTTCTAATGTTTTGCCAAATAGTAAACATAGTTAATTTCACAGGTTTTTTTGTTTTGTTTTGTTTTATGAGGCCTGAGTTTATTTTTATTATTTTTCTTAACAGGTATTAATTGCACATTACACATTACATTTTGATATTTCTAATTTTATAGAAATTAGGCTAAGGGACAAGTGGTGGAATAAGGAAGCAGGAAGGGCAGCTTCATTTCAGTGCTCTAAATGTCAATCACAAATGTCAGTCTACACTCAGAACAATGGGAGGACAGAGATGAGAATGGAGAGTCTGTAAACATCTGGGGCCAGGGGAGCAGCATTATAGAGAAAGGGCTTCAGAATAACAAAGAAAGCAGTTCCACACGCACTGAAGTAACATACTTGAAAAACAAAAGCAGACATCCCCGGGTACACAAAGTTCAGCTAAAAAGAAAAGCAAGTCCCCACATCATATAGCTCAAACAACCAAAAGAAGCTCTGAGATTTCCACTCTTCAACAATTGGTTGTCCCACGCCAGCACAGTCTGCTACCTGGGTACCATTTTTTTTTTAATGAATGTTGGCAGTGAGGTAGGCAGAGAATGATTGATTGATTGATTCTGATGTAACCAGAGAGAGGAGAAGAATTAAAAGTGAGCTCCCAGATCCCAGATAGGAGCCCCACCATTTGGAATAACGTACACATTTGCTCTTATTTGAGGCTGAATGACGTGGTGCCAAAGCTGAGGCACAGAGCTTGACGAAGCTCCCGTGAGAGCTCATGAGATCCAAGAAGACCTGTGCCGTGATCAAGAAGCCATAACAAAGACACCCAGGGGACCCAAGCTGGGCTCTGAGGCTGCCAAGATGACACTGTGATGAAATCCCATCCCTGCACCCCCTCTTCCATTTGGCACATGGACAGGGATCAAGTTTCAAACCACTCCTGTCTCCCTCCAACTAGTAACAGTCCTACCTTGGACCTCCTTTCTATGTCCAGACAGACTCTCTCTAATATTTCCCTGCCTGCACTCCCAGGAGCCTCTCCTTTTTCAACTGCAGACTTAAAGTCTTCACCCACACACTTGGATGGCTGCCCTCTTCCCGTGGATCAGCTCCATCTTCATCCTTTGTCCTTCATGCTTTGCTTCAGCACCAGCGCACCGCAAACCCAACCTGCACAGCCTGGACCACATTCCTCTCCTCCTTCTCCCCCTATGTCCTACCTTTGGCTCCCAAATATCTGTCACAAATTCTTCCCTTATGTAGATTCTAAACCAATCAATCACCCATTCGACATGAGGTACTGCCTGCCTACTAAGTGCTCAACTCCTCTGTGTGTGTGTGTGTGTGTGTGTGTGTGTGTGTGTGTGTATGTAAAGAGACCAAAACAGACATAAACACATGGTGGTAAATTAACATTTGCTAATTAATTCACAAATACTTAGGATGGGTTGGGTTAAAAAGTCTTCAAAGGCCCAGTGGAGGCAGACTCCTCGATATGGTGTGGACTGTGGAGTCACCTGTAGGTTACCAAACACACAGAAGTGACAAGGAACAGGTGGTACGTAAGTCAGGGGGCAAGAATGACTGGGGACACCACTGGTACGGAGCAGGAAGGAAGCAGCAATGAACCCTGGATCTGGAAGACAGCTTGAGTGTAAAAACAAGGGACCTTGTGCTTAATTTGGTGTGGGAAATTAGAAAGAGGGAGGCCAGTCTCATGGACTTGCATGGCTCGAGAGCATGTAAACTGACAATTCCTGATCCTCTGCTGCAGTCCTGACTTTTCTTCTCTCTGTCCAGTGAATGTCACCAGCCACAAAACCAGTGGTCCCCAAACTGAACAAATTCATAATGCTCCCACCTCTCAACATCTGCTCTGCTTCCTGTCTTCTGATGATGTCACTATTAATCCACTTGCCCAGGTCAGTCCCAGGACATTCTGAGGTCCACAGCAGAGAGGCTTCCCCAAACAAGACAGAATGAAAGGTGGGAAGGGACGCAGAAAAGCAGGCAAGTGGGGAACCAAGAAGGAGAGGCAACTGAAAGATGCAAAGCCTTCTCCAGGTTAGCCAGTTGGGGGCAAGCTGAACCCAGGAAAGCCTTTCAATGGAGTGCCACCTGCAGAGGCCAGCCAGCTGAGGAGTAAAAGATAACACCACCCACTCTGAGAAGCCCGGACCCCCTTGCTTGCAGGCGTTTGCCCCCATCCAGGAAGACATCCCCACATGCTCATGCTTCATTTAATCCCTCAGAACCCAGCTAGAAGGCCTCTTCTGGGGGACACTCCCAGCACCCCTTTTTCCTCAGTGATTGGGCCAGATGTGCCTGAGACATCCTATCGACTCACTGGGTTTTTCTCTGCCAGGGCACATCCTTCATTAAACGGCAATGATCTGCTTTCTTCTCTGATCTTGGAATCAAGGATAAACATCATTATGTCCAAATTCTGTGTCCAACACATAGCCCAGTGTCTGGCAGAGAGACAGTGCTCAAGAGATGAATGAATGAATGAATGAATGAATGAATGAATGAATGAATGAAAAACAGAATATAGACACTTCATTGAAAAACTTGATGTGAAAAGGAAGAGGTAGCTCAGCAGATTGGTCAGGCAGGGCCAAGGAAGCCTGTGTGTGGAAGAAGGAACATCTATTTAAAAGTTAATGTGAGGGAGGAAATATCAAGAGACAAGATACAAGATGGAGGGAGACATGACCGGTTTGGAGTCCCAGGGGAGGAAATGTAGATACAGAAATAGGAGCCGGCTTGGAGTCGGGGAGAGGAACCCTCCCCTCCGAGACTGGAAGAGAAGGATGATGGAGGGAAGGTTGGGGATGGGAGGGGGGAACAGTCTGAAGTCCAGTGAACTTTTGTCTGGTTACCTGGCTTTTCTGAAAGAAATAGGAGGAATGGTCCTATACAAAGTAGCAAATAGAAACACAAAAATGGAAACAGAAAAACATTTAGAAAAAGTGACAAAAGTTTAGAATAACTTCCCAGGCAAGAATTCCTAACATACATAGAGTTCATGTTATACGGTAGGTGTTAAAGGGAGGAATTGGGTCACCCCATTCTCAAATTCATAACTTGAAATCCTAACCCCCAGTACAAAATGATTATATTTGGCAAGAGGGTCTTTACAGAGGTAATCAAGTTAAAATGATGTTTTAGGGTGGGTCTAATGCAATCTTACTAGCGTCCTTATATGAAGAGGGAATTAGGACAGGCAGGGCTGCTGTGTGTGGGCCAGGTAGAGGACAGGATCAGACCAGTGGGCATGGACAGGAAAGGACACATATGAGCGTGCCGGAGAGTCAGAGACCACTCCGAAGAAAAGGAAAGGGCTCTGCCTTGCATTATCTGGAGACCTCACTGCACTGCACCATGTGGCTTGTCAGCACCAGCCTGGTGTGCGGGGAAGGCAGGGACCTGGAGATGCAGGGTTATGACATCCAGGGGTCCACTCATGCTCTCTGGACAATTCCCCCTTCCTCAAGTCATGAAAGATAGCAGGATGTTGTTTTCTTCAACAAGCTGAAGGTGGAACCAGGGACGCTTCCTGATCTGGAGGCCACCCGCACACTGATCCCATTTTCTACTAAAGTACCAGCACAGCAACTTTGTATAAAATGATTCTGAAACTGGAAGAAAAGACAGGGAGGGGCTCTGAGCAGGAGGATCATTTGCTTTTGAAAACCTTGAGTTTGAGCATCACACAGGTGTGCATGTGCTTCTTCTTTTTGATCCTACATGGCTCTGACCTGATTCACTTGAATTCATCATAAGGATTTCCTGCGAGGGCTCCATGGAAACCTAATTCTACTGACCTGTGAGCCAGCCTGGCCCAGCTCACCAGGCTAGGGAGTCCTGCCAGTGGCCTTTAACTTGATGTGATTTGGAAACTTCCATAGCACACCACCAGCTTCAAACCCAAAGTTCACCTTCTCATAGTGTTTGAGGGGCCATACCCTCTGGCCTCAATGTCCCCTAGTGGAGTGGGCCCTATGGCACTAGGCAATGACAGAGAGCAGGGGCAGCCTTCAGGAAACCCCTCGAGCCTCCTACCACATGAATTGTAGAGCTCATAAAGCTGACCATTCCCTGGAGGCCTGAAGATGGTCTGAAAGGATGGCATGGGATGCAGAAGGGGTGGCTTGGAGGGAGGGATGAGAAGGGAGGTCAATCCTGATCTCCCCTGGTCAGTCCAGGGACGACAGTAGGGGTCTGGCTGGGTAAGAAAGACAGCACAGAGCTTTGGAGCAGGAGAGGATGATAAAATGGAGTGGCCAGGGCCCAAAGAAGAGCCCTCCATCCCTCACTGGACTCACCTCAGCATCTTGCTGAGGCTGACCCTGTACTCACCCTCCCTCCCTCACAGCCTCAGTGACACTTCTGTGTTCTGTTGTTTATGAACCTTTAGCTGAAGATGCTGGGAACCGCGAGCACCAGGCAAGATTCTGATTGATCATGAGAAAGGGTTTCCTATTGCAGTGGCCCCATGGAGATTAAACTCCCATATTGTCATCTCCTATCTCCCCCAAATTCCCGGTTGTTATTTTCTTCATCTCAAAGGAAGATGAAGACCCATCCCCAAAGTGCAGAGGGCACCAGCAAGGGTTGAAAAAACAGCAAGGGTTGATGTGCTCTCTGGATAGCTCAGCCCAGCTAAATCTACATACGTGTATTCCCTGGTTGTTTCTATAATTGTAACCGCGTCTGTAGAAATAGATGGAGACAAATTAACTGCTACTTCCCAGCTGGGGCCAAACAGCATTAAATCTGTTTTTCCTTTTTTCATCATTTGTTTACTTCTTGTGTGGGCCAGATAACCAAATCCAGACAGCGGGGACCCAGGCAGGACCCTGGCTTGGCTGCTGGTAACTCCAACCCTTACTTTTCTCTGAGGTTTTAAGTGAAGATTCACTGGACACTCCCTAAGTAACTCTTCCAAATTGACCAGGCAGACCTAGGACATTGATAATCATTTTAGTGTCATAAAAGGAAGAATACAGCTCAAAGAGACCTAGAGAGTTTAAGCCTTAGCAGAATCTGGATCTTTATTGCCTAAGGAATTGTACTGGAAAGATTCAAAGAGCTTCCTTTTATGAAACTCACACGCTCTCCAGACATTAAGAAACTACAAAACTAAGATGTATTTTGTACATACATACAGATTGAAATTTTATGGGCTGTTCCAAATATACATATCCCTGCATGCAAACCAAGAAACTGAATTAAAAACCATGAACTTCATAAATGCCTTTGATTACACTCCTCCCAGACTGTCTGTGCAGATTGGACATTCTGCAGTCCCCTGAACAATCTGCAGTCTTTATGTCTGTTCTCCTTCACTGGGAGTAGCAGGAGGGAAGGATAGGTCATCTACTCAGAGCTCACCCCAAATAAATTACCTGGGAAGAGGCAAATGATTCATGAGTCCAGGGACTTCCTTCTGATGAACTACACCTTTGATGAATGAGTATTGCCAAGCACTTTGACTGAACCAAGTTTGTTCCGATATTAGGAATGTGCTGGCCAAATTACAAAAATGCATGCATTCAGCACTGATCACCAGGTGTGTTCTGATGGGCCAGGTCTTTTTCATTGCCCAGGAGATCTTGAATAACCAGAGTTATTCAGAGGACACACCTATGGAGTCAGGCCACATCCTGAGGTGGGTGTTGGCAGAAGCAAGAAGGAGGCAAAGGAGAACAAGTGATTGGGTCCGGAAAATTCCAGGCCACTAACACTGGCCTGCTCTTCAGTAACTAATAGGGTAATAATTAGCCCATGAAAGTCAAAGACACTCAGCCCCATGAATACTGTTCTGTGCACAAGGACTAACTCCATCCCCAGAGGTCATCCAAAGGTATAAAAATGGTAGAAGTTGTTAGGTTCTTTCCCATGAGGTACATTAGGATAGGAAGAGAGGGTTCATAAGCAATGCCAGGTAACAGGACTAACAAACTCTCCTCAGCAGGCGCAACTGTCCACACACTTGAATATTCAAATACTGACCCCATTTATAGATGGGAACAGGTAATATGAAGCAGAATGGCATCATCCCTGAAGGAAATATTAACAGTTTATCATGAATACTTCATTATAAATTGTCATCAATTTCAAATGTGTCACTGTATTGACATGATATTAATAACGCATGGAGAAAACACTTGCCCATTTTAGAAGAATTGATTTTCTGCCTTGTGCAACTCGGTGTTTCCTTTGTTATTCAATACGTCTACATGCACTATTTTTATAACGTGCTTTTCATTATTAATCCTCAAAATGAGATTATAATTCAGGGAGAAAAACCTCAAAAGTGATACATAGCAGAATCCTTTGCCATTTTAATGAAATAGAATTTTTAAACTCAGAAAAAACTAACATGTAATATCACATTAGACCACATGGTGGCACTAGAACTCCATGAAAGTCAATGAAGCTCAGCCCCAAGAATTACACTTCCTTTACATTTTATGGTTTTAAATGCTCCATTTCATGCAAAAATATTACATAATGACAACTGCATGTTATCAGAATAAAGTAAACCTATTTAAAATCAGGTTAACTTCCAAACATCATATATACCTTTGACTTAAAATACTAACTAGAGTAAAACCACCACTTATTGAGTACAAACCACAATGCTAAATACTTAGGTTGTCTTTTCAAATCCATAAACCACTATCTTTCTTGAATGGAAGTCACATATGCTTGTTTCTAAAATGAAGACCCTCCAGGGTGTAGTGACTTGGAAATCTGTCCCTTGTGCTCAATCTCACATAGGGGTTTCCGCTAAGCAAAGAGGTCATAAAGACAAGCTGGGGAGCCAGGTCTCAGGTCTGGGGTGCTATCATGCATCTGGGGACAGACCTTCCCCCATGAAAAGGCAGCAGTCTGAGAGTTGTGAAGTAAGTGCCAAGTAGCTGTCCAATAACTCTTAAAGGATAGATAAGACAGCCCTGATCCAGGAGACCTGCTAAAGGACTAATGGCTGAAGGACATCAGCTGATCCCTGCACAGCTCAGGATTAAGACAACCATAAAGAGAACATGTGAGCTGGGTGAGGGGCAGAAAGCGAATCAGCAACCACTTCCACGGCTCAGCAAAGGCATCACTGCCAACCCATGAGTGCTACTGTCCCCACGCTGTCCTTCCCTGCGAGATCCCCAAAGGCCCAGACAATTCTCACTGCTTTCCACTCCCAGTGCCAAAGTACTGACTCAACAGCATTTTTAGCCAAGAGGGAATGAAGTGGATGTTTCTTTCTTTTAAAAAGATGCTGAGCTGGCTTCTCGGTCAAGTGGTGATGATTCATGGGGAACAAATCCCGATGGCAGAAGGCCAATGGTGGTGATTTACCTCATTCAAGTCTTAACAGCTGGAGAGCAGTGAGCTTTTCCAACGGGTCAGCCTGCAGCACAGGCTGAAAATGATCTTTGTCTTGGGAGCGGCGACCACATGCAGGAGGCCTGGTCCCTTTTCCACAGCACATGAAGGATTCCCTGAGCGACTCTGGCATGAAGTCAAAGGGTCTGAGCACACTGGTCCTTTTGTAAGTCTGGGTAAAGCACAGGCCAACCTCGTTTGCTATTGGAAATATTATGGAATCTTATAATTTGGGACCAGCAGAAAGAGCTCCTTTGTGTTTGTGAATATATTTATATATTTATACTTTTAAACATTTTATACACAACATTAAAATCTACCATCTTAACCACTTTCAATTGTATGTTCAGTGGCACTAAGTACATTCGTATTGTGGCACAACTCTCACCACCATCTCCAGAACTCTTTTCAACTTGTAAAACTGACATTTTGTACCTCTTAAATACTGTTTTCCCCTCCCCCACCCCCTGGCAACCACCAGCCCAGCTCTGTCTCTGACTTTGAATACTTAAGGTATCCCCTATAAGTAGAATCACATGGTATTTTTCTCTTCATGAATGGCTTATTTCACTTAGGTATAATGCATCCTCAAGGTCTGTCATGTTGTGGAATGTGATAGGACTTGCATTCTTTTATTTTAAAATAAACTTAATTTTTTTGAGCAATTTTAGGTTCACAGAAAATTTGAACAGAAGGTGAAGAAACCCCTGCCTCTACATATGCATAGACCCCCTTTGTCAACACACCCACCAAGGGTGCTACATTTGTCACAACTGATGAACCTACAAGGATACGTCATAATCAATCAGGGGCCATGGCTTCTGTTGGGGTTCACTCATCCTGGAGAGTGATCCAAGAGTTTCAAGCATGCTAAGAAAGCACTCTACCACTGACCCATGCTCCCAGCCCACTTACTTAATGATATTTAAATTTTGAGACAGGGTCTTGCAAAGTCCTACAGGCTAGCCTCAAATTTGTCATCTTCCTGCCTCAGCCTCCTGAGTAGCTGGGATTATAGGTGTGCACCACCATATCTGGTGAGTTCGTACAAGTTTAAGACATGTATGCTCCATTATAATTATATCATAGTTTCACCACTTTCAGAATTGTCTGTGCTCACTCCTTTTTTAAAAATATTTTTTAGTTGTCAAAGGACCTTTATTTTATTTATATGTGGTGCTAAGGATCGAACCCAGTTGCTTCACACATGCTAGGCAAGTGCCCACTGAGCCACAACCCCACCCCTGTGCGCATTCCTTTTTAAAGCTGAATAATATTTCACTTTATGTGTATATCACATTTTGTTTATCCATTCTTCTGTCCATGGGAACTTGGGTTGTTTCTACTTTTTGGCTATCGCAAACAACGCTAATATACTAACATGGATATACAGGTCTCTCTTATCATTTAAGGTTGTACCATATCGCCTGGAAGGATTCTGGGTCGGAATGGAAGAGACTTAGAGTAGGGTCAAAATCGCCTGTGGTCAGCCATTTTCAAAAGGAAAAGAAGGAACCAGATCACCTTTTTGAGGGCAACCAATTTAAGTGAATTTCAACTTAGTGAAGTAAAAATTAATAGTTCCACTAATTCCAAAGCCACAAGAGGCATCCTATGAGAGAGCATTAACACAAAGCAAAACACACATTACTAAAAGTGAATCAACACAAGCAAATGCTCTACTCTTGGCCTTCTGATTTGGGATATAATTTTGGAAAAATCTAAACATGACTGTCAAATCACATCCTTGGGGAAGATACACATGATTCTGAAGTGCTTGGTTTCAAAGCCCATTCATCGGGGTGAATTGTTTTGTTATCTGCTTTTTCTACCTGAATTTTTCTTTAGGGCCTAGAACTCCTCTTTAAAAAGTCATGAGATTGCACAGATTCCTCTTCAAGAGCCTTCTTTTCTAAGGTTGTTTGTGACAGCTAATCTCTGGAGAGATTAACTTCTCTAAGGAGCCAAGAACAGCCAAACTCATGCACTTGGTCTCTGCCTAAATTCTTCATTACTCCATGTGGGTGGAGTCAGATTTAGTGGAGACTCTAGCCTGAATCTTCCATCAGGAGGTGAAGGATTTACATAAGAAAGGGACTAGTGAATGTGGGAGGAAAGGATGAACCTGGAAATCTTGACCTGCCTCAGCATGGGCATTGTTCGTTCACTCACTGGGAACCTATAAAACGTGGACACCGCTCATCCTGGTAATGTAGACTAACCTAGGAAAAATACTGGCACACAGTAGGTGGTCAATAAAGGCTTAAGTGGCAACCAGAGAACAATTGATCTTTACAACCAGAGACTAGCAGAATAATCCCAGAAAGTTCCTAGGGTGGCTGCCCCTAGAGCAGGTGTTTGTCTTTTAGCCGAGGACATGGTCACACTCACAGTAAATCTGAGCCTCCTTCCAGAGTCCCCGAAACACAGTTATACCCTAGACTAAGCCATCGCTCACCTCCTGTTATCACGTAGGTCAAATGACATGGTCCTGAGACAGCTATGCACACATTCCACTTTGGGGTGGAGTCTGGGGTAGATGCAAAGGCTTTACATATCCTGAAAATCCTGCACTGGATCAGAAAGCAGCTCATCTCCTTCCCTTGGACCATGCTGCTGGGCTGGAGGCCACAGGCTGTCAATGCTGGAATTTCAGTATAACTGACCCTCAAGCCACCTCTCCTTGTTAAACTTGATTTCTCTATTTGCCATCTTCATGTGAGATAATCCTGCCACCATAAATCTTTCAAAGGAAAGGGTGAAAATGTTCCAAAGAGAGGAGGAATTTCAGGTTTTTTGCCCTTTTTTTCTTTCCATCTTTCCCTTCTTAAATTTTCTAGAATGCCCTTGACCCTTCACTCTCCTGCAGGCTTCTCAAGTTAATGCCCCTGAGCACCCTCCCATCTCTTCATGCTTTGCCCCCTTGACTTTCACAGTTGAGAGCCACCCTGTCCTGCCCCAACACACACACACACACACACACACACACACACACACGAGAGGCCTCCAGTGGTAGTGCCCTGGTCCCAGAAGCACCCTAATCGGGTCTCTGCAGTGCCTCTTGTCACCATGGAAACAGGCACTTGCAGGCACTACAGACAGACACAGCCATTACTGTGGTTCGTGCCTGTCAATCCACATGTGAGTGTGTGCGCTTAAAATAGAAGTTCTGTGAATAAAAACAGCAATTAGGGAAATCTGGAAATCTTTCTGAACACGGATGCACCAAGCCCTGCTTGCCAGCTGACTTCCGTTTACATCCTCCCTCTCCACCTTGCTTCCTCCTAGAGGTGTGCAGAGCCAGTAAGCTGCTGCTCCTTGGAGACAAAGCCTCCGCAAAGGAGATCAGCCAGCCTTAGGGAGTCACAGGTTATGAGGATCAACAATAGCAGGTGCAGCGCTAGCAGGCCCTTTAGAAAATCTGACTCTGATCCCTGTTCTTTGTGTGAAAAAAAAAAAAAAAAAGAAAATCGAAGCTTTCCAAATGCGAAACAGGAGAAGAGTATTTAGGAAATAATAAGTGAAGCTGAGACAAAAATACTAGCAAAACAGGTAAGGCCTTAAATGAAGGCAGAATGTAGACTATTTATGGTGCAATTAGCAAAAGCAATTGACAACTCTCCAGGCACCAGTCAGTGGTCACCTGACGTCATCTCATTTTTGGTGTCACTGCCAGGTGTCCTTGGCCCTTGGGGCTAAGGAATGTGTCAGCCTGAGGCTCCAGGAGAGGCCCCTGTGATGGGCCATGGAGTCCACACTACCTCTTCCAGGCCCTCTCTTCTTTCCCTTCTAGAATTGTCCTCAGCTCTGACCAGGGGCTGATGCCAACTATCAGAACATTAAGGTTTCAGTCTAGAGTTGATATTTGCCCCCCAAGAGGAGAGCCACATCCTGGGCACGGCATTATCAGTGTTCCCAGATTTAAGGAGAAGTAGGGGAGAAAAAGGTCATCATGTAGAGCTGGCTAAGAGGTGAAGAGTTCCTGAGGTCTGGCCTCACACAGAAGAGAGAAAGTGGCCTTATGCTGTTCTGCAAAGAGGCAGGGGAAGGCCAGGGGGTGGAGGGTTTAGTCCTGGACCTACCCTAGTCAGTGAAGGCCTAGAAGCCTGACCCTTGCATGCTAGCATATAGTTTGTTCCCATGACATCTTCTCAGGGTGCCGTTGCCTTTCAGTGACACACCTCGGTTTGTACATATGCCTTTAATCAGATCCAAATAGCCAGTTAAACAGCATAGAGATGTCAGAAACCGAGGGTTGTTGAATTAATCTCTGGCTTCTTGAGAGGCTTTCTTGTGCTGATTGCTGGGAGCTTTCTGCATTTCTAAGTGAATAACTTTGGGGGTGGAGGCAGGGGTTGCAAACCCTGATGGGACCCTCTTGATCTTCAGAGCGGATCCCAGATCCTTCCCGAAGTGCAGGCTGTTCCTAAGCAGAGCTGCACCTGGCTTTTCAGGTAACAGCAGGTGTGATGTGTGCTGAGCACAGGCCCGGGGTCATGGAGAGAAGACCAGACCCTACAGAGCAAAGAGGAAAGACAGAGGAAGGCAAGTTTTGTCACTCAAGGAAGCTGAGACAATGGTGTCAAGGCATTTCTGTGAGGACTGAGCAGATTTCATGTTCTTGTAAAAGCTCCATTGTCCTAATAATATTTTGTGTAGAAAAATATTAAAATTACTTTCTTATCCCTGGGCTCTCCTTAACTGAGCAGAAAAAGGGCTAGGGATGGGCTCAGAACTAAACACTGATGGTGACTTCACAAAGGCAGTGACACACATGTAGATGACCAACCAATGGCCTGTCACACAACCACGAAAGACATGAATCTTCACTGCACCCCAGGCAGCTGGGCCAAGACCCCTGAAGGACTGAGAGTGTTGCCCAGAGACTAAGGCCAACCTGCTGAGCACAGCCAAACACTGGCTGCAGCCATTTCTTCCTCTGCCCAGGGGAATTCCTGCAAAACCTGTCTGGTCCAGCTGCTTCCAGCTGCAAACTGAGGATGGATCTCTTGCCCCCTTTTCAGGGAAGGGGAGCCTTATGCAGATAGCCCTGGTGAAGAAAAATCCTTTTCCTTTTTCACTCAAAGTAGTGAGGTGCTAGTCACCTGGCTTCTCTTTCCACAGGCATTGCCTCATTTCATGTACAAATGATCCTGAGGGCACCACTGCCTGGTGTTGTCACAGATGAAATGGAAAAAGGATGGGAGAAGACACTTAGCCCCCCTGAGTAAGGCAGCCAGCAGTGGGGGAACTAAAGTGGAGTCTGTCTTATCTGTTTTCTGCGGCTATGACAGAATACCTGAGACTGGCTAATTATCAACAATAGAAGTTTATTTGGCTCATGTCAAAGAGGATAGCACCAGCATCTGGCAGGAGCTATCTTCCCATTTCATCCATGGCAGCAGGCAGAAGGACAGGCGGGAATGAAGAAGAGGCTGAGAAAGAAGGAGGAGCCACTTTTATAACCAGCTGCTCTGGAGTTGACTAACCCACTCCCACAGTAATGACAGCAATCTATTCCTGAGGGCAGGCCCATTAACCTGATCACTTCTTAAAGGTCCCATCTCCCAACATCATCCCAATTAAATTTCTACTCAAGTTTTGGAGGAGACATTCAAATCAAGGCAAAGTTCAGGTCTATAAAATTTGCTTCTTTCCCCCCCCCTTTTGAGTTATTTCCGATACTCAAATATGTATATATATGCCTCAAAAAATTAATATATATATATATATACACACACACACATACCTCACAGGCCAGAAGCTTACAGTGTGAGGAGTTATTTTTCTAACATATTATTGAAATCTCCACATTTCCAGATCTTTTATTGACAGGTCTTCTCACTATTTGTCACATGTTTTCCAAAAGGCAAGGAGCAGCCCATCCTCAGGGGTCCCCAGTCTCAGCCCAGCCTTCTGAATGCTGTGCTGCTGACTGCAGCTCAGGCACTTGCTGGACCTACTTTTTCGGGCCAGCAGGGCCCCACTTTCAGATGTTCTGGTCCCTTCTTATCACTTCTTTCTCCAGCTGAGTCCTGAGGAGCTGTGACAGCCAGTCAGGTGCTTCCTCCCTCTACCTCTGAGTGACTGCAGCGCCCCTGTCCTCAGGGCTCTCAGAACAACCCCCCAGCCTGCCGCTGGTGGGGGAGCAGCACTTGCAGAGGGGACCACCTGCCCAGCCATGGGCCCTGCTGTGTCCCGGTGCCTGTGTGGAGCTGTGCTGCCCGTTTTGTACCAGGGCTACGCAGCCAGCTGTTCCCTACTCTCCCAGTGCCAGGGCCAACTCTCCCCACTGTGTCCCCGGAAAGCCACTAGAATATGACTGAGCACTGATTCACAACTCAGCCCACCCAGTCAGTCTGGGGAAAAAAAAATATTAACTCAAATTTTTTATTTCAGTCTTACAGCTAAATATTGATTATGTCATTCATGATCTATGTTTTGAAAATCCCAAAGAATCACCTAACAGAACTCCCCCACCGCATCCAGATGGCGTTCCCTGCGCTCATTCTGTCTCAATCTGTGCTCCTTACGTCTGTCTATTTTCCAACAGCTGACCCGAAGCTACAGAGACTGGTTGGTTACTCCTCACCGTCTTCTGAAATACTAGCGAGTCCTGATAAACCACAGTTTCCATGGAGATGACCAAGGAACATTACCCATGTTGCAATGAGCTTCTGATTTTATCTTGAACCATTAGCTTCCACCCACAGCTCATTCATTATTCATTTGCAGTAAAGAAATGGCAGCAACCCAGAACATTTTAGGAGACCTGAATCTGTGCAGCCGCCCAGAACAACTCTCAGGGCATCATCAGCACACGCCACGAGGGAAGCAAACTCCAGGATTTAAACACTCATCAGAAATCACATGCCGGCGCTTTCTCTCCCCTGCAGGCACATCCTCTGCAATGTGAATATCAATTCTCCACAAAAGAAAAATTAGGAACTTTACAAATTCTCCTGCGAGTGAGAGGATAATAAACACGGTAGCCATAACACATTCCCTCTCTCCAGTGCCTACTGCAACCTGTTCTTTTCTGAGTCAACTGTTCCCTCCTCTTGTAAACTGCCTTACCATACGTGTGTAACTGAAGAGCTTGTGAATTTAATTTTTGCAAAAGATAAATACTTTGGAATCTCAAAAGTTATTCTTACACAGTACTTTTCCCCCATATTTTTCACCTTTGAAGAAAATAATCTTTAATCTTAAAAAAAAGTGATATATGCTGGGTGTGGTGGTGCCTGTAATCCCAGCAGCTAGGGAGGCTGAGGCAGAAGGATTGCCAGTTCGAGGTCAGCCTCAGCAACTTAGCAAGGCCCTAAGCAACTCAGTGAGACCCTAACTCTAAATAAAATATAAAAAGGGCTGGGGATGTGGCTCAGTGGTTAAGAGTCCAGGGTTCAATCACCAGTACCAAAAACAACAAAAATGATATGTGGTAAACTAAGAGTGGATATTCCTGGGGTAGGAAATTTTATATATATAAAACTTATATATACACATAGAGAGAGAGAGAGAGAGAGACAGACAGACAGACAGACATATATATTCTTTTAGATCTTGATAGACCTTTATTTTATTCATTTATTTATATGTGGTGCTGAGGATCAAATCCAGTGCCTCACACATGCTAGGCAAGCACTCTACCACTGAGCCACAACCCCAGTCCCAGGAAGTTTTAATTACATTTTTAAATATGTCATAAAACATGAATATTATATCTGAAGGCAGTACACTTATGGGGACTGTTATAAGCATAAAAAACATATTTATGATCGTAGGTCCTAGTTCCCAGTAATGCCTCCCTTTTTACAGCATGTGTAAATTCTTGAAATGATTTCAAGAATATAAATGTTTGAATATCAGAGTACAATCTGTACTAACCCTAAATGACAAGATACATGCTACAGATGATAATATTTATGTGTATGTAAGCAGTATTATACTATGTTTTTGGCATCTATTCATAACCTACATTTTGAACCCTGGAAGATCCGCAGCCATCATTACACACTTTGAAGCAATCCTTTCGCATCCTGCCCTGGAGAATGCTAAAGGCTGTGTGGCTTTTCAAAGCAGCCCAGGAGTTTCCAGAGCTCAGCAAGTTTGCCAATAAATCATGACCACGGACCGTTTCTGGGTAGTAAAGATGTTTGAACTTAAGAAGCACATTTTAAAGTACAGTTGTCCCTCATTACCTACAGGGGATTTATTTCAGGACCCCTCCACAGATCCAAAATCCACAGATGCTCAAGTCCTCTGTATATGAAGGTGCAGTATTGGCACAGAACCCACACATACCCCTGAATACTTAAAACCATCTCTAGATTACTTAGTATCATTAATGCAATGGAAATACTATGTAAGCAGTTGTTATACCATATGGTCAAGAGAATAATATCAAGGAAAAGGTCTGCATGTGTTCTATATAGACTCAGAGTTTTTCTAATATTATTTTTGATGCATGGCTGTCTGAATCCACAGACGTGGAACCCACAGAAACCTTACCAAAAGAAACCAGGAAGAATTTGGCAGCAGGTAGGAAAGGCAATGGGTCACTTTCCCTTATTGAGAAAGAAAGCACCTTTCATACTTTGCTAAGGTGAGAGTTGTCAGCATCCTGAAAGAGACCTCTATGCTTTCTAAGACCCTGGAACATCCTCTCTCCAGAGGGGCTGCCCTTGTCAGAACACCAACCCCATTTGGCTCCTTGGTTCTTACTCTCTGCTGGGACCAGGTCCATCTTCTGCTGCAAGGGCCCTGGCTTCCCTCTCTACCCTAGGCTATTCCTGGTTAGTCCCAACCAGGACTTCTCTGAACTTGTTTCACACCCACAGTGATTCTCAGTATAATAAAAACCCTTTCTCCACAGTTCACAGATACACTATGCATTGCCTTTAGCCTGGCTTGGAAATCTTTGGATTTCTCAGAGCACCTGTGGAGAGCTGTCTATACTCAGAACACTCTTGATTAAGCTGGGACAGGTGGTTTCCAAGCTTGTTTTGAACTCCAAATAAGATGTTACATGTTATTGTGTTTTTTTGGTTATTAAGTGTATATACCAATGCTGGGAAATTTTTAAGGAAGTATTTCTAAAAATTTGCACCAAGTCATTTAGAATCTGAAGGATTCTCTCATACATTAGGTCTACAAAGTAGGCCTGGAGACTCCAAAACTGACTAAGGAGAGTGACATTTTCAAGTTCCTGTGATGGGCGGTGAGTGCCTTCAGCCTCCTGGGGATCAGGTTCATGATGGGGTAACAAGACATACCCTCTTTTTGGTGATTATGTTTCAGGACATGCTGCCCCCAAATGTGGCACCTTGACATTTGAGAAACAACAGAGAGAGGAAAGTCACCTTTGTCCCCAGCAACCCCTACTCCTCCTCCCTGAAACAGGTCACAAAAAGTAGGAAGGATTATGGAAACTTCCCCTGAAGCATGTCATAAGACCTTCCCGTAAGAAGTGCCCTCCTTCCTATACCCAGGGGAAAGGAGCCAAAGACAGAGAGATGCCAAGAAGAATCTCAATGAGCAGATCTATTAAGATCCTCCCGAGGTTATTATCATTGGATCGTGCTCTTTGTCCAACCAAATTTCTCCATGACTGTCCACACTTCAACAAACCTAGCATAGCAATACACAAGTGTCACCATTTCTTTGGGTCTTCATCTTCTTTTGGGTCTTCTTTTCTTATGAGGACTCTCAGGTCATGTAAAACTTAATTAAATTCCTAAGTTTTCTGGTTAATTTGTCCTTTGTTTCAGAGACCTCAGCCATGAACTTAGGATAGGTGAGGAAAACATAGTTCTCCTCCTCTCCATTGGCAAACACAGGTCTAGCTCAAGATCATTTCGTGAGCTTGAAAGCTGTCTGCCCTGTTCTAACCTCATATCATAAGCAACTCATCTATTTGGAAGATCTGAAACATGCATTGATAGAGCTTTTTTAAATGCCTGGAAAGTGTCACATGCATCACCTGAAATGTCAAATAAAAATCTAGATGACATTTTTAATCATGAAAATTATGTCTGATGATTATACTGACCTGAATGTATTTTGGCTTAATTGCCTCTCAAGGGGTTCCCAGGCAATCCATAGCAAATGACCAATCTTTTCTGATCTACAACCGAATCACAGATAATAGCTTGGTTCCCACTCTCACACCAGTTTGCACTTCCTCTTCCTGAAGTCCTCAGCTGATGGCTAATGTTCATTCCTGCTGTTCTTAAACTTAGCATAGTCTGAACCCACCTTGATATGGGAAAATGTTCAAGACCTTGCTTTAGCATGCCAAACCCTGTTAGTGACTATGAGTTCCTGACATTGCATCAAGCCTGCCAAATTCTCCAAAATGCAGAATAACAGTGGCATGCTGGCAACACTAGGAGTACCTACCATTTTCCTCTTCTGCCTTCTTTTAAGTCAAAGTGCTTTTTGAAGTCTGGGGATTAAAAGAGACTGAAAGATGAAATCACAAGAATATGCACTTTTGTTCAGTTTTAGCTTTGCCCTGGTATCCTGTTGATATCTCAAAGCTTAAAATCAAGACCTGTGACCTTTCCACAAACTGTTTCTTTACAGGCTTCCCTTCTCTTGTCAATCATACCAGAGTTGTCTGAGTCTCAAAACCTTTGCATCCTGACTATGCTGACTCGGTTAGCATTTGCCCTGGGAAAGTCCTAGGTTGGACTATCGCTTATAGGATCACTCTTTTTCCTCCTTCCCCTCAAAATCTTGTTGCTGTTTCCTTGGGTTACCTGCCCATTCATTCTTCATTTCAATTATCTCCTCTTTATGACCTGCACTGGTTGAGTACTCCCCGTCTGTCAAATCTCCAATCAGTTGTACACACGTAGCTACTTCTTGTCTTTATATTATTCAATGAATAAGGTCAAAATTGGGGAATTCAAGATCTTTCATGCTTCGGTGTTTGTGTGTTTTTTCCAGCCCTGTTTCCAGTGCCTCCCTGATGCTCCACGTGGGTTTAGCCACCTTGCTGGCTCAGCTTCCTGTGCACCATCACATGCAGGTGCTGCCTGGATGCACTTGGCCCAGCTGCTCTGCTCTCTTATCTCAGGCCTATTCTCCTTTCAAGACCAGGCTCCCTCCCTCAAGTCTTCTCTGCCACCCTGCCTTCATTCCTGCAGCCTGCCTCAGAACCACTAAGCTCTTAGCATAGCCCACCACACATCTTTGTCTCTATTACATCTCTGTTCTGACTCCAAGTAGACCCGAAGTCCACCAGCTTTTTCTGACATAGTTACCCTCTGTATTGTTGGCTTCCACATCTATAGGAAGGCTTAACCTCTCATCCTCAATTTCCCTGTCTACACCATGGGGATGATGATGATGACATCCACCTTGCCTTCATTATCAGGTGGTTGGGAGGATCAGGTAAAGGGAGTCTGTTATGAATTTCACAGTTCCATGTACATGGAAAATTAATCAATTTTTTAAAAATATATATATTACATATTGATGGACTTTCATTTTATTCATTTATTTATATGCAGTGCTGAGAATTGAACCCAGGGCCTCACACATGCTAGGCAAGCACTCTACCACTGAACTATAACCCCAGCCCCTAGTCAATGTTTTTTGAAGTTGGTAATAAGAAGGCTATCTAACTGGGCATGGTGGCACATACCTGTAATCCTAGTGGCTTGGGAGGCTGAGGCAGGAGGATCACAGTTCAAAGCCAGCCTCAGTAACTTAGCAAGCCCTGTCTCTAAAAAAATATAAAAAGGGTTGGGGATGTGGCTCAGTGGTTGAGTGCGACCACCGAGTTCAATCTCTGGCACCAAAAAAATGAAAAGGCTATCTAGCCAGAACCTAATCAGAACTGTATATCACTGGTGTATCAGAGACAAACCAGGACCAGGGGTGACTGCATCCTAGGCAGTAATCACAGGGCCTGAATTCAGTTGCCTTCTCTGAATACCCAAGAAAAAGGGCTAGGATACACGTCAGCCACAAGGCTCCGTATTTAATCTCCCCCTTTCACCCCTTTTAAGACCTGACTGCAGAATATGAAAGGCAGAAAGAATGAGGGAAAGAGACCAGTTAATAATGCCTCTAGTCCTTCCAGCGTTTCAGAACACTTTCAAGTCCTTTTCTCTCATCTGTGAAATATCCAATAGAGATGCTGGACTCAGTACTATGAGCCCTTTGAAAAGAAGAAGGGAAATTGTACAAAACCTCAAAAAAATAATATCAAAGCCATTTAGTGGGGGTAGGTTGAGGGCATGGTAATTTTGGAATCTGTCAATTTTACAATATCAGCTCCAGACTTGACTGAGGTGTTCCAGCTTGGCAGCTCTTCTGAAACTTTCCAAAGAGCTGAAATCCGTGTATTGATGGATGTTTGTTGCAGGAGTCAAACAAATTAGGTAGTATGCAGCCATGAAGGCAGGGAAGTGGTTCTTCTGGAGCTGCTTTTATTGCTAGAAGCTTCCCTAAACTGCAGAAAAGTCAATCAAATTACAACCCACGAGAAAAATCCTCAATAATATCCAACCGACTCAAACCACATATTCTTAACTAATAAAACTTCCTTGTATCAGCTCACAAGGGTACAGACTCTAAGCTAATAAAAGATGCCAATTTTGCAAGACAGTTTGCTCCTGGTAAGTGTACTAAAAATAAAAGAAGGCAGCCAATTGGTGAAGCTGTTTGTTCCCTCTAGAAAAGATATTTCATATTCCTTCAAGCTTCATTACCAATGACTGGCTTGGATGAATGGAAGGAACCCAGCAGCTTTTGCCCAAGACGAGGCTTGACAAATGTGGCATGATTTTGGCAGAACTCATGCTCTGATTCAGTCTTCAAATGTCTGGCATGGTCTATGAACTTCTGAACCTGACCTGCAGCTATTATGGGCTTTAAATTTTCAAGCAATTGCATCATTAAGCAACCAGCATGTGATGGCATTACTATCCCATCCACCGCCCAAAGACCACAATACATTTAAAGGCAATTGACATAAATCATCATGAAAGGCAAACAAGATGGCAAAAAAGAAATAACCCATCATTAAGAGTCACTCAAAACCATACAGGTTGTAAATGCAGCATATTTCTTGTTGTTGTTTTTTTTAACACAGATATGCTACAAATTCAGAAAGCTATGAAGAGCAATTTGAGAATTTTCACCAACGAACAAATTCTCTGACCAATTATTGTCCAGGTACTCTCAAAGCTTTAGAGAGGTAGGTTTTTTGCTTTTCGTTTTTAAACCTTTGCCCCAAGAAAAATCACAAAGCTTCTACATCCAATTTTAACAGTAAAGGTTTTCTTTTTTACATCAAATTGTCAATATTCACTTATTTTTCCACTTTCATATTGGAAAGATACCAACAAATGCCTGTGTGTCTACAAATCTTCCGTAGAGGAAATGACGTAACATTTGAGAGTACTAAGTTCATTTTTTTTTCCCTAACTCATTTCACTGTGCTGGTTAATACAGGGCAGTGTTTTTAATGAGCCACAATAATGCAGTAAGGGAATGAAAATCACTCTAAGAACGAGGAGGAGGCCAATATGGTAGCTTTGTTAGTTAAACCAGAAAGAAAACAAATATTCTTACTTTTACATAAATGTTCCTTTACCTTTCTTTACTTTTTATTGAGGCCAAGTCAGATGTTGAGGAACACTCTAGAAGATGCTTCCATTTCATCAACAACTAACAGAAAACTACTCTGAACGAAAATTTTTCCTCTTTCTGAATCACTAGACAGAACACATTTGCTTTTCTGACCAATCACAGGAGGACAAATAATAGAAGAAGATTGCTTATTTTTCGTGACAGGCTATGATAGACAAGCTGAGAGAATACAAACTAGCCCAGGGCTCCAAGGTCATTCATTTTTATCATAAATCTGTTTCCTCCCTGGTATTATAAATGCACCTCTAGCAGAGTGTTTTCAAACAAGCAACATATTACAAAGGTTTGTCTATCACAGCCTCCAGACAGACTTCTCAATCTGTTTTAATTTAAAATAAATCATCCATGTGTTAAGTAGGAGAAACCGAGGAAGGTTTCTCCTGGCATTTATCCAATCATGCCAGTATTGCAAATAGCTTCATGAGCAACAACACTCATTTCCACTCGTTATGGCTGATTTCACGTGTCAACTCGGACATGTTGTTCAGATATGTGGTCAAATGATCTTCCAGATGTTTCTGTTAGGGTATTTTTAGAGGTGACTGACATTTAAACCAGTGACTTCGAGTAAAGGAGATTGCCCTCCATGATGTAGGTGGGCCTCATCTAATCAGTTGAGTGCAACAAGTCTGATCTCCCTGAGCAAGAGGAAATGCTGCCAGAAGACAGCCTTTGGACTTATTGGTTCTTTTCTGAGGTCTGAAGCTTGCATATTTTGTTTTTATTCTCTCCATGGTAATGTGAGCCAATTCCATACAATAAACCTCTTTCCATATATGCACAAACTCTATCGGTTCTTTTTCTCTGGAGCACCCTGACTAATGTATCAGTTCCATGAAGCATATTATCACTCTGTGCATCATCCCCTGTACATGTTTTTCTTTCATTAATATGGATAACTTTATTATTGCACATTGAACAGGGAGCATGAGCAGTCTGTTGGCCACAAAGTTATAGTTCTTTATTTAGAGCATTTTTTAAACACTTGGATTTTTGTGCAGCTAAGCTCTTTACAGTCACTTAACCACAACCCTTCCTTTGCATAAAAGAAAATAGTCTCCTCCTAACTAAGACGAGTTTAATGAAGCTTTGAGTTAAAGGTAAGACAAGAAAACATCTATGAGTTTCCAGAATGGCTCTTCTCTCCAGGACTACATTCTGTGATTTGAAATTAAATTCAAGATCAAATGCATCCATATTCAAAGGCAAACCAAGGCTAGCCCATTCTGAATGATCTTGTGATCTCATGAATACATTGTTGTCCAAATCTAGTTCCTTTCAAGCACAGGAAATATGAGATACATTATTGATAAGACAGGCCCCAATCCAACCAAAGCCTTCACCTATGTGATGATCTCTAATCTCTTCTCCCATCTCCCTTTTTAAGGGGGAAAAACAGCCATTGGGAGGGCAGAAGTTTGAGAACTTGCTTTGGGAGCAAATAACATGCTCCCTTTTCTGAATGAATAGACAGGCAGGGCTCTAATTTCAAGGGCTGATTTCATTCTGACACCAGAAAACAGCTGAACAGCTAATCACATGTTTGTGTCTATCAGTGGTTTTTAATACCAGAGGTCATGAGGTGGCGTTGGCTTGATTAGGCCCTCCAACTAGATTGAAAATGACTGATTTTTAATGAAAACCTCATTTCTTATCCAGAATTCTTCCAAATAAGGTCATAAGTCAGGAGACTTGCAATAGAAGAGTCTTTAAGTCAGTTATAAAAAGAAAACTCTCCCACAAAGCACAAACCAAACAAAACCCCAAAAAACAAAGTTTGCTTCTGGTGGATTAATGACAGTGGCTTTGCTCCCTTATGCAGAAACCCTTCTACTAATCAGGCTGTGCAGGGCCCAAGGAGCTCCAGCTAGCTTAGTGCAGGGGTCTGATGCTTATTTAGCATTGCTGCTTCAAGCCTTATTACTAAAAATTGATCTAAAATACAAGCCAAATGTGGTCAGCAGCTTCGCTTGTTCCAACTGCTGGTTCTGACTACTGTTCTGTCCACATCCTTCAACAAATTCTTCTCTTGACAAGGTGTGTTCCCATTCCCACCTTCCTTAGAGACTAGTTATCCCCTTGTTGAGTATCTTTGTATCCTTTCAACTGCACTAAAACTAAGAAATATTAAAATAAAAATTGAAAAATCATAAAAAATTGTAGAAGAAAAATGGGCCAAAAATATCCTTAAGTAAAAAAAAAAATTCAACATAATGCACTCCTATCATTATAAAAAACTAAACATTTTGACAAATAAATAATGATTAAAGTAGGAATGCTTTTGAAGACATTTACTTTTTAACACCCTGAACAAAGAAAAAGAGCCCTGACTCTGCAGGTTGAGTGTCTCTTCTCCAAAATTCTTAGGACAAGAAGTAGATTTAGATTTAGATTTTTGTTCTAATTTCTGGAATATTTGCATATACATAAAGAGATACTTTGGGGGTGGGACCCCTCTCTAAACACAATTCATTTATATTTCAAATACCTTATACACATAGCCTGCAGATAATTTTATATAATAGTCCTAATAATTTCATGCAAGAGATGAAGTTTCATGGTGGCTGATTTTCAACTTACGGCATCATGTCTGTGCTCAAAGAGTTTCAGATCTTGGAGCATTTTGGATTTCAGATTGGCAGATTAGGGAAGCTTAACCTGTATCCCATTTCCTTTCCCTTCAATCCAGCCATTCGGAATCACCATACTTAAGTGAAACTCTGACATCCTGCTCTGACCACAAGGTTCCATTCCTAAAATCACTGCAAGTAAACTAACTTCAAAGTCTCTTAAGGGCCATTTGAAATATTTTACTGAGGAATTTAGACATCATAAATGAAATAAAGCCATCTAAAATAATCATATCATGTTAATCATATTGTGTTTTTCAAGATAACAAAAAGTTAATGAACTCCATCATTTTCGCACATATAAATAAAGGACTGTCTATTACTTGATTTGATATTGCCAGTATTTAGCATACAGCCGCCAATCAATGCATGTTACTTAACTAAATAAATGAATGAATTTTATTTGCATATTTATTACATTAAGTAGGCACTCTACCCACTGCTATAAAAGTAAAGGTACAGGAGATATAGCTCAGTTGGTAGCACAAGGCCCTGGGTTCAGTCCCCAGCACCACCAAAAAAAAAAGTAAAGGTATATTTAACTGATTCCTTAAGAGCAGTAACAAAACACAATGCTGAGAGAATCCTTTACCAGCAAAGAATAGTGATACAATTTGACCAGACAATATTCAGTGTCATTAAAGCAATGAAGTTCAGTGAGAAGAATGGTCTATCTGTGAATCAGATCAGGTTTCAGAACTTCTTGGTTTATGTGGTCTTGTACACGTCATCTCACTTCCCTGGACCTCAGTTTCTTCACGTACAAGGTAAAAGGCTGGGGCCAGATGCCCTTCCAGGTCCTTCTCATCTCGGACAAGCTGAGGTTGCTAACGCCACTTCAGCAAGGAACTCCAGCAACACCTTGCTTATCTGCTGGGGGATGCCTCATGCACTTGGGGTTGGAAATGGAAAGGATGTGTGGCCTGGAATGGGCTGAGTACCCTACAAATGTCAAAGTCAGGAGACACAAAAAGAAGACTACAGAATATACAGTAAAAAATGCAAGACTGAAGCCTGAAGAATCTCTAAACAAAGCTTTCCTTTTAGTTTGTTTTGATTTGGAGGGTAATTTTTTTTTTTTCTTCTTGGAAGATGAAAGGTCAGAACTCATGGTCTGATCTCATTGAGTCCTTCTTAATTAACTAGGAATGAAAGCTAGTCATTGTGCAGATCCAGCTAATTGGAAGCTTTGCTTGGTTCCTTTTCAGGATCAGCTAGATGAAGCTTGAACACACTTTAGCCTTTTATTGTTGTACAAAGAACTGTTTTAGCTTTGATTATCTACCTCAATCCCTTTTAGATAAAAGTATGATGAGGTTGGAGGAAAACAACAATATATTTGAAAGGCCAGGTATAATGTGTGATAAGAAATATACAATTTTCATCCTTGCCAAGAGCCATTTAAGTCTTGGTTTGGCCAGGAACCAAAATACACAGGCATAGCTTTTTGGTTTCAACATTTTAGTTTTCTTTAGCTAAGCAAGGCAACAAATATCATTTCCCAAACAAGAACAATATAATCATTTCAATGTGATGGCAACTTTTGAATTTTTGCAATAATTTTAAATTTCAGTTTGGTATCATCTAACTTAAGTCAAAGGATTTCTTCAGTAAAACCTAGTAATAAATATTTGCTTCAATAACATGTGCTAAAGAATAAAATGAGTTTGAAACATTCTAAAATATATCATACAGCTACGTTTATTCTTTAAAGTTAAGTACCAACATATTCTTTTGGAGAAATGGCAATGTTTTTTCAGAGTTTCAACCTTACTGAAACACTAATGCTACATTACATTTTTGTTTTAATTTTAACTGCTTAAAATAAGTTATTTGAAACCACAAACAAGGACAATTAGAGTATAGTTTTATACTTTGACACATAGGGAAGATAACACTTGCTGGAAGATCAAAAAAACTACAAAATACTGATTTCAGTAGAAAAATGAGCCACCAGTTTGAGGCTCACTTGCAGATGTGTGCGTGCACACACCCACACACGCTCTTATGTGTTGTTGCTTCTCTCAACTATCCACTGTTCTTGTGGCAACTACTCACATGATAATTTTGTTTTAAGTCGTACTGGAAGGTAACTGAATAAATAAATTCTGAGATCCACAGTTCTTAAGGGAAAAAAAAAAGCAAAAACAACAGCAGCAACCAAAAATGGCACTATTCCAAGCCTAAGCAAAGCTTCAGGAACATCCTAAGGGCTAGGTGGGTTATAGCAGAACCCACTCTGACCTCTGCTCCTTCCCTATCTTTTCCATGTGACCACAGCCAAGGGTGAGGGTTCAGGAGCCCAGGCAGGGTTAGCACCGTGTCCTCTTCTTGGCTCTCTGGCCATATTTTCTGAACAATCTGATCTTATCTGATTCTGGAAAATCAGTTGCAGAAACTATTGAATGAGCATTCTGATACCAAGCTGATTCCAATCAGTCTCATGGGACTTTGATGACAATGAGCTAAATTTTCCAGGCTCAGAATGTACCTGAGCTAAACCTTGGAGACTAGGAAGGAGAAAGTGACCTTAAAGTCTTTCATTCTGCCACAGACATGCATGAGGAAAGAATCACAAGACTGGGAAGGGCATGAGAACCACATTTCCAATTCTCTGTGTGTGTGTGTGTGATCCAGCCAGGTTGGCATCCCCCATTTCATTAAGGGTGTGGAGAAACATGGATTCTCACACATTTGCTAGAGAAGTGCAAAATTTAAAAATCTCTCTAGGATACAACTTTATGATACATAACAAGAAACATAAAAAGTCTATTCAACTCCTAATAATTTATCATAAGGAAGTATTTGAAAACATGAAATATTTGCTATGAGATTAGAATTAATAGCAAGATTGCTTATGAAGAAAAAATAGAACTGGAAACAGTTTAAATAGATAACCATAAGATATTGGTAACACAAATTAAATTAGATGCATATGAAAATATATAGCCCATAATATTGTTATAGAATATTGATTGCTAGTATGAAAAACTGCACTTAAGTGGAAAGGTTACACAACATGTACACTATGATTCCATTTTTCAAAAAGATATGTGGCTGCTGCAAAAGTTTGCAGAGATATAATAGGGACTTTATGTAAGAAGTTACAATTTTAATAATTGTGTTTTCTGTTTCAAGTTTTTCTAATAATGAGCCCATATTGCTTTTTCAAGTGGTAATTAAAGTTTTCATAGAAAAGAAAAAGTAATGAGTACACAGATTTATGTCTTTGTGTTGTCTTTATTATTGAATGGGGGGTTTTTTTTGTTCTAAAATAATACTAGTGGTTCTGAAAAGCCAAATTAAATACAAGAATTGAATATGAAAAATCATAATTAAAAACAACAGCAACAACAATGAAATAACACATTTCTTTGGTGTTTTGCCTTAATATGGGCTCTTCCTTGGTTCCTGGAAATGAATTAGCATTGCCTTATTTTTTGGAAAGCAACATAATTTTCTGAACTGGTTCTAATAATTCAATTTATGGTAAAAAATGATTAGGTTGTATTTGGGGTTCCACAGGCTACCTAATATTGGAACTCCTAGAATATTTTACAACAGCTCTTTAAAAATTAACAAAACAAAAAGTAACACACTGATTCTAGAACATTAACTCCATGAAGGCAAGAGATTTATGGTTCACTGCAGAATCTCAATAGCCTAAAACAGGATCTGATGCAGAACAGAGGCTCAATAAATATTTGTTGAATAAATGAGGGAATAAATAAACCAGTCAGGGGAGAATAAATAAATGAAGAGAAAATACACCAAGAAGCCATGAAAAATTCATGTTATCTTGAAGAGAATATGGAGTATACGCAGAGTGCAACAAAATTGCTTATCAGTTTTAAATACAGATGTTCCTCTACTTGCTATAGTGCTAGTTAGACTTGTAAGTTGAGAATATCATAAGTCGAAAATGCACTGAGTCCATCTAACCTACCAAACATTCTACTTGCTATAGTGCTAGTTAGACTTGCTATACTTGCTAGCACTACTTGCTATAGTGCTATGCTATAGTGCTAGTTAGACTTGCTATAGTGCTAGTTAGACTTGTAAGTTGAGAATATCATAAGTCAAAAATGCACTGAGTCCATCTAACCTACCAAACATTCTAGCCTAGAAACATAACACATGGTGGAGTCTCAGTTGTTTCCCCTCCTGTTGGCAGGGTTTGGACTGGGAGCTGCAGTCCCTGCTCACCGCCTCACGAGAGAGGATGGGACCACATTGCACAGCCCAGGAAAAGACCCAAGCTAAAGATTGCAACCACAATTTTCACTGCATGTATTTCACTTTTGCACCACCATAGAGTCAAAAAATTGTCCTAAGTGGAACCATCTTAAGTCAAGGACCATCTGTGATAATAATAGCTACAATTTATTGTGCACTACGATCTGAGTGCCATATTTACAGCATCTAATGTTCACAATGACTCTGCTAAGTATTAATATATTTACAAATGAATAAAACTATGGCACTGAAATTTTGAATGACTAGCATGAAAGTAATGTGAAGAGACTATAAGCCCAAGAAAGCTTAAGTGAACATTCATGATGTACGATTCTTTCATTAGGAAAAAATATGAATTTCTAAAGCTACAATTTACTTAGAGATTCTAAATAAGATAACTTTCCTTTGTGTCATAAAACATGAATAAGAAGTTTGAGTGCTAGCTGATTTGAATAGATTTCAATTTTTAAAATGCTTATAGGTATAAGGATAGCTAGATATTATGAGGAAGGCTATTGAATCTGAATATAAAGAATAACACAGACAAATGTGTGTGCCAAAAGAAGAGACTTCACAAAAGCAATTACCATACATTATCCCTCCCAGTTCAGAGGCCAGAAAATGGTAAGAAAGGGATTATATACGAGGAAAATTCAATACATAACATTGTACCATAAAAGGCATATTTCAAAATCTTATTCATGTTTTAAGGTCAAAGCAAAAACAGTAAAGAAGCCCTAAAAAGAGTGGAAATGCTTTTATCAGGACTAACACTATATGGGTTTCTCTAGAAACTGTTACAAAAGGATGGAAGAAAAGACGTCACACAGTGGCAAAGGCTGTAACAGCTAAGGGCTGTATTGCAAAGGGCAGAAATGACCAAGCAGCCTCACCGCAGGCCTGTGCTGTCAAAGGACAGAAAGGAAGTTGGGACTACATAGGAACTTCTAGGAACACCATACATAAAGAAACAGGAAGAAAACCCAAATGAAGGCAAGAACATTTTCCAGGGAGCTAGGAGACCAGTAATCCAGGGGTTCACCTTGTTAGACAAATGCTGTGGGAACCTTTAGTTTAAATTGGGGAATGAAGCAAGGAAGGACCTTGAGAGCCATAGCTACATGTGAAACTATCTTGAACAAAGCAGGAAACCTGACACCCTATACCACCACGTTACCAAAGTTGTGCTTATTTTCACACTTACATTTTAACAATTCAAGACCCTATTGTGAAATGGTTTTTGCCTGCTGTGTGAAACCTGATTTGGAGTTTAAAAAGACACCTGGGAGGCCAGAGTGTCCCCAGAGAGGACCAAGGAAAAGGACAGAGTCCTGGGAGAAGATGCTTTTTAGAGGAAAAAAAATTTTAAAACATTTTTTGTAAGAGAAACTAACTTGCAAACTCTTGGGCAAAAAGCCTTCTCTTTGGGGTGACCTAGATCCAGGAGAAATCTGTGGAGAATAAAAGCAGATGAAGTTTGGATCCAGGACTCAGGTTTGGGGCAAAAGC
This sequence comes from Glaucomys volans, assembly GCA_020662805.1. Taxonomy (NCBI): domain Eukaryota; kingdom Metazoa; phylum Chordata; class Mammalia; order Rodentia; family Sciuridae; genus Glaucomys; species Glaucomys volans. Next base: position 232,798 of record JAJEJO010000430.1, read on the forward strand.
TGGCTGATGCCAGTCAAGGAACTCAAAGACTCTTGGCTTAAATTTCTCCAACTGTAAAATGGAATAATGATACTACAATGAGAATCAGATAAGATAATATATGCTTGAAAGATTATGTTGCAATACTTCTTTTCAGTTCATAGGAGTTTATTTGGTATTCTTTTTCAGAGCTGATATTTTAGAGAGGAACTTTTTTTTTTTTTGCACATTTTTAGTTTTAAATTACAGGAGGTGAGCATTTTACCTAGTTTTCTCCCATCTGCAATGTTTGGGACCTGTGATAATCAGCTAATAACCTGTGGGTGACTAATGACTCAAATATAAACAAAAGCCTAATCTTTATGAACTGTTTTCAGAAAATTGATCTTTGGAGAAACTTTATTAAAACATTTGCAAATCCTTGGAATTTGGGGGGAAATAACAAAAGCAGCAGGTATGTCAGGTATGATTTGATCACAATTCTTTATCTTTTTACTCTTTTGTAAAAAATTAGTCTTACAATAAGAATAAACATTATGGAGAAAAATAATCAAATTACTCCATAAAAGAGTGATTTAATTGTTTTTATAATAAATGTGTGGGTGTACTAGAACCAGGGATTGAACCCAGGGGCACTTTACCACTGAGCCATATTCCTTGCATTTTTTTATTATTTATTTTATTTTGAGACGGGATCTCTCTAAGTTGCTTAGGGCCTCACTAATTGTTAAGGCTAGCCTCAAACTTGCAAACCACCTGCCTCAGCCTCCCCGGCCACTGAAATTACAGGCTTGCAATACCGTGCCCAGCCAAGGAACTTAGCCAGATGTGGTGGTTCTAGGACAATTTGTATATAATCAATATATTAAAAGACAATTTCTAAAATGCCACTATATCCAGCTAATTTACATTTTGGAAAACAAAACATGTTTACATTTAAATTTCAGATTAATCAAAATGATTCTTTTAAGTAAAACTCATTTTTTTCTCCCTCACACCTTGGCAGTTACCCACAAAAGACCATCTCCTGCACAACTCAGGGGTGGTTCCTCCTCATCCTTCAGATCTTGGACCCAGCATCATGTCTCCTCCCATGTTCTAATGTTTGATTACTCTCCCTTGCTCTCTGTTTAGACGAACACACACACACACACACACACACACACACACACACACACTTTTACGTGCTGTGTCTGCTCTGTGGGAACAGTGACTGTTTCATTTACCAGTGCATTCTTAGCACTTGGCACATAGCAGATACTCAATACATTAATGAAGATAAATTGCACCAATATCCTTCAAGTCTCTTCAGGAATACAAAGTGCCATCTCCCATCTGCAATGAGTTTCAACCTGGGTTTTCTGCAGGTTACCTGATAGGATGGAGGGTTAAAGACTGCCCATGGATGATCCAGTGAGGGAGGGAGGAAGGCAAGAAGGAAGGAAGGGAGTGAGGGAGGGATGGAGGGAGGGAGGAATCATGGAGGTTATTTTATAATGAAACCTCGGTAAGCCAGCATTTAGACAACTAACTGAAACCCTCCAATAAGCCACTTATTTTTTTTTTTTCAATGATAAATTCTGGTGCCTGGCATAGAGCTGAGGAAACAAACAAACAGAAACCCTTTAATATTTATTATATTCAACCATCTATACCACTACAAATTTTTGAGCTGGATGGACTTAGTATATTCTTCCAACCCAGAGCCTAACAGAGACTGTGACAACCCTTCTTCTACGCTGCTCCCCATAAAACAGCCCTTGCCCTGTAGAAGGCACCAACATTCACCCTTCAGCCCTTGCCTCCAAGGGACTTACCTGGAATTCAGTCCTTCTGTTTACCCACCCCTAGTTCATCATTCCCCAAAGTGATTGACTTCACTTTCTACATGTTTTTTGATCCAACTGCCTTCTCTTCTTTCTCTCTTACTGCCAAGTTCAGGTCCTCATTGTATTTATTCAGAGCATAAATGAAAAATATCATTGATTCATTAGAGGACTATCCTTGTGACCATACTAATTCTCCCACACTTCTAAATCAAAGTATGAATCTTAGTATGAATGGGTTTAGAAATAAGAATCAGTTAACCAGCAAATCACTCATTAACGGGGACACTGAATACTTTCACATATATATTTGGGTAATACACAGAACCACCCGAAGACTATAGCATGGGGAATTTTCTTCACTTAGAAGCTTTGCCAAGAGATACTGATACAAACAACCAGGCCAGTTATGCAGTAAAATTCACAATTCATGGCAAATATCTAAAATCACTAGTCTGATCAAACTACTGTTTTATACAGATAATCCCAGGCTCAGACTCATAGTAATGAAAAGTGCTACATGCTGGTTCTACAGAATGTTTAAAATTTAACCTAGAGTTAAGGTAGCATATTTTATATTTGTATTAGCCACAATTTAATGCTAACTCTCTGTCCTCCTTTTCTGCCATCACGTTTCCCAGAGTCATGAGTCAATTATTAATGATTCAAAGTCAAAGGGTCACCATTAAAAGTAACCCTAAATAGCCCAGTAATTTCATTCCCTCCTCCAGCAAGGCTTCACAACCCATTAATTAAACAAAGCAAGTCAAGTTAACTGTATATACACATGATGGATAGAAAAGAAACGAATGGTCAATAATTACCAAACAAGTCACTCTTTAATAAAACTCCCTCTTTCTATTATTCATCTCAGCAGAGAAGCACGCAGTGAGTGCTACATCATAGAGGTGAATCCAAGTTTGTATCATGGTTCCTGCAATAACCTGAACATGTTTTCTTTATCCTCTAAATCAGAGTTATTCAGTCAAAACAATGCAGGCTACATAAGTGATTTAGTAGCCACGTTAAAAAAGAAAAGAAAGCTGACAAAACTAATGTTGATAATATATTTTATTTAATCTCTCATATCTAAAATGTTATCATTTGCACATGTAATCAATATAAAAACTACATATTTTATAAGTTGTGTGAAGTCTTTGACATCTGATGTATATTTTACACTGATAGTACATCTCAATTCAGACTAACCGTATTTTAAGTGTTTAATAACCACTTATTCACACATCAGACAGGGTAGCTCTTAAAACTAATTTCCAGCAGAGTGAGAAATTTTGCTCAACCTAAAAAATTTCAGCAACTACATAATATCTTAAAAAGATGAATACAAAGAAGCTTGTTAAAAGAATACACGAGGGTCTCCGAAAGCTAGGTGCATTCCTTTGGAAAATTAATGAAAATTCTAGAAGTAATAAAAGGGAGAGTGCTTGCTTCGGCAGCACATATACTGAAATTGGAACGATACAGAGAAGATTAGCATGGCCCCTGCGCAAGGATGACATGCAAATTCGTGAAGCGTTCCATATTTTTTTGCCCTGTGTACATGCATGAACGCACAGATGGTGTGACTCTACTTTGTGTACAACCAGTGAAACAGTAGCTGTACTCCATTTGTGTTCAATGAATCAATAAGTAAATTAAAAAAATAAATAAATAAAAAAATAAAACCTCTGCATTAAAAAAAAAAACAAAAAAATAAATAAATAAAAGGGAGAAGACAATTATCATAGCAATTTTTATAAACAAAATTGGATCTCCTGACAGTATCTTGCAGATTCTACACATGGAGTAATACTTTCCACAACCTTTCAAAAGAAACTGATCATATCTTTAGGCAACTGAAAAATAAAACTCCAAGGCTAGACATAGAAGAACTGAATGTCATGAACAAAATGCCTTTTCAGACTAATGATAGAACATAATGCCACCTGCAAAGTCCACAAGCTTTGGAATTAAATAAAATCTAGTGCAGGAGAAAATGTGAGATCCAATATCTTGGAAAACAAGAATTCTCTTTTAACTAACACACCTATTAAAAGTGTATAACTTGATGTCTAATGGTATAGTGATTACTCTGGAGTAATATATGACCTAAATATGATTTCAGAATCATTAAAAAATTAAATGATGTTCACTGACACATCATGGTGGGTATTTAATTGTATTCTCAATCCCTGAAACTGTCATTGGGATGATGTGTTTATGACAATGTTTCATTGGCCACCCAATTAGATCACTAGAATCCCCTCTTACCTCCCATATCAGGTCCCATAATCACTGTTTCCTCATCTTGCTGTTTACTATAAAAAAGCAGCTCCATTTTATTTTTTATATTTTACACCTTACCTTACCAAACTTCTCTCTCTCTCTCTGTCTCTCTGATACACACGCACACACACACACACACACACACACACATACACACACACATGAGCATGAGCATGAGTTAGAAGTGTTTGGCTTATGGAGAGACTTTAAACACTCACCCACTTCTACCATCCTCTCCCTGACTTGTAAGATTCATCTGTAACTAGGAAATGGATTTCTCAGGCACACTAGGTCAATTCTAGATATGGACCATTCTTATTCCATTTGCCACTGAGATAATGAAAAGGCTTGGTTCATCGTGGGTCAGTATTCAGCCAGGAAAGCTTAATAACATCTCCTGCCACTCAAAAGTTTTTAAATTCTGGCTGGGTGTGGTGGTGTATGCCTATAATCCCAATGGCTCAGGAGGCTGGGGCAGGAGGATCACAGGTTCAAAGTGAGCCTCAGCAATTTAGTGAGACTATAAGCAACCTAAGGAGACTTGGTCTTAAAATAAAAAATAAAAAGGGCTGAGGATGTGGCTCAGTGGTTAAGCACGCTTAGATTCAATCCCTGGTATTCTCCCCACCAAAAAAAAAAAAAAAAAAAAAAAAGTTTTAAAATTCTGTCATTCAAGAGGACAATCTCTTGTATTTGAGCAAGTACTTCAATGTGTTAGGGTGATTCTTCCATGCTGGTGATTTCTCTACATTACACAATTACAATTGTAAATTTACAACCAATTGTCATGTGTTCCCTCTGAATTGTACACAACCAAATGAAAATCACATTTTGTTTATAACTTTCCTATTGGTTTTGTATTATTTTCTTCAATTAAATGTAAGTAAAAATCTCTCTTATGGGAACAAATTTGACTTATGACTTAAATTAAATTTATAATTCCATTTTCTTATGGAACCCACAATTTTAAATTAACTAATATTTATCTCAAGCATTCCTAAGAAATTAGTTTAAAATATTTTTCTGTATTTAAAAATCATGAATCATCTTTTAGTTACCCTCAAACTAAGTCTGCCAAATGTTTGTGTATTTTTTACATGATTGCTCAATTGAACAAATTTGATGAATCAAAATTTATGCTTTTCTTTTATAGACAACCAGATCCTATCAACATTTATTTCAAATGTGCTCATTTACTATAGATATTTTCATAGGCTATATATAAAGATTTCCCCATGCAAAATTATTTATGGAAGAGTATTCTCTTTTACATGATGGGGTTTGTTGCTTCATATTCATACATGCACAAATGCAACAATATAATTTGGCCAATATATTTTCCCAGCATTTCCCCCCTTCTCTTCCCCACTCTCACCCTCTAGTCCCAAGGATATTATTTTTAAAGGAAAAAATAGCTACCAGCAATTATGAAATATTGAACAATATTTTTAAAGTTGTAATCCTTCATTATTTAATTGTTTCCCTCATATTTAATTTGATTTCAATTAAATTACATACATTACAAGTGAACTTTGAAGGACAATTTTCTCCAAGTTTCCTTCAGTACTTCAAATTTTTTTTTTTTGGTGGTGCTGGGGATTGAACCCACAGCCTTGTGATTGCGAGGCAAGCATTTTACCAACTGAGCCATATCCTCAGCCCCTTCAAATATTTTTGATAACACTTTTCATATGGTCTTTGATTCCAGGTATTTCCTTTCACTAAAACTGCAGATGGCACATATTCAGATGGATATGTTATATAATATACAACCAATTGCTTGTATCACTTTATCTTGGGGTATAAGTGGTATCTTTGTATCCAATTATTATGCAAATTTATTCTCCTTTTGCATTTTCTAAGTACCACCAGAGTGAGCTGCATTTTTTCTATGATTAATGTCAAAAACACTCTCTTTCCCTGACATTTTAATTAAGCTAATTCTTAACCTTCTTCAGCTTGTGTTCCTTTAGTTATTATAGGAACTAATAAGATGGTTCCTGTGATTAAAAACAAACTGTTCTGTATTCGCAAGATCCGGGCCTTTGTATTTCAGATATATTGACCACTGTCACTTTAAATTTTGGACCAAATGCCAAGTCTGAAAAAGTATAAATGGTAGCTTAACAGAAATTACTTATTCTGAGTCTTATCAAATGTATTAAGGCAGCCTGTTTATTTGCTTACTACATGGTATAAATGCATCACTAATATATGCATCTATGTAGTTAAATTTATGTAAAAATGATCTCACATTTTTCATGTCTCTAATGGATTCATAAATGCAACCATTGTCAATGAAGTTTCATGTAAGAAATGGGTCTGTATTATGGTAAAAATTTTCTTTTTCAACTATTTATATACTTCTTACTCGATGCTTCTTGCCTCTCTCTTGTTGATATAAAAATGATAACTATGAAAGTAACTAATGTAAACAGTACTAAGCTTCAATTCCCAAAACATGGCTCACAATATCACCCAATAAGTAGTTATTGAAGAACTTACATAAAAGATGACCACAGTCATTACGTTGAGAGAATAATGAGAAAAGGCAATGAGTTCAAAATATGGTGGGATAGCACTTCTGGATTGACCTTCCCATAAAAACAAGGAAAACAATTGCAAAAATGATTAAAATCAATTATTCTTAAGAGTCTGAATACTAGTCAAGGGCTTGCACCAATATGAGGAACATTTATTAAAGAAAACAGCTGACACTACATTAAAGGAATGAACTTTGTAAAGTAGAGAAAAGAAGAGAATCTCAGTAAAATGTAAGATATTAGCAAGCAAAAGGAGTTGGGGGAAAAAGAGACAGCAAAAAATATTTAAAGAAATAGTGACTGAAAACATTTCTTCAAATTAAGGAAAATCCTTGATCTGCACACTGAAGAAATTCAATGAACCCCAAGTAGGATAAACACAAAGAGTTCAATGTCTAGACAGATCATGCTCAAAATGTCAAAAGCTAAACACAATGAGAGAATCTTTAAAGCAGCAAGATAAAAGTGACTCATCACCCACAAAGGATTCTAAATAAGATTAAAATATGACTTTTCACTGGAAACAATGGAGACCAGAAGACAGTGGAATGCATATTCAAAGGCTGAAAGAAGAGAGTCAACTCAAAATTCTATATCCAGCAAAACTATCCTTCAATTAAAATTTTAAAAATAGAGATAAACAGAAAGAGAAAATTTGTTACTTAGACATCCCCCTAAGGGAAATCTAAGGGAATCTTTCAGGCAGAAATGAAAGGACATGAAGAATTTAATCCAATTCAAATGAAGAAGTAAGGAGCACTGGTAAAAGTAACCAGGTACCTAGATAAGTATAAAAGACACTATAAATACATTTTTACTTATAACATTTTTCTTTTATGCAATGCAGAAGGCAACTACACAAAGTAATAATTACAACTATCTTGATGTGTGAAGATGTAATTTATATGATAATAACACAAAAGAAGGAGGAAGGAAAAGAGCTATATTGAGGCATTTTTATACAACTAATATTAAGTTGGTATTATACCAAAATAAATTGTTTTAAGATGTTAAGCGTATTCCTCATGATGGAAAAATAACCAAAACTATAAAAATCACCAAAGATATAGAAAGCAAGAAATAGCAAGAGATTTAAATTTTATACTAGAAAATATCCATTTAATAAAAAAGAAAGGAATAATAGAGTAATAGAAGCAAAAAAATCTTAAAATATATCAAAGCAAATAGCAAAGTGGCAGGCAAAAATTCTATCTTATCAGTAATTACATTAGTAAATGGACTAAGTACTCTAATCAAAAGGCAGAGTGGTTAAAAAGCAAACAAACCATGATCCAAGTCTATGTGGTATAAAGAGTCACATTTTAGATTCAAAGTCACAAAGAGAACTGGAGTTCTATGCTAATATCAGACAAAATAAACTTTAAGACAAAAAACATTGCCATGAGCTTGAAGAAAAACATTTTATAATGATAAAAGGGTCAGTCTCCATCAATAAGTTATATAATTATAGACATAAATGCATCTAAAGTCCAATATTACATGAGACAAAAACTAACAACTCAAAGGGAGCAACTGGCAATTCAACAAAAGCAGTTGGAAACTTCCATACTCTGCCTTCAATAAAAGTTAGAACATTCAGACAGAAGATCATAAAGGAACTGGAAGACTGGAATAACAGAACAACCAACCTACACTGTAAACTCCACCCAACAGAAGCAGAATATAATCATTCTCCATATAGAAATGGAATATTCTCTAGTATGAACTGTATATTAGAGTATAAAACAAGTCTCAATAAGTGTAAAAGTATTGAAATTACACAAATCATGTTCTCTCATCCCATTTGAATGAAATTAAGAATTAATGAAGAAGTAAATTGGGGAGATTTACACATATATGGAAATTGAATAGTATATTCCTAAATAACAAATGGATCAAAGAAGAAATCACAAAAAAAAAAAAAATAGAAAATAGCTCAAAAAAGATGAAAATACAACATGAACTGATGGGATGTAATTAAATCAGTACTTAGGGACAAAATAGCTATAAAAACTAACTTGTAGAAAATGAAAGATCTCAAATTAATAATCTAAACTTCCACCTTAACAAAATGAGAAAAAGAGCAAATTAAACCAAAACAAGTAGAAGGGAAGCAATAATAATAATTACAGTGGACATAAATGAAACGCAGAATTGTTTTTTTAAAAAAATAGGTTAAATCAATGAAACCAACTTCATTCTTTGAAAAATTCAACAAAATCGACAAACTTTTAGCTAGAAAAATCAAGAAAAAAAGGCGGGGGGAATCTCATTACTAGAAAGAAGGGTCATTACTTCTGACCTTGCAGAAAAAAAAGGATTAAAAGGAATACTAAGAACACTTATGAACCAATGAATTATATAACTGAGATAAAATGCACAAATCCCTAGAAAACACAAACTATCAAAGAAGTACAAAATCTGATTAGACCTCTACTAAGAAAAATGAATTAGTAATCACAAAATTTTCCACAAGAAAGCTTCAGGACTGAATGTAGCTTTACTACATTTAAACAAGAATTGACCAAACATTTAAAGAGGAATTAATACCAATTCTTCACAAACTCTTACAAAAAACAGAAGAGAAAAGAATGCTTCCCAATTTCTTCCATGAGGCTAGTACCACCCTGATATTAAGAAAGACAAAGGTACAACGAGAAAAGAAACTATAGGCTAATATTCCTTGTGAACACAGACATAAAAATGCTCAATAAAATTTTTGAAAAGTGAATTCAAAAAAATGTAAAAAGGATAATATACCATGATCAAGGTACATTATTCCCAGGATTAGCTAAATATCTGTATTAGGGACCTTGCAAGGAGCAAACTTTTACACACATATAGTAAGAGATTTATAAGAAGGCATTGTCTCATGATAATAGAGATTGGCAAGTCCAAAATGCAGTATGTGTTGGCAGACTGGGGACCAGAAGAACCAATGGTGCAGTTCAGTCCAAAGGTGAACAGAAGGAGTCCCAAGAGGGTCAAATGGTGCAGTAAGGTCAGCTGGTGGTCTTCAAGAAAATGCCCTCTTGTTCTGGGAGGTGGGTCATTTGTTCATTCGTCCTTTAACTGATTGGACAAGGCTCACCCACTGTTTGGAGGGCTTTCAGGTCTACTCGAAGTTCCCTAATTTAAATGTTATTCTCTTCCCACTACCCTCCAACTTGACACAAAATATTAACCATCGCAATAGCCAAATATCAATGTAATATCATTTTAATGGAAGTAAAGAATTCCTCCATCATTTCAATATATATAGAAATAAACTTTGACAAACATCTAACTCTTTCATGATAAATACCGCAAGAAAATCTCAAAATAGAAAGACTTTTTCACAATCTGATTAAAAAAAAAAATCTACAAAAAATCCCACATAGAGCCGGGCACGGTGGCACACACCTGTAATCCCAGCAACTCGGGAGGCTGAGGCAGGAGGATCACGAGTTCGAAGCCAGCCTCAGCAACTTAGCGAGGCCCTAAGCAACTCAGTGAGACCCTGTCTCTAAATAAAATACAAAATAGGGCTGGGGATGTGACTCAGTGGCCAAGTGCATCTGAGTTCAATCCCCGGTTCCGAAAAAAAAAAAAAAAAAACCCCACATAGAACATCATGCTTATCACTGACACTTTCCTCCTAAGATCAGGAACTTAATGAAGTCATCTGCTGTCACCATTTCTATTCAGTGTTAGAGTGCAGGTTCTAGACAGGTTGATTATGTAAGAAGATGATATGAAAGGCATCCACATCAGAAAGAAACACAGTCATGAGCCCACAACAATTTCAGTCAACAACAGATCACAAATGCAATGATGGTCCCAAAAGATTTTATTACCTAGTGATGTCATAGCCATTTCAGTTTGTGTACAGCAAAACTGGTTCAGTACACCAAAACTGAATTTGGGGAAACAATTTCATACAAAAGCATCAAAAAGAATAAAACAGGAAGAAATTTAACTAAAAGAAATGCAAGTTACACAAGGTTAACTACAAAACCTCTGTTTTAGTCAGCTTTTTCATTGCTGTGACCAAAAGCCCCGACAAGAACAACTTAAAGGAGGAAAGGTTTATTTTGGCTCATGGTTTCAGAGGTTCAGCCCATTTTTGCCTGATTCCATAGCTCTTGGCCCAAGGGTAAGGCAGAACATCATGGTAGAAGGACATGGCAGAGGAGGGCAGCTCAGGACATGGCCACTAGGAAGCAAAGAGAATTCTACTCACCAGAGACACAATATAAACCCCAAAGTCACACGCCCACTAACCTACTTTCTCCAGTTCCCCCCCACCTGCCTACAGTTACCACCTACTTAATTCATACTAGTGGATTAATCCACTGATTAGGTTCCAGCTCTGATAAGCTGATCATTTCACCTCTGAAAATTCTTGCATTGTCTCACACATGAGGTTTTGGGGATACCTCTTATCTAAACCATCTAAACCATAGCAACATCACTGGAAAAAACATCGAAGAATATCTAAGTAAATGGAAAGACATTCTGTGTTTATGGATTTGAAGAATTAATATTGTTAGGATATCAATAACTATACAAACTGAGCTACATATTTAATGTAATTCCAATCAGACTCAACTGCCTTTAAAAAAAAAAAAAGAAATTATGAACTGATCCTAAAATTCTTATGGAGATATGGGGAAACCAGAACAGCAAGACCATCTTGAAAAACAATAAAGGCAGAGAGAGACACTTTCCAATTTCAAAACTTACTAAAAAATTTACAGCAATCAAGACAGTACTAGCATAAAGATAGACATATAGATCAATGGAATAGAATTGAGAATTCAGAAATAAACCCATATATTTATTATGGCCAATTGCTTTTCTTTAAGGGTGCTGAGAAAGAGTAGTCCATTTAACACGTGGTTCTGAGACAACTAGATATTCACATGCAAATGAATGAAAGTATGTTTCCAAGAAAATTGAAAACTTATGGCCACACAAAACCTTGTACATGATTGTTCATGATCAGCATAATTCCTAATAGTTAGAATGTGGGAACAACCTAAATATCCATCTCTGGTTGATGGATAAACAAAATGTGATATATTTATTCAATGGAATCTTATTTGGCTATAAAAGAGAATGAACTACTGATAATGGGCCGCATCATAAGTGAATGATGAAAATATTATGCTAAGTTCTCATGCAAAAGAAACTGAAAGGTCACATTAACAGAAAGACTCCATTTTATATCAACTATCAGAACAGGAAAAGCATAAGGCATATTTGGATAAGGTTAGGCCTTATAGATTAGCTCATGCTAAGGATGGTAAAGGGGGTGACATGGGAAGATAGGTGGGGAATCAGCTTTAAACATTATGAATAAGGACCTTAGACATTGTTCTGCAGAAAAGCTTAATTAAAATGTCTTTTAAAAATCTGACATGATCTAGTCTGTGTTTCCAAAAGCTCATTCTGGCAGCAACATGGAGATGAAGATAAATCCACAGGATTAGTGCTTGAGCTTGGTGGTAGGGAAGGAAAAGAGAAGAAAAAGAAAAATCAGGAGATAGAGTCCACCTTTATTGAACTCACACAAAGTTGGTTTGGTAATGTTGCCCAAAGCTATGCACACTAAAGGAATCTGTCATATTGCCTAAACATTTATTTATGTTACACATATGATTACAAAGAGAGTGTGGGCCTATTAGATTGTGCCTGTGAGCCAGATGTTTTGAGAGCTTGGCATAGATGATTTTATCATTAAGCAGGAAATGTATTGAGTTAGCATTATTCATGATGGAAATAACCTGACACTTGTCAGCCTTTTTGTTTGCTTGCTTTTGTTTTAATATGTCTAGAACAGTGAATATTGAATGCTTGCCATGCAAAAAAATAAAATAAAATGTCCTCACATGTGTCAAGACCTTTACATTAGCAAAAATTTTCTTTACAGATAATGCAAAAGTAAATCACAGCCAGTTCACAACCAACTGCCACATATTTAGGGACAAAGATTTCTTTCTATACAATTATGGAATATACATTAGCAGAGAAAACAAGAAGTCTAATCAATTCTTCAATAGGAGACCCATGGGCTGAGGTTGTGGCTCAGTGGTAGAGTACTTGCTAGCATATGTGAGGCACTGGCTTTAATCCTCAGCACCACATATAAATAAGTAAAATGACATTGTGTTCATCCACAACTAAAAATAATTTTTAAAATAGGAGACCCATATTATATCTAAGCTAACTTTCAAAACTGGATACAATCTAAAGGTGAATTATCTACATTGTACTATGTCAATGTTTATTTCGAATACATTTTATCATGAGTTTACTAAATAGAATCAATTCTACAAAAAATGTAAACTTTAAAGATTTGTTGTCTTAGCTGGGCGTGGTGGCGCACGCCTGTAATCCAAGCGACTTGGGAGGTTGAGTCAGGAGGATCGCGAGTTCAAAGCCAGCCTCAGCAATTGGCGAGGCCCTAAGCAACTCAGTCAGACCCTGTCTCTAAATAAAATACAAAATAGGGCTGGGGATGTGGCTCAATGGCCAAGTGTCCCTGAGTTCAATCCTTGGTTCCAAAAAAAAAAAAAGATTTGTTGTCTTAAGACTGTGGAGAGCACTTGAATTCACATTTTATAATGATATTGGATTATTTTTGGCAAATGGCTCTTCACTGCTTAGATTACACCTTTTGTTGTTAATGAACTAGTTTCCTTGGAAACAAACTGCTCAGAATTCAATATGAGCAGGAATACTCTAAGTCAACAGCTTCTCAGGCATTATGCATAAAGACAACACAATGGTTAGAAATTATATACTACCTTATAATGTATTACTGTAATGGTAGACAAATAAAATAGCTTCCCTTAATCAAAAATAAGGTCTATTGATATAGAGAACCCAACCTTGGAATATCAGAGCCAAATCAATGTATTAAAAAACTTTAAAAGACACTGAAATTCTTTCCTTGGTTTTCTAACCTTGCTCTTTCAAATGCTAACTAAAATAATGGGGTTAATATCTAAGGTTTTGAATTATTTTCACACGGTGAAATCTTCACTACATCATTAAATGTAATGAAACTGGACATTTATTGCCAAGATGTGACTTCAGAAATACCATGGTTTTTATGAGGGAATCAATCTAATAGCTTTAATGGGTACCTATTTGGGATAAGCATGTCAACTGTGGACTGCTACCCCCAAGATACTTTTAAACTGCTGTTCTGAGATATACATAGAAGGGGTGAGTTAAGTACTTGAAGTACTACAAATTTCTATAATATGAAAAAGTATTTGTTTACCTAGTTTATTGGCTGGGCAATCAACTACCCATTTTCTATTGATGATTGTATTGATACAGATTCCTGTGTGATTTGAAAAGTAAGTTGACATATTAAAAGACTGCCTTTTCCATTTGGTAGCTGTTTGCAACAGATAACTAAGATTTGATTTTTCTAAAATACAACCACATGGTGGAATTGTTGTTTAATATTTTATTAAGTTCAAAAGAGAGAATTTGTTTTGACTCTCCAGACAGCCCTAGTGCGGAGTCCAGGTTGGTCTTTAGAAATTTTCATCTGATCACATTAATCAAGGGCTTAGGTGTCCAACAGTTTGTCTTTGCTCTTTCATGGGGTCCCCTCTGGTCTGGCCTTAACCAACCTCCCAGTTTCACCTAGGCCCCTGCTTGCCCTGCTCCATGCACTGAGTGTCCCTTCTTCCTGTTATTTGCCCTGTTCCTAGGACATTCAGGACTATGCACATGCTCTTCCCTCTGCCCAGGAAACACTCATTTTCTCTGCATGCAGGTGACATCACTCATTCTTCAGTCCTCTGCTCAGGAATCACTTTCCAACCTCCTTGTGAGGTTGCAATTCTCTATTGCATACTCATGTGGCACCAAATATGGTTTTATTATAATATGAGCCTCAGTGACAATTACATATGTACATATGTAACTATCTGATGGATATCTGTTTTCCCCAAAAGCCTGACACTGCCATGACAGGAGAGAATGGATTTTATCTTCTCCATTCATTTCCCAGTGTCTGGCAGACAATATCTCTGAAATGAGTACACCTATCTAGTATTGCTCTATTACCTTAAAATGTGTATTAGCATCAGCCAAGGTAAATCAAATGCACTTTCAGTGTTAAATGCTAATCTCTACTAAACAAAGCAACCTCAGATTACTTTTCTTTGAGATATAATCAGAATTCTAGTGATCACAAAGAATGTGATTGTGAGACATCATCATAGCTAAGGAAAAAACTTACGAAAGTTCAAGAGACAGCTATCAGGAGGCCATGGTATTTTGGTGAAAAATGCATCTCTATTGTACAATGGAAATTCAATGGAAAAACAAGAGCTGTTTAACAGTTTTCATTTCAAATATTTTAAAGCATTCATGTCCTTAGTGACAACTACATTTCATATTTTTATTGGATAAATAATGCCCAAATGCCTCCTCCATGCCAGGCAATGTGTGCACTTATAAAAACCATTAAATTTTATATAATCCCCACAATAACCCTGAAAGACAAAAATGATTAACCCAGTTTTACAGATGTAGTTCAGAAAGGTTAAGTAACTTGTCCAAGATAACACAGCTAGCACACCATCGAACTAAAGCACTGACCCAGATCTACAAAGGCAGAGGCCAGGAAATCTTTCATTAATGAGCTATATATGCTGGAAAACAGGATACATCTGAAGGAGGCTTCACCCATTCAAAAGCTTGCAACTACTGAATGAAGCAGAGTGTTAAAACAACAACTAGATCTGGCCTTACTTAGCATCTCATTCAGACCCCAAGATTGCACCTGTCTGCACCATACTGTCACTCTGAAAGGGGTCATGTTCAAACAGTTAGTAGATAACCAAAGTTCTTTTGCTTTGTTTCCTCATTTCTTTCTAACAAACTGAGTCTGAAGAGCCCTTAATCATTAAGGAACAGCATCTTTGTTGTTCAAACTTAGGGAAAGTACATTTCTAAAAATAAATGTTCTGCTCCAAAGTGAACATTCTCATCAGAAAAAAGGTTATCAATGTAGGGCATAAAACAAAAGGGATAAAAGTACATTTCAAAGGTATCTTCTTGACACCACTTTTCTCAGATTTTGTGCTTATAACCAAGAGGCAGGTGGCAGGGAACCTCCCTACCTGATCAGCTCCCATCCCATTCATTCATTCATTCATTCATTCATTCATTCATTCATGGGGTCTCATCACACCAAGCTGTTCACCAGGCCCTTGAGTATTTGTTATTTCAGACCTCCATGTCCTGTAATGTTCTTTTAGCACAAGAAGGAATATTGCCCTGTGTTCTGCAGGTATGATTCAAAAGCTGGAGGACCTGTCTTCCAACAATTGATGAGAACAAGCATGCATAGTCTATAGAAAGCAGTTATCCCTACACTTCCTCCAACATCACTACAATTACTGAGACCCCATTTTTGGCCTCGGGATCTCACAGCCTGAGCCCATTTCCTTAAAACCCTAAATAGAGGTTCAGCCTTTGAATCAGATTAGACTTTGGAAAATAGCCAAGGTCAAATTAGCAAATAAGGTGTGTGATCAGACTGGCTAGTTCTATTTAGACTAAAAAAATCAAAATATAAAAGAGAATTTCCTATGAGTCTTATGGTCTGGCTCCATTGTTGACCACAAAAAAGAGAGTTAAAAAAAAAAGTGCTTTGCTTTTCTACAACATGGCTGCAGGCAGCTAAGGCTCTGCAGGGGTGATGATTTCAAAGGATTAGGACATACAATCAAAGTAGTATGTGTGTGTGTATGTGTGTACATGCGTACGTGCACTTGCGTTTATGTGTGATCAAACATGCTTTTGAGGGCTGGGGATACAGTTCAGTGGTAGAGCACTTTCCTAACATGTGTAAGGTCCTGGGTTGTATCCCTAGAACCACAAAAAGAAGATGTATTTTTAAAGATCATTCCTAAGGTTTTATTTCCAGTAGGTCCTAGCCATTTCCTGTAAATACAGTTGATAATGCCAAGAGGCGCTTATTGTTATTAGACAGTTAAGAATATCTGCTACGTTGTAAAGATGACTTTTTTTTTTTTTTGTCATTATGGGTCTTATTTACAGTGACATAACTAGATGATTTAATGGTGGGCTGCTGTTAACTGGTTAGGGTGAAATTGCATAGCATGATCTTCTGGTCCCCTCTGCAGCAATCTTTTGTTGTTGTTGAAATGTGAGGCTGTCACTTCCTGGGGTGATGAACTGCTTTGCTCAAGGCTGCTGTGCAACCTGGCAGCTCTTTGCATCTGACAGAGCCTCCCACTCTGCTCCCTGCTGAGCCCACCTGTTAGACACAAGGGGTCAGAAGCTGAGGATCAGGCTGTATGCACAGCCTGTCATTTTAGGAAGAAGTAAAATAAACAAAAGGAAAGGAACAGGTCTGTGGGGGCAGGCCCCTTTTAAGCCATTAATTAATCTTTCTCCCTCTGCACTGTGGCTAGAAACCCCCCATGGTGGGCTGTCAACTGGAAATTAGGTGCTGTGTTTCTACAGATAAGTTTTTCTTTTAAGCACAAGCATCCTTAACTTTTATAACCAGAATGCAAGAAAATAGCCAGACCACGACATTCATTTTGGTTCTTATAACTGCTTTTCTAACAAAGGTTTTTGATCAGAGGGACAATTTTAAAGGATATAGGCTAAATGAACACTGATTTGGCTCCATTGTTTCCCTGGAGGGGACAAATCCTCTCCCTACACACACACACTTTTTTTTTTAGGTTCCAGAGATTAAATTCAGGGGTGCTAAACCACGAAGCCACATCCACAGACCTTTTTATATTTTATGTAGAAACAGGGTCTAGCTGAGTTGCTTAGGGCCTCACTAAGTTGTTGTTGCTGGCTTTGTACTGGAAATCCTCCTGCCTCAGCCTTCTGAGCCTCAGGGATTAGACATGCACCACCCTGGCCAGTGACAATTCCCTTTTGAGGTGATCCTCTGAGACACCCCAGGTGAGTAAAGATATGTAGGGGTGCCCCTCAATTAAGTCCCAATTGGAGCGGCTGTGAGCCTGGCCGAACACTCTCTCAGCAAATATTCCTTTCCCATCCTCTGCATTTTGCCTCTACTACTTCCTTTTATTGCAAATGCCAAGTGTAAACTTGGGTGACTAAAGTTCTTTGGGTGAGAGAATTATCTTCAACATTGTTAAGAACAATTTCCAAATGAACACCCAAAAGTCAAATACCACCTTTAACCTGAGGTGGAAACTGGAGAACCAGTAACAGGAGAGATGGGTGAGAAACAGTATTCCCATAAACAACAGGATCGATAAACTGAACACTCTGTGTGCCAAACATTTGGATTGAAGCAAGCAGACAGCAACTGAAGACTACTTCCTTGGACTACACTCATGCTTTCAAAAGATGAGCTACTTAAAGATATTTATATGAGGTTTGTATTCAATCCAGAAGCTTTTCTCAATTTGAAATAATGTTCTCCTAAAGTTTCACATTAAAGTGAGATATGGTGACCTCATTTTAATTTTGTTATTGCTCTCATAATTTTGGCAGCCTGGGAGGAGCCCTGGGTGAGGAGTCAAAAGACCTTTCTGACTATCTTATTTAAAGTCATTTATTGCCTCTAAGTCGTCTAAAAAGCTTAATCTGTAAAATAGTGATAATTCCTGCTCTCCATTTTCACAAGGTAATAGGAAGATTAAAATCGCATACTAAATAGAAGATGGCATTGGTAAAATATAAAGACTTAGAAATCGAGCAGTTTAAACCCTTGATACTTAATATTGGTATGACCCTTGGCATTGTTTTTCTGTGTGGGGAGTAATAATATCTACCATACTGGACTGCTGTAAGGTTTTAGCTTTCTTTGTGGTGGTCTTCTGGAGGTAACAAATATACCCTTAACTTTAAATATTAAATGCAGATGTTTGGGCCTTGGATTTGCATACTGTTCTAAATCATGAGGTCTGCTCATAATCATTTTTATTCCTGAAATTCTGAAGGATATAAGCCACATCAATCACAAATATGAATAAGCAGGAAAACAAGATGAGTGTCAGACAAATTTTATCCAGCCCAGTGCCCTCTCTGTGGGGTATGCTGGTAAGCTGGCTCTTCAAGATGGAGAAATAAAGGCCCTCATTTGCCCATTTCTAACATATAAATCCTCTCACCATGGCTTCTCTCAAGCTACAACAACAAGGTCTTAGAGAAGCTGTCTTTGCTAAAATCAGTGACTCTAAGGTTAGGCCTGGAAATACCTAATGGGAGAACTAAAAGCAAGATATATTTTGGCATCTGTGCCTTCATTTTGTATCTCTCTCCTTTAACACCCCAAATTTTGTGACCAACTCAGCTCTGCATATAGACTTGTGTTTTAGTCAGCTATTTAACTGCTGTGACTAAATGATTTGACCAGCACAGTTATAGAGGACGAAAGGTTTATTTGAGGGTTCACGGTTTCAGAGGTCTTAGTCCATGGAAGGCTGACTCCATTCTTCAGGGCTCGAGGTGAGGCTGAACATCATGGCAGAAGAGTGTGGCAGAGGGAAGCAGCTCACATGAGATCAGGAAGCACAAAGAGAGTCTCTACTCTCCAGATACAAAATATATACTCCAAAGCCACACTCCAATTCCAATCTCCTCTAGCCACACCCTACCACATCAATTAATCCATCACTGATTGGGTTAAGACTCTTACAACCCAATCATTCCTCCTCTGAACCTCCTGAACTGTGTCTCACATGTGAACTTTTGGAGGACACCTCACATCCAAACCATAACAACATGCTAACCATTTAAGAAGCATTCATGTAAAAACTCGCAATACCAGGTTTATGACCCTAAATTTACCTAAACTATCTCATCTGCCTTCAAGATTGAGTCAAGATTTACAGCATCCTGTTCCAGACCCCTGAAGTGGTGCCTAGAAGTTGCCAGTCATTGTCCTGCACCTTTCTGGAGCAGCAGAGTCCTGCAGGCACATCACCCCAGCAAACACTCCTCTCACCATTTGAAAGAAAGGGAACAGGTTAGGAAAAAATGCAGGAGGAGGGAGACAGGGAGGAACCAATCATAAAACAAAGAGGCCCAGACAGGTAGACATGTCACCTGTGCAGTATTTTTCTAGCTGGGCATCAAAACACTGGATTCTTCCTTTGTTGAAACATCCTCTCCTCTTTGACCATGAAAATGTTGGCCGAATGTCAAATATAATCCTGCCATTTCCACCCATTCTTGCCCACTAAAGCCAACTGCTGTCCATCTCTGTCTCTTTGTCTGCCACTGGGGGTCTTACTCTCTGCAACTAGCACACTCTGTCCCCTTTGCTTTTGCCTTGTCTCCTCTCTCTCTCTCTCTCTCTCTCTCTCTCTCTCTCTCTCTCTCTTTCTCCTCCCTTCCTCGGTTCACTGTCTCTCTTTCTGTCCACACAAATACACCTCTGCATCTCTGCCCCTCCCTTCTCACTCACTGCTTTTCTGTAACATCTATTTTGCATCAATTTTAATTGCATTTTGAGTAATCTTTTCTTGTCTGTCTTGGTCCACCAAGATTGGAAACAGAAGTGTAAATCTTATTATCTACACTACAACCATGTGAAACATTTGATAACTAGTTTATTTTTAATTATCCTGTTCTTTCTCTTCTACCACTTTATCAATGATATTGTTAAGTCATATTTGACTGGGGGAGAATCGTGTCCAAATAATTTAAAGCTTGAATCTAACATTTGGTCTATGCTTTTATCTATTTATTTTTATTCTTTTTTAAAAATTATTTTTACAGACTGCATTTTAATTCATTGCACACAAAGTACATCTTTTCATTTCTATGGTTGTGCACAATGTAGATTTCATACCATTCATGTAATCATGCATGTACATAGGGTAATGATGTCTGTCTCATTCCATCATCTTTCATACCCCCACCCCTCATATACCATTTGGTTTTAAAAGAAAATCAGGTTGTTATTTAAGCCATTGACTATATTTATATGTCCTGTGAATTGATATGTCCAGTGGTTGATTACAGTTAACATGGATTTTAGGACAATTTGAGCTATGTAAAAAAAAAAAAAGAAAGAAATATCAGAGACATTATCAACCTCTATTATTTCTCACCTTGGCCACATGTAATACTTATAAAGATAATGAGATTATCCAAATTGATAATATTTCTAAAGATACATATATGGTTTCTTGGAATTTGGGAATGGCAAGTCTAATATAATAATATATTGATTTTCTACGTAGCACTAAACAACCATTTGCTACCGATTTCAATGAGAATAACTTTGTATATTATTATGAGCTTTTGGACAAAAAGAAGAGTGTGTTCATGTGTGTGTGCAGATCATATATATATGAAATTAAATATATATTTATATACTTTATAAATATACATTTATATATTTATCTATAAAATACAAAATCATATTTCATTTACATGTTAACTATCAGATTTCATGTGAAAATGTTAAATATTGCATACTATAGAAAGAATTGTGACTTTAATGAATAACAAGTTAATTTTTAAGAATTTAATTTTAATTAATTATTTAATACGGTACTGAGGTTTGAACCCAAGGCCTCACCTGTGCTAAGCAAGCCCTCTACCACTGAGCTACAACCCCAGCTCCACAAGTTAATTTTTAAATATAATTGTTGGTAAGGCTCCTAAGGGAGATAGAGTAGTGTCTCCATCCTTACAGAATGTCAGGGTTCTATGAATACGTTTATATTCATGAAACAACTAGAAAACTGAAATAGATGCTAAGATTGTGTATCAGAAAAATATGAAGAATTTTAAGACAGAGTGCTATAGCTGGAATGGCAGAGAAAGGAAGGCCTCATGGAAGAAAAAAAATCTTGTGAAGTAATGAGTGTCATTTACTTTCACTAAATAAAAGCCCCATAATTTCTTGAACCTGAATGATGGAAAGGCAAGAGAGCATAACTTCATCTTTTGTAGTGTTCTTGTTTTACAAAGGAAGGTAGGTCCCAGGAAAGCCCAGACTTACCCAAAGTTAGCGTGCATGCTAAGATGGTAAGGGTCAATAATGATGGGTGTGGAGGGAAGAGGCAGAGGAAAGTGCACTAGAGCCAGGGAAGTGCTGGTGACAGGGGCTCATTCCTGACCCTGAGGCTTATTTCAGTGCCAGGAGATGGCTGGGTCTTTCAAAACATTTACTAGGTAGTTTACAGAAATGAGACCCTTCCTGGGGCAGAGCAAAGAATCTTGGAGAACCAAATCTAGGATCTGCAGCTGTAGATCCTAGCTCCGGCTGGGAAAGGGTGGAAGGAGATGCAATATGGAGGGACCTAAAGAGCTTTATTTTAAGTCAAGATTCAAAGAAGCACTGACATTTCTGAGTACATCCATCTTCTTATCTTAATCACACAGTCTCTATCTAGTTTTCCAGTAATGCATTCCTAAACAACTTGTGCACAAATTTTCTTTTAGTAGCATAAATTTGGTGACACTACTCAGGTAGGTGCTAGCAGGGTTTTCATAAATACGAGCATAATAATAAAAATAGTAACATTCACTTAATTTTTAGAACATGCTATATAATAAGCACAGCACAAAGCTACTTCCTTTAATAATAAAAATAACTAATTTCTAAGCATTAGACTTCATTTTTCTTTTTCATTCTGCAGATAAGGAAACTGAGGTGAAGAAAGTTAAGAGAATCATTCCCAAACACACATAGCAAAGGAAGAATTTTCTTTTTTTATTCCAAAGTCAATGACTCTGATCACTCATTTTAGAAAGTAATTCCCTGTGTGCAGAATTTATGACTAGCATTTTATGATTCACAGCACCATATTCTCTGACAAAAGAAGGTATTTTTTATATGAATTAGTAGTCATTAATCAAGATACCCACCTGCAAACAACTTGTTCAAATGTTTGGCTGGCATTTTGGTTTTCACAGTTATAGAAAATGCAGTTATTGACTTTAAACAATTACTTAGTTAAAAAAGACATAAATATCTCATTTCAGGTAAGGAATGACTGGGTAATGGATTCAGGAACAGAGAGAATCTCAAAAGCAGATAAGCTTTAAAAGAAAACTCCAGAAATAACTCTTGGCCAACATGCATTTTTGAAGTGTGAAACAGACCCATTGCCAGATCCTCTGAACAAAATCTGTGAAAAATCAAAGGACATAATCTGGTAGGATTTCTTCTGCCATCAGAGCTATACTGAGCTGCAGCAATTCTGGTTGAAATGCTTCACTCTTCCAAAAGGCGGCAGCTGGCCTCTGGTATAAAAAGCAAATTGGTGAATAAAATTCACACTTTTCAAAATGTGTGAACATCGGCGATTTTTTTAAAGCACTACTTTCTTCTGAAGCTAAACCAGGGAGGCAAACACTGACTTTCAAATTTTCCTTTTTAATTTATATTTCTGTCAATTTTCTTGGTAAAATGTTGTGTTTACAGTGTTGTATAGACAGGGTTAGCATGTGTGCATGTACACACACATCACACACACAAATACACTGCCCTTCTATCTTCCATAACTAAGCTGCCAGGTTTAAAAAGAAAAAAAAAAACTTTGACTCAGTTAAATGAAAACCATATTTAACCATGAAATTCTGAAGACGTGACTGAGGCATAAAAACGTTGCTGCAGAAACTGAATCACCTCTTAGCAAAGTCATATCCCAGGATATATATTTGCCTTAAATTTAAAATTGAGAGGGTCCTACTCAGTAGTAGACATTTAGATATCACCAATAACCTTCTTTAAGTGTATTTCATCCATTAGATTCAGGCAATGAAGTTAGTTTTATAGGACTCAGACTCCTCCTAAACCTTGAATCAGCAAAATGACAGTATATACACTTTAGCTACTGGACTGAAAGTATCAAGAGGAAGAAGAACATCTTCCAGAACAGTTTTCTAGATGGGATTTCCTCAATACTCTTTAACAAATCTTTCTAGTTTTCAATAAGAGAGTTTCAAATATAAACTAAATGTGCACATCCATTGCTTGATTTTTTTTTTCATAAAGATATAAATAGATTTATTCATATTTTCTCATTGTGCACAATGCATTATGAAAGTGCATATACAGAAATCAAACTAGCAACTAAAAACTTCCTACAGGTTTGACTCTTTCAAATAACCTCCATGTACAATATTTCTTAAGTGTAATTAAAGGGTAGACTATTTTTTGTATATCACTCTTAGGGAATTTTGTAAATGTTATTTATATATCCAAAAATTCTGAAAAAGATATTGCTTATCTGTGATACTATTTAGACACTTCCTCAAATCCCATTCTCTGATAGTCATCCGAAATATTTTCACTTTAAGATTACCCTATTTTACATTTTTTTGCATAACAGAAGGCTATAAATTACATTTAAGATGCATTACATTAACACATAAGGTAAAATTTCACCTTTTCTTTAGGTTTAAGAATTAGACTATACTTCAAACATTTCTTAAAACAGCATCAAAATTCTTTGAGCACAGATTCATGCATGAAAATTCATGCTTTTTTATTGCAGATTTTTTTTTTAAATAAAGCATGTAAGCAAAATCGCTGTTATGTAGCATTTGACTCTTTGTTCTTAATTATTAGTAGAAGATCCCTGGGTTGCCTTCTTATGGTACACATAATCAATCCATGGCAACTGCTTTCAAAAAAAATCTTATTTTTAGAATAATTTCAGATTTATAAAATAACTGCAAGATTGTAAACAGAGTTCCTACACATCCTTTGCCCTATATCCCCTGTTATTCATATCTTACATTGGTATTTCATTAGTGTTAGAATGAACCAATATTCTTTGTACAAGGCCCCTCGGCTTTATTTAAGTATTAACTGACAAACAGCAATTTTATGTATTTACGGTAGACAATGTTATATTCCGATGTAGCAGACATTGTGAAAGGATTAAATCAAGATAATTAACCCTGCATTATCTCACATACTTATCTTTTTTGTAGTGAGAACATTTAAGATTCACCTGTAGTGATTTTCAAGTACATGGTATATTATTACTAACTATAGACCATGTGTACATTGGGTATTCAAAACTTATTTATCAGGTCTAACTGAAGTTTTGTGCCCTTTGACCAACATCTCCTCACCACCCACTCATTCTCTCCCAGCCTCTGGCAACCACCATTTTACTCTCCACTTTATAAGTTCGACTTTTTTAGATTCCACAGGTGAGATCATGCCATTCTATTTTTAAGTTTTTAAGGAAACTCTATACCCTTTCCATAATAGCTGTACTAATTTCAATTCCCATCATCAGTGTACAGGGGTTCCCTTTTCTCCATATCTTGGCCAACACTTGTTTTCTCTTTTCTTTTTCATAAGAGCTATTCTAATATGTGTGAGGTAAAATCTCTTTGTGCTTTGAATTTGCATTTCCCTAATAGTTAATGTTGTTAAAAAAAATTTTATATATCTGTTGGCCATTTACATAATCTCTTTAGATGAATGAATACACCTAGAATCAGCCATTTCTCCAAGGACCTCTGGTCCTCCTTTATTTGGGAATGGTATTAAAAACCAAGATCCGGGCACTAGATATGCTCATTGCTATTGGAGTGTCATTGCTTCTAGGCTTTCTCAGCTGACAGATCAAGGAAACATATGTGTGCACACTAATTCATGCTAATACATATATCTACAAATGCCTCTATATGTAACCATTTGCATCTATTCTAATTAAACATGCGTTCCTACCAATGTCTCCAACTCTAACTTATAACTGGTTAGACCCCTTAGTCTCTCTTGCTTATCTGTAAAATTTCACTCTAATAATGAGAAACATGGCTTCTGCCACCTGCCACCATTTACTTAATTGTTCAATTCCAGTGCACATGTACAGTAGCATCAGAATTGTTAATCCATACTCCCATGGGAGCAACTTTATCAGCTATAGGACAATAATTATGTACAGCTTCCATTCCCTTAACTTTATAGACTCTGATCAGCATTTTTAACTCCTACCACCCCTTCAATTAGGTTGCCTCATAAATTTGTAATATAATTAAGTTGCTTTGTAACATCATCTGTACTTTAAAAAGAAAGAGAGCTAAATATATTAACCTGATTCATTTTATTCCAGGTGATAGAATATTGTAAATAGAATTATATTTTATTCCATGTTCCCGAGTATTTTAAACATTGTTTAAACTTTACGTCCATGTAATTCATTCAGGGTGCTTGTAACACACACACACACACACACACACACACACACACACACACCTGCATACATGTTTGTATATTCACACATACCTCTACCTATACCCAAACATATTCACTATAATAACACTTTATATGAATCAAACATTGAAATGTTTCATGGTTTGGCCTATAAGATAAACTGTATTTTTCAGTAAAGAATTATTTATCAGAAAGAATATAAAAACATACATTTACTCCCAGAGAGATGACTCTAAAGGATTTTAATTATTTTTTCCTCTTCTCTTTATCCATATTTTAAAATAAAAAGCAAGGGAAATTTAGCCTTGGCTGCTCTGTTCCTCCTATTACTGCAACAATTCAAACTGAAGACTGAACAGATAAAGGTTGTGAACAAAGGGTAAAGCCAGGGCTTTTGCTTTAGTGGCTCAGGTTTTCACTCCATAAAAGGATAGTGACATCCACAACAAAGACAGGTCACACATAGTAGAACATTTGGCATCTTTTCCAGTTTTACATACTGAGGATAATTATTGTGTGACTGTCACAAGCCATTTCCAAGGATAGCCTAAATTTCTCAGAGCTATTAATTATGTCTACCTATTTTTTTAAAAAAAT
Organism: Glaucomys volans; assembly: GCA_020662805.1. Lineage (NCBI taxonomy): Eukaryota > Metazoa > Chordata > Mammalia > Rodentia > Sciuridae > Glaucomys > Glaucomys volans. The sequence goes on from JAJEJO010000430.1 coordinate 259,203, forward strand.
AGAGTAGGAATAAAACTACTTTCATTGCAACCTGATTTAAAGAAGGGATATTTGTCTATTAACTTAGTTGAGAAAGCAATGGCCAGGTTTATAAGTACCACCTAACTTTAAAAAGTCACAATGACCCTGTCTTAATGAACATCCTCTACCTGCCATCCAAAGTGCCAGCTGTTGTTCCCTTGTGCATGCCCTGACTTTTGACAAGAACTGCCCAATAGGGTGAATCTAAGCACATCTCCAAAACACTAGGAGATTGTTCAAATAACACTGTTGGGTCAGGGATTCCAAAGAGCACATGTAAATCACAAGTGTATAAAACAAAACTAAGTGTTAAGGTCAACTTGCCAAGCTTGAGGTTTTCAATGACTTCTCTCATGAAAGAGACCTCAGTAGGCATCTAATGGGGCCAATAATGAAAGTGTGACTCATGCAATTTGCATCTTGAAGTAACAAAGGGGGTCAAAATGAAAACTCAAAGGCATTCATTTCAAAATAAGGCAGAGCAAGAAATCAAAGGGAATTTTTGGTCTATTCTATTCTTTTCTGTGTAATTTTTCTTTAACTGAGAAAACATTCAAATAGATTTAATGAGTTCTAATATCCAATTATTGAGATTGGTTATTCACTTTCTTCCATAAAAGCAGGTATTTGTTAAATCAAATTTGTGGCCCACTTAAAAATCAGCTGAGTAACATTGCTCCACTTAATATTTAGGGAGTCAAGTTTGTTTGACATTACATATAATTGTAGAGCATTAAAATACAAGAGCTTTCAATTTTAAAAAAAATTCTCAAACTTACTTTTGGAAAATGTTGGAAAGTAAAGATATAGTGATTTACAGCAACTATAATGGAAAAAATAAAAAGTAAACTTGGGAACATTTGATTGACCACAGAAAATATCAACTTCCTCAGAGTAAAGAGAAAATATTACATCCATGAACAAAAGAACAGGCCATTCTGAAAAAGCAAACACCAAAAAATGAAGAATTCCTAGAGCTCTGAGAAATTGAAAAAAAATGAAAGTAAAAATAAAAACATTGTTGGAAGGTAAATTACAATTAATCTCCCAGGAAGTAGGGAAAACGTTTTCTTTTTTAAAGGAACATAAGAGAAAATATTAGAAACTTAAAATGGATACAGGTGGTCCAACATCTGATGTGCAAAAGTTTCAAAGAAGAGAAAATGAAGAGGAAGAAATTATCAAGGAAATAATATAATAAAATTTAACAAAATGAAAGAACAATCCTTTTAAGATTTAATGATAAATCACACAGTACACTGATGATAAAAATCTACATCAAATTTCTTCACGACGCTATTTCATAATACTAAAAATAATGAGTGGATCCTAAAATATTCCAGAGAGAAACAAAGAAACCAGAATAAGCCATATAGAAAGAAATATGAGCAAGCAGAGCTCACATGAGCAAGATGAGATAGGATCCTTCCCAAATGAGAAAATAGTCAAGGTCAGAAAGAAGTTCCTTCCCATGAAAGTGGTGAAGAGAAAGTCTCCAAGCTCAACTCCACCCAGTGAATAGGAGAATGGAGTCTTCAGGGAAATTTTCCAAAAGAAATGTAATTGGAAGACCCTCTAATATATTTAAGTATAAAGAAAAAAATATTTATTAGTATTCAACATATCTCAAGAAGCATTGGAACAGGCACATAGAAATTAATGTTTAAAAAGGAAGCAACTAATAACAAGCAAAAGGAGTAAATTATGTAATAAATGAAACAGTAATAGAGGTTGAGAATACTATCCCTTACCTGAAATACTTGGACTAAAAATGTTTCAGATTTTGGATTTTCTTTTGGAGTCTGGAGTACATGCATATATGTAATGAGACATCTTGGGATGGGACCCAAATCTAAGCAGAGGATTCATTTATGTTTCTTATATACCTTACACATAGCCTGAAGGTGCTTTTATAAAAAATCTGTAGCGTATCTGCATTTTGACTATGACCTGTCACATGAGGTCAGGTGTGCAATTTTCCACTTGTAGCAACATGTTGATGTTCAAAATTTTTCAGATTTAAAGCACTTCATATTCTGAATTTTTGGATTAGGTATGCTCATCCAACGATACTTCACTTGACAACAAAACCTAAACACTGACCTTTGACAACATAAAATGAACATGAAGGCAGAAGGGTGAGGTAAGGAAATTGAGACAGATATAAGAGAGATAAATTCTTGTTTGCCAAGAAAGTAAAAAATAAGTTCGATTAATTAAGAAATAGCACAATAAGCATATGTTTAGAGCAATACAGAGGCAAATAGTCAAAATAGCTTTATAAAATGAAAATCTGGGGAACAGGATTTGTACAGAAGATGGTACAGGCAAATCCTCTGCTTTGTAGTAAAGTTTTGAATACTGTGATCTTTGAATACATTTATTTATTTACTTATTTATTTATTGCTAGAAATAAAAATACATTACAATAAAATCAAACTGGCTTCAGAATTAGTAATAATATTCTCTTTCTTAAGCTAAGTCGGGAGATGAATGATTCTTTTTCAAGATGGACTACAGAAATTTTCAAACATATACTGTAAAGTTAAAAGAATTTTTATATTGAACATCTCTATACTGAAAGTCAGACTCTGCCATTACACTTTTTCTTTCTTTTTAGTTGTTGTTTTATATATACATGCCAGTAGAGCGTATTTTAACATTTTACCATACTCATCTCATGAGATATTTATCTGCTATCACTTGGATCTCGAATGTCTCCAAGAGGCCCACGTGTTTAAGGCAAGGTCCCCAGTCTGTGGTAGTACGGGGAGGTGGTGGAGCCTTTAAGGAGATAGGGCCTAGCAGGAAGAATTTAGGTCCTTGGGGCTGTGCTCATGAGGGGATCTTGGGACCCTGGCCTCTTCCTGTCTCTCTCTATTGCCTTCAAGCACCAGGTTACCAGTTTGCTTCCTGATGCTCCCGCCATGATGTACTGCCTTGCCACAGGCCTGAGAGCAACAGAGTTTGGTAAAGGAAGTTGAAAACTGACTGGGATAAACATTTACTTCCATTTATAATAAGAATTTCCCTTCTTGCTTGGTCAAGCTTGTAGTAGCAAACATATACTTTTTGTCACCTAACATTTAAGGATATGAGACTAACTTGAATGTCACAATGCAAATATCTGAAGTAATTTTAATGGAACTTCATGATTCTCTAATCATTCAACAGTATCTGAATTAATGCAGATTATAAGACACATAGCCAGATGTATAAGACATACAGTGTCTAAGAGGGGACAGTTTGTGAATGTGGTTTAACAGACAATGCTTAATCTTAAACATACATTAACACTTCGATGACTCTGGGGTACTACCGAGATCCATAAATCACATCCTTAAGGAAATCAATAAAGTAAATCAGTACTTAGAAATCTCATTAATTCTTCAGTTGAAGTCTGATCTCTGTAACAGCATAGAGCATAGGAAGGACAAACAGTGGTGAAGGAACTTAAGTGGGACATTCTACAAAGAGGCTGCCTCAAACCTCTTAACAGATGAATCCAAGAATCTGAGTCCTCAGTGGAGTGTGTGGTGACCCCATTCTTTTAAAGTTAATGACTTTTCATTTCCTAATTTTAGTAGCTTTGTATACACAAAATGGCTAACTTCAAGGAGAAAGACTGGGACTCATGAAACCAGACAAAAGGAAGGAAATAGAAATTTGAAACTCTAAATCCATAAATATGGAACAAAAAGATCAGCAGTGGTAGTAAAGTGAGTAAAGTAAGAAGCAAGTTTACATGCATGAAAGTCATTTTCAGACATGAAACTAGCCATGTCTACCTATAGAAGGGTCACCAGAACCACAGACACTTCTGCATGGGCAGCTAAATCCATGCCTCCAATCATGTGGTATAAAAGGAATGTTAACAACCTAATAGTAAGAAAACGAAGAACCTGATTTTAAACAGGTGAAGGGGATCTGACTGAACATTTCTGTAAGGAATACATACTCATGGCTGACAGGTATGTGAAGTGCTCAACATGACTAATGATCAGGGAAATGCAGATTAGAACGATGCTGAAATATCATAGTATGTCAAAGAGATACCTGCATTTCCATGTCCATTACAGTGTTATTCACAATACTAAGAAATGCAATCAACCCAAGTGTCCACCAATAGATAAAGAAAATGTAATATATATACACAAGGAAATACTTTTTAGCTTTTAAATATAAGAAAATCTTTTCATTTGTGACAATATGGGTGAACCTGGGGGGATAATACTAAGTGAAATAAGTCAGGCACTAAAAGACAAATGCTGCCTGTTTTCATTTATATGTGAATCTAAAAATGCTGAACTCCATAGAAGCAGAGTTAGAATGGTGGTACCAGGAGTTGAGGGTGGGCAAGATTGGGAAGGTAGAGGTAAAGGAGTACAGATGGTACTGTTGTACCATTATAGTGACTATAATTAATAACAATATGGGGCAGGGGTTGTGGCTCAGTGATAGAGAGCTTGCCTAGCATGTGTGAGGCACTGGGTTCCATCCTCAGCACCACATAAAAATAAATAAAATAAAGGTATTGTGTCCATCTACAACTAAAAAAATAGAAAATAACAATATGTTGTATACTTTAAAATTGCCAAGAGTAGATTTTTAAGTGTTCTCACCATCAAAAACTGATATGTGAAGTGATGCAGATTTTAATCAGCTTGATTAAACCATTCCACAATGGTTCATATATATCTTATTTCACATATATCAAAATATCATGGTGTACATCTTAAATATACAAAATTTTTCTTTATCTAGCCCATTTAAAATAGTGGAAAGCCAAGCTGCAGTCAACTGATATACTCAACACTGAACATGTGTGAAAACTGGAAACCGTTGACCAGGGAAAAAGCATATTTAACAACTAAAAATAAACACTTTATATAAAATGTTCTTTTGCTTTGCTTAGGGAATCCATAATTATTATATATCTTAATAGGTGGTTGAAGACAATACTATTTTACTTTACACAGAGTAATTCTGTTTTTATTTGCCTCTGCATCTTTATGAACTATGGATTAATTTCAACTTTCTGATTTCAAACTAGTCCCCTGTTGATAAAAATGGTCTATTCTTGGGCTCTGTTTTCCTTACAGTGACAAAGTTCTAAGTTCCTAAGAGCCATTAAGCAGACAGTTTTACTCAACTCAGTAATAACCTCCAGGGAATTTGTTACCTTCAAACAAGTGAGGCTGTACACTCAATTCAGTGATGTCCAAGCACAAAACACTAGAAACATGACTCAGTTGAGAAATTCGAGATTTTAGCTTCAGCTTTACTAGTAATTAGCAGTGTTCTGTTGGAAAAGACAACTTCTGTCTTTCCTTGTCTTAAATAGCCAAGATCCTTCAAAGAGTTCAAGTTTAAGATTATATTATTCATGAGCATTTATAAGCCAAGTCACTTCAAAGTTCTCCAGACTCAGATTCCTTGTCTTCTTCTACTCTGAAGATAGGCCTGGCTTATAAATCTCTTCAGCAGGGTTGTTGGGTTGGAACTGGAGGAGTGCCAGGAGTGGTTTCGTGAGTAATGTCCTACTTAGAGTTATTTACCCTGTCTCCTTGTCTTACCCATTGTTTCTGTCTGTTCCTTTAAACTCTCATAACTTCATGCACTTTCCATCTTATCCTTCTCCACACATTTCCAAAGACAACAGTAAGCCCAAAAAACGTAACAGAGTTCTGTAGAAAGAGGAGGCCTTTGTTGTCTGAACTACTTGATTATAGGTGTGGGGTTGAAGAGTGCATGCATTATTTTAGATTGTTTTATACTGTGCTACATTGTTTCAGGTAACTGCTTAAGAAACAAGAGCATATTCTGATTATTTCCTCGATTTGATCAATCCTTCCACAGAGTAGATGCATATCCAAAAGCATCTAAGAAATTTTCAGGAGGTATTTATGCACTCCTGGTTGCTTGCACAGATCCCTTCCACTAAAATATCATTTTCTAAAATGAATTCTTCACCAATTCTACATCATAATGCTCCAAGTCTTCTAACAACTCCCAGGCTGCCCCATGTAGCCTAACAGAACTCTTTTCCAATTGCTGTTTAAAAAGTTTAAATAAAAATTTATGTTTCTTGCCCTAATTATCTACTATGATTTTATTCAATCTTTTATGTAATAAATTGATCTCTGAAAAATTTTACCTTAAGCTAAAATGTCCAAAACTAGTTATATTATCAATTTTATAATTTATTTAATTTTTTTGACATCATCTTTGGTTTTTTTTAAAAACTATTTTTTAGTTATAGATAAACACAATACCTTTATGTTATTTATTTATTTATTTTTATGTGATGCTGAGGATTGAACCCAGTGCCTCACATGTGCTAGGCAATCACTCTACAACTAAACTATAGCTCCAGTCCCATATTTGATTTTTTAAAAGTATTTTCAAAAGTATATCTAAGTTTTTACCCTTAAGAAATTAGTTATGAAAAGACAGAAAAGTAGCAATAATGGTAGAGTTGTGATGAAAAATAAAACAAGCTTTATAATATATTATGCTGAAAAACCATTCAAAAAAATATAATTGACAACTAGTAGAGTGCTGCTAAATAATTAATGCCTGAGTCTTCTGTGTGGGGCTAGGGTTCTGATTTGTAGTAACTGCTGAGTTTCACAGTATAAATACTTCTTCTATGAAATCCATGGACAATTTAGCAACCAAGAAAATTCTTGAAATTTAAAAAAATTATCTTAAACAAGTTGATACATGCCAGCTTAATAATTGGTACCTACTACATTTAAAGCATTGTTAAACTTACATTTTGTAAATGAATTAACATCCATTTTCTATTATCATTACATTCTTTGGGCTAATTCATAACTGATTTTTTAATACTATCTTTTAAATAACTAGAACTGGGGAATAAGGAATAGTAAAATTTCTTAATCAACCTAAAAAATTTTACTATACTTAAAAGGTACCTAAGAAAAGTAAGTATGAATTAAATACACACATCATTGAATAGAAGACTCAACACCTGCATAATGTACTGACCTGGCCCTCGTTGATAGGTATTAAACTCCTGGTGGAACTTGAACAATGATCTTGATGTAGCAGAAAGTGAATTCAGCAGTGAGATTAAGAATTTATTTTAACACTGTTTCTAACCCACTGAGCGCCAACCAGAACACTAGAAGATGACAAAATCATAATTTGATTGGCAACCTTTAAGCATCCCAATGCCAATTTCCTTATCCTGCCACAAAATCTACCCATTCAGGCAGTCTTGACATGTGAGGATTAGGTCCATTATTCCATTTGTTTTTTAAATGTGCTTTCCCTTTATAGTGGAGGATTAAGCTAATCCCTTCCTCCATAATGCATGAGGTTTGAGTTTTCCTTCAAATTATGGGATTTGCACCAGTGCACACTGTCTTCACTGGTATCTCTCATGATTAACCAGATTCAATTAATTTCTATATTTACTGAGTACTATCTACCTGTCAGGAACTATGTCAGGCCCTGAAGATTCACAGAGGCTCAAGGACTGACCCTCTTTTCTCCAGTGGACCAGCTCAGAGCCAGTAACAGTAAAGATTGCCAGTAGGTCAAGTGAAAAACATAAAAAATTAAACTTAACATACCTCAAGTCATCGCCAGTGATGATGGCTTAGTCAATCTGGATTGACTCATTGAATCATGTCACTGCAGCCAAACATAACAAATGTTCAATGGAAACATACAACCCATTGCCTTTCATACTATTTACTGCAAAATACATAGATACTTAAGAAATTTATAAAATGGGGAAAATAAAAGCACTCATAAGTCAAAACATTCTAATATCCTCTCCTGAGGCACTAATCCTTCCTGCTCATATTTGCATAATCTTTAAAGATTTAATTTTTGATTCTCTGGTCATCAAGGTCCCTGAGGAGCATGCAGTGCTTCAACACATTAGAAGGAAAGGCACCAATGGTTCCTCAACTGTCAAGCCTAACCAATTACTCTATTTAAATAAGTAGCCTCATAAGCACCTCGCCCCTTGACCATATTCACATCTTCATGTAGCAAAGGATTATTTCACTTCAAGTAATTTTTTTTTCCTTAACTACATATTCTATATTTGTTTCACTTGATTTCTGCCAGTTCAGATCATAAAAGCCCACGTATAGGCCTTTAATCCTTCTCCCCAGTTTCATGTGCACTTTTCTTTGTTAATAATCATGCCAGTTTTTAGATTCACTGTTCTTTTCATTCTGCTCATTCATTCACTAAATCTCATCCAACCCTGGTTTCTCCTCTGAAATTATCTAGATTTCAGCAGAAGAATAGTAGTTTACTTTACAGTAACGGAAAATCAAAGAACATTGAGAATGCACACTAAGGTACTGTTTCTTTGGACTAAAAGTACAATGCCCTTTTTATCTTAGCAGCAGCTTTCTGAATTTCAATACTTTCTTATTATAGTGATAGCCATCTAGAGAGCTATGTTTACTGATAATGATACAAGAACTTTAGGAGGGAATGAGTCTGTTCAGAAAGAGACTCAAAACTAAGCAGAGGGGAAAAGATATTTAATAAAAGTAAAATTACCTCCTTAGAATCAAAGGTTGCCAATCTCAGGGAGCCAGAACCTTCTAAATGATTTGGAATCCAACTCCACCTCTCATCACTATCACTTTAGAGATGGCAAATAATTATGGTGGCTTAATTTTTAAAATATCCCCACCAGCATTCTGAAATCTTTCTTCCCAAGAAACTCACCTGCCCACTCATATCTCATCACTGAACTTATTCTAACACTGAATTTTGGTTTGATTAGTAATAACCTTTAGAGAATCTTCCCTTTTAGGGGAATTTCCTTGTTTGATTTGATACACAACTGTACTAGATGGCAAGAAAGGCACTATCTTGTGTTAGTCAGTTTTTTTCATGACTAAAGGACCTGACCAGAACAACTGTAAAGGAGAAAAAGTTTATTTGAGGGCTCACAGATTCAGAAGTCTTTGTCCATAGAAGGCTGGCTCCATTCCCTGGTGTTTGAAGTAAGACTGACATCATGGCAGAAGATTGTGGCAGAGGGAAGCAGCTCACATGATCAGGAATCAGAGAAAGGTCTCCACTTGCGAGATACAAATATATACCACAAAGCCATGCCCCAATTCCCACCTCCTCCAGTCACACTCTATCACTTCAGTAACCACTCAGTCAATCCCCCCACCAGGGGATTAATTCCCTGATTGGGTTAAGACTCTCACAACCCCATCATTTCTCCTCTGAACCTTCTTGCATTGTCTCACACATGAGCTTCTGGGGGACACCTCACGTCCAAACCATAACAACTCTTGTCAATGACAGCAACATCCTCCCACAACAGAAACTGAAGGATTTATTTGTTTAAGAAGAAACAAAGTAGGGTTATAAAATGTGCAAAAGAAAAGCAGTATTTCTGGATCCTTCAGCAAGTTCAGAGAAAAGAGTCCCCAAATCTGAGTTCCAATAATATAGAAAAGGCCAACCCTAGGTTTATTATTGATCCACTCTGTGATGAGGCAGTGAGTTCTAACTAAGTCTCAATGCCAGGTACTAGGAATAGAAAAATAAATAAGACATATTTTTTGGTCTTAGGGGGTATGCAGTCTCCTGAAAAGACAGACATATCAACCAATACAGAATACTCTTCATGTCCATGGGTTCCATATCCAAGAATTCAATCAACATGGTAGAAAATATCAGCAGAAAAAGAAATTGGATGAACTAAACATACATACTTTTCTTGTCATTATTTCCTAAATTTTGTATATCAACCATTTGCATTATATTAAGTATTAGATAATTAAAGGCATAGAGGAAGATTCCAGAGGTTATATATAATCATTATGCCATAATGTATAAGGGACTTGAATATCTGTAGATTTTTGGTATCCCTGATCATCCTGGAACCAATCTCCCATGGATAATGAGGAATGGCTGTACTGAAATAAGAGATGAGAAGTATAAGGTATATGTTCAAATTGTTGTGGGATTTAAGAGACAAGTCCAACTAAAAAGATTCCAATCTTTAGTTGGATTCCAATCCAACTAAAAAGAAAAAGGGGGAAAAAAGGAAATCATACATCTAGGCTTAAAAAATGTTGCTCCATGTCATTATCATCATCATTATGTGATGCTGGATAAATGAGGTTATATGCACATAGAAGTCATAGAACTTGGTTGCAGAAGGGAACCTCTATGAACCCCTAAGCAAAACATGTACATGCCCCACACATTCTGTACTTGAATCTGCTGCCAACCTTCTTCTGTGTCACTCAGCCTTAATCTTATGACTGAGCTTCGTTGGCAATGGAGTGCTTACTATCTTTCAGGAAGCTACTGTATTTGGAAATTTCCATTCGGTTTTCCTCATAGTTAGCCAAAATCTGTTTCCCCTTAACTTCTACCAATTGCATCAGTTATTCCCTCCAAATTCTTTTAGTGAATGCATTCCAATTACCCAAAGAGTAGAGCTAAGTAAATAAGAACCAAAAAGAACACAGTATGTCAGGTTACTTAGTCTCCTTACTTACAGGGAAATGCAAAACACTTAATGTTTTTAGGTGTCCACTATGCTAAAGGAACTGTGTGAGGTACAAAGCAGGTAGTAGAAGGAGAGAGAAGTTCTGCCCTCACAGTCTAGTGGGGGAGGGAGATTTGTACATCCATGAGGTGCAGGACAAATCCTCCTTAAAGAGGACAATTCAAGTAAGAAGCTGGGTTCAGCAAATGGAGAGATCACATTCCATGTACTAAACCTAGAAAGAGTCATGGAGAAAGTGAAACACAAAACTAACAACACAGAGCCAGCCAGTACTTATATACCACCAACTATGTGCCAGGTAGAGTTTGAGGGTTGAATAGTAGCGTATTGAATATTTGAAGGCTTTACTTTCAAAGAGTTTAGATTCTAGAGGGGAAGAGACTATAAACAGTTTTGTGTGTGTGTGTGTGTGTGTGTGTGTGTGTGTGTGAGAGAGAGAGAGAGAGAGAGAGAGAGATTGATATCAGGGGTGCCTTTAAGCACAGACTTTAAGTGAAAAAGTAAGATATGTAGATATCTAGGGAAAGAGAAGGGTCTTGAAGATGAGATTTTACTTGAATGAGGTAGAATGAAAGGCATACGCTAAGGCCTAAAGTCAGAAAACTGTATGATACAAAGGGAAATAATGTGTGCTGCAGCTCTCTGTAATATGAGGTAAGTGTTAAGAATCACAGAAAATAAGTATTGAAGAGTAGAGTTCAGTGGCAATTCTCCATGATACTTTTGGTTGTCATGATAGCTTTCATCCCAGATTATCTTCTCAAATGTGCACAGAGAAAATAGTCTTAGAAGATGGCAGTAATGCCTCTTTTTGGAATAGACAGAATAGTTGTTTCCTTACCAGGATATGAATATGCCATCTCCTTCTGGGGCAAAGGTTTGACAGTGGCCCTCTTGTAAGACCGGGATTTTCTAAGCTTGGAATTTCTTAACAGTGATCCAGCACCACTGAATGCCCAGCATTCCTCTGGGCTACTCCACATCATCCTCATGGGACTGATGGGGAGAACCAATATAAACATGAAGCTCTTGTTGCCCGATATGCCACGAGTCATACAGTATTTTGTCTCTGACCCAGGAGACTCATGTCTCTGGCTAATGTCTATGAAACCACTAAAGTCTAAGTTGTCAGCTTGTAGGTAGGGATCTCTAAATCTCCACAACATAGTTGGGTTCTTATTGTAGTGACAGCTGATGAATGAGCTGTGAAACTTTCATTCTAGTTGATGGGGAACAACAAAAAGCTAGTGATGGATTTAATCAGAATATTGTTTGGTAATATTAATTTATTAATGTGGCTTAGAATTGAGTAGAGGAGAACACTGTAATGGAGACTGAAAGCTAACACTCTCTGGACAGACACATTGACATATGATTTCATTTAATCCTCACAATGAACTGAATCTTCAGTTATTCATTAATCCAACATTACCAATTACCCACCATGCTCCAATAATTCTTCAAGAATTTGAAATACAGATATTCTTTAGAAAGACTGGGATACAGCAAAGACTAAAACCTCAGGTAAGATTCTTGTCTTTGTGGGAATAACATTCTAAGTTGGAATTCATACAAACAACTAAAGAAACACATACTTGATAAGAATGCCAAGCGGTCATAAATTTTCAAAAGAAAAATAGAGCAGGGTAAAGGAAAAAGTAATGGTAATGCTATTTGAGACAGGATGATCAAGTATGACCTTTCAAAAAAGATTGAATGTAAGCAGAGACCTGAAAAAAATGAAGCAGCTACTATGATTTTTGTCTGCTTAAGAGATGAGGAAACTGGATCTTGGGACTGCAATGTGGTGGAACCTATGGAAACTGAAACCCAGATCTGTGCTGTTAATATTGGTCCTCCCCTTAAAGGTGAGGTACTGGAAACCTTCAGGGACACTGTAAGTCTACAGGGTAGAAATTGTACTGCCTCAGATCCATATGGCTAGATGGGAAGACACACAAATAACACAAAAAAACAAGGGAATAAAGCGCCCCAAACAAACCAAGGTGCTCCAATTATAGAATCCATTTACAACACAGTAGAAGAAATGTCAGAGAAGGAGTTCAGAATGTACATAGTAACACTGTTCCGTGACTTAAAGGAGAATATAGGGAGTGAAATAAGAGATAAATTTCAGGAGGTGAAAGATCAGTTATATAAAGAGAGAGAGCCTGAAAAGAAATCAAGCAGAACCCCTTGAAATTAAGGAATTAAAAAAAATTAAAAATTCAATAGACAGTACCACCAACAGACAAGACCATTTGGAATACAGAACCTTAGGCAATGAAGACAAAATATATAATCTTGAAAATAAAGTGGACCAAACAGAGAAGATGATAAATTGTGTGATGTTCCCTCACCCAAATGTCTGACAGCAGCTGCTGAAGCCAATGAGTAGAGCTACTGGGACTATTTCTAGGCTGATAAGAAGGATCCCCAAGGCAATGCACCATGACTGGATTCAAACTGTTGCTCCAAAAGCAACTCAAAGGCAAAGAAATGCAGACATGTCTGAATTTGTCTGAGAGAAGATAAAGATTGAAGAAAAATATGCAAAGAACTTGACTAAGCTCCCTCAAAACTCCTTGGCTGCACAGGAGGAAGGCTCTCTGGGAGAAGTATAGGCCGGGGTGAAAAAGAGCCTGGCAAATGAAGCAGAAGTTCATTTCAAGTTCTCCTCCAAGCTTCACATGGAGGTAGAGAAGGCCCTAAAGAACTTTTGTGAGAACTTCAAGAAAAATATGAAAAAGTGTGACCACCATATCACTGATATCCGCAAGCAACTCACCAGCAGCTATGTGTCAGTTGAGAAGGCCTGGAAAGCCCTCGCAGTGTGGCAGAGAGACCTGGAGATGAAGACCCAGCTGCTGGAGATCAAGCTGAGCAACAAGACAGATGAGGGCATCAAGAAGGCACAGAAGAAGTCTACACAGGCACTTGATGACCTTATGCGCTGTGTGGACCACTACAACCAGGCCCAGTCTAAGTGGTTTGAAGAGATGGTGACCAACACTTTGGAGCTGGAGCAGCTAAAAGTGGAGAGGGTGGAGATGATCTGGCAACATCTGTGCCCATACACACAGCTGCAGCAGGAGATGGACATGTTCAACCAAAGCATCATTGAACCTATGGAGCAACTGCTTCGAAACTGTCTTTGCACCCAGCCAAAGATAGAGAGCTGTGGGTTGGAGAGCAACATTCACCCTGTGGACATGGAGATCCAGACACACCTGTGCAGCCCCTGGGGGCTCCTGCCCTGGAGAGGGTCTGGGTGTCCCACAGAGAGGAGGTAGTGGCTCCCGCTGGGTGAAGCTGCCCTCCCACGGAGGAAAGAGCTGGTGATACCAGAAGGGCATCCCAAATATTCCCAGGCCAAGAAGACAGACATTCACACCTGCCCTTATCTCTAAGACTGAAGCTCCCCAAGCCCCATGCCATGCATGTTGCTCTGAGAACAAACTGAGGCTGGAATTTTGTGGTCCCTGCTGAGTTCCATGGGGGTCGCTGTCACACACTTGTGCCCTTGGATGCCCCAAGGCCCATCCTTCAGCTGGTTCCTTTATCTCCGGGGCTTTGGAAGATCAGGGGAGGGTGGTCTCTGCCTCTAAGCCAATGTCAGGATCAGAATCATGGATAGAAGGCACCATCAGCTCAGACTGCACGTAGAATCCTTCAGTCCTCTTTATTTTTCTCATTGCATTCTGGGAGCCCATATCTGGCTCCTCTTGGTCACTTTTCTTCCCATGAGTCTTGGGAAGGTCTGTTTTCTGTCTTCCCAGAACAATCCTGTCTAGAGAGGTCAGGATGGAATTACCTCATTCAGTAAAATAACCCCAAGTTGGAGCACTGAATCATGGTTCCTATCAGAACAGGCAACATCTCTGAAGTCTCTGGAAATCCCAATCCATCCGTTCCTCACTTCTTTCTCAAGGCAGTCCCCATCCCCACCTTGTCACCACTGCCAAGTCTCACTAGAGGGAGCTTTCCAAAGTTCCCAACCAGCAAAACCTCCTTCAGCTGTGTGCATGTCCAAAAGCTTTGAAGGATGGAGATGAACCAGCTCACCTCAGAAACCAGATGGGGCCTGCATACCATGGTGTCCTGTCCAATACTGGGCTACACTGACCACCACTCTCCCAGGCTGCCCACCATGGGCTTAATGGGGCTGCATCAGTCCCACATAGGAGACAGGTTAGTGCAAGTCCCTTTATCATCCCCCGTAGGGCTGCATCTGCTTATGCATGATGGGGTTTGGACTGTTGTCCCTTGTATGGGTACTGCAGACTGTCATGGCCATAGGAGTTCATTGTTATCCAGGTGTGTCCTGGCACCTGGGCCTCTAGCTCCTCTGAACTTTCTAGGGCCCTGTGCCAAGTCCTCGCTTGGTGCCAGCATCTCCTTTCCCTCTAGAGAAGCCTGGGCCAAGTGTAACTCAGGAAGCTTTTCAACACTGCCACTGGGTTCAGCCCATAACTTCCTTTCTCTACTACAGGAAACATGAAATCCACCATATTAACCTAGAGAATCAGCCTGAGAGATCTGGGGGAAAAAAGTTGACATAGTGAGCAAGGAACAGATTCTAGCCAGAAACCCATGCTCTGAGAGTCCATCTTTCTTAATCTTTCCCATTGATGGATTTGGACTTGACCCTTACATCTCCCATGGGTGCAGAATTCTATGAGCACAATTCACTGATCTTCCCCTTAGTTTAACATGCTAATAATGGATGACATTTATCTTGAATCTTTCAGTATGTCTTCCATTGAATCAGAATTGCTTTCCCATAGTTTATATTAGAAAGACATCCAATATACTAAAGCAAAGAGAGAGAGAGAGAGAGAGAGAGAGAGAGAAAGAGAGAGAGAGAGAAAGGGAAAGATATGAGGGCCCAGAAATCTGACTGCAGACCCAGAGTTCCCACTTCCACAATGCTCTTGCATGTACTTATCTCTGTAAGACGTAACACCACAGGGATTGCAGGAGGAGTCATGGGAAGGGACAGATATGAAAGACAGATTTTACAAAACTGCCTATTAGGTTCACTTGAAAGCAAAGAAAGAGAAAAACTGAAAAGAATTAGAGACTTTGAGCCTGGGTGGCTAGAAGAAACAGGGACTCATGGAGGAGTGATTGGGCAGGAGGTGGGGTGAGTGAATGGAGAAGTAATATTTTGGTTTCTGACACACCAAGCTTAATGCATGAGCAGAATGGGTTTTGCAATTTCCCCTAAGATTTAAGATATCATGGACTTTGCTCCTCTGCCCTCTGCTCCTGTCATCCATCTTCTAGTTATAGCCCAGACACTGAACCCTATTAAAAAACCAGCAGGAGAATATTAACTGTCTTAGGCTGGTTGTTCCTGCTCAGCCAGCTTCCTTTCTTTCTATGAACTGAGGTGTGAACTCAGTATCTAGTCCATCTTAATAGATTTAATACTATTCTTTCCCTTTGGGGCTTTTGGAAGGATAAGGGGAAAGGTGACAGCTTTCCCCAGTGCTTCTTTGATAGGGCTTCCCAGACAACACCAGTGTACTGGTGTTAAGTACTCTGGGTTAAGGCTGGTAACAGCCTTTTATTTTGATTTTAAAACAGCACTAGTTTATTATAGAATTTTAAAAGTTGTATTAAAATATAAGAAATTGTTAACTTTTAAAAATTAAGTATTAGAACATTAAAGTGCATTCAAAAGTATATAACACATATACATGATACATGTATGTCTGAATATGTATGTATGCATGTATATACACACATATATATCTTCTTTTTTTTACACAATTTCAGCATATTATGAAAACCTTGAAGATCAAAAACATATTATTTTGGAAACAAGACTATGAGTCACCACTAGGTAGGCACACTCATACTCAGATAAATACATATAATGAGATATGGTCAATATTTTCAGAAATAATAATAAGTGATAAATTTTAGTACAGTTTCAAAGTAGTAATATTATTATTATTACTCCTGGTTTTCTTTATCTTTTTTTTTTCTTTTTGGTTTTGTAAACCACAATAAGTGGCATGTTCCGCAAATCAATCTTTCTTCCCTCCTGGTAAAACTATGTCAGAACCATGGACAGTAACCTCACTCCCCACTCCTTTTCATTCCCTCCTAAATGACTTATTCTTTTCAGGCAGTGACTTCACTCCAATCTTTACTTTCCTTTCTTTAAAATCTGAAAGTATAGATGAGACTTAAAAATCTGCAGAGAACTTATTCTCAAAAATATTAGCAATTGCCTACTCAAACATATGCACACCACACTGGAAAGGAGCTCTATTTAACATCAATCAGTTATTCAATCAGGTTGGTAAGTAAAGAAAACTCAACTGTAAAATTACCTGCAATATTTTTTACTTGTTCACAATGCGTCTTTAAAGAGATCTGGGTCTTTTCTTAGACCTTATTTTATGTGAACATGAAAAAATTATGCATACGTTCAACCTGTGCAGAATTCAGATGAGGACCTGATTGAGGATATTGAATTTATGGAACAGATAAAAGCCATACTTTGCAACCAGCATGGGTTTCTAGTTTGCAGAATAAAACATGGGACTTGGGATAGAGATTTCAAATCTCTGTTTTGAGACTGGGCTTATCTTTCTTCTCATGACCACTCTACTTTTAAAAAGGTATAGAGAGTCTGCCGTTCATGATTACCATTCTGTTAAATGAACAGCCCTTGGATAAAGGCCATACAGAATGTGAAGATGCATAATATGACTTCTGCCTTCAAAATGTCCTAGACATTTTGGAGGATGATTAGCTGTACATAAACAGAGTTCAGTTTCCATTCACAAGACAAGGCTTCCTTTCTTTTAACACTGTCCATAAGTGTCTGAGCCAGGACAGGGTTCTAGGAGCCTGATAGACTGAGGAAGGGAGTTTTTCCCAGAGTAACCAAGGGAAAGGCTGTGTGAGGAGCAAGAATGAATTTGAGTCGGGGATGAAAGCCAGAGACAAGTGCCAAAGGCAATATTAGGACCCAGGCATGAGAGCAAGATATTAATCAGAAGGCAAATTAAGAAATGTGCAGCTAACACCAGAAGTTAGCTGGAGTAAAGCATTAATTCAGGAGAATGAGGCAGTTCTGGATACATATTGGGAATCAATTTTAGAAAAAAGTTCAAGATATAGGTTGAAGAGATATAGAAGATGAGGATATTAGGGGTCGAGATGTATAAGAAAAGTTTGAAATAAAATTATGGCATACATGGGCTGGAGTTGCAGCTGTGGTAGAGCACTTCTCAAGCACCTGTGAGGCACTAGGTTCAATCCTCAGAACCACATAAAAATAAATAAAGGCAATGTGTCCACATACAACTAAAAATATATATATTTTTAAAAAGATTATGGCATGCAGAGATTTAAATATATTCCAAAATTAGACCCAGGAATTTTTTCTTTGGGTGGATATTTGCAGAGAAATAAGTAGCCAAAATCATTTCATAGATTCGAAGCTTAGAGGAATGACAACCCCATTGGTAGGAAAAGTCAATGAGAGAACTTTTATTGAGCATTTGGTTTTTCTTATGTTGACTCTGACCCCCATGTAATTCATTCAATAAATGATATAGAGCTGGAACTCCCTGAATGGATGAGGAAGGAGCTCCAGGCTCCCTTATTTTTCTCAGGCATAGATTTTAATGATCAGAAAATCTAATAACTTTATCAACAGTCACCCATGGCCAAAAGGGATAGATAAGGTGATATGTGATCAACTTCAATAAAAATATAAAAAATTATCCAGTCCCCAAAGTCTATCTTTATGGAAAGAAGACTGTTCAGTGGGTTTGAAATCATTGGAATGATCTCTTCAAATTAGATGATAAGTCATGCTTTGCAAAGTCCATCATTAAACTCCCATGCTTTGCAAAGTCCATCATTAAACTCCCATCTATCATGATGGTATGGATATTGTTATGGTTTAGATAGGAGGTATCCCCCCAAAACCAAGGTTTTAGACAAAATGCAGGAATGCAGGAGGTGAAATGATTAGATTATGAGAGCTATAACCTAACCAGTGAATTGATTCATTTGATGGATCAATAATTTGAAAGGACTTCTGCTCTAGGTGGCAACTGAAGGCAGGTAGGGTGGAAGCAGTTCACTGGATATGTGCCTTTGAGGTTTATATTTTGACCCTGGTGAGTGAAGCACTCTCCCTCTGCCTCCTGGCTGACTTGAGTTGAGCAGATTTTCTCTACCATGCCTCTCTGCCACAATGTTCTGGCCCGAGTTACGAGGCTGGCTGACTGTGGACAGACCATGAGCCCAAAATAAGATTTTATTCTTGTCAGTTATTTTGGTTATAGCAATGAAAAGCTGACTAACAAAGAAAGTTTTGAGAAAGCTGCTGATAAGGAAAAGAATAAAGTTAGGGGCAAAATCCTGGGATGATGCCATTGTGTACAGACATGAGAAGTCAGATGGGAACTAAAGCTTCCTGTGACTGCTACCTCGAGCACCTCTCCACTTTCTTATCCATTACCCCTTCTCACAGAAATACACATGCTTTATTGCTGCATGGAGAAATCTTAATGTTAGAAACTTGGCATTTATATAATACCTTTCTCCCAAGAAACCAAAAGTCATTTATAAACCAGTACTCTGCGAAATCATCACAGTGGACCTGGAAATATAATCAAGGTCTTCGTCCCTCCAGGAAATTGTTTTCTCCATGAGACCCCAGTGGCCAGCTGCCAGCTTCAGGGGAAAGAAATTTAAGCACAAAAGAAAACCACTGACCTTAGGGGAGGGATTTAACTCCAGACTATGGAGAACTTGAACAAGTTGGGGAAGTGGGGGAAGAATGGACAGTGGGTTCTGACGGGTTCAGTGTGATACTTTCCCCAGCCACCACAGGTGGTGCTTAAAAAGATGCACTCCAACTAATCAGAATAAGAAAACTCAACTCATTTCACTACCCTGTTGAAAATAATAATAGCTGGCTAGTCTCACCTGTTCTGAATTTCAGAATACCCTAGAACCTGACAAAGTACTCATTTTAGTATTTTGTGTTCTCCATAATAAAGATAATTTTAAAAGTTTCTAAGTAGAATAGCTATATTCAATTCCTATGAAGTATCTATACTTGACCATGTATTTTTGGACTAAATTCTATTTTCTTAGTATAATAAAATGCCCATTCATTCATAATGTATTCAATAATTTTCTATGGTGTACAAGGTTATTTTTCACATCCAACATAGTTAACTGTTGCCTTTTAAATGCCAACTTCACAGTTTCAGAGGTACGATGACCAGAAACCATGCTTTGTCCCATTATATCAGCGTCATGATCAGAAAAACTAATCACTGGGTTCTTGGGTATTCAAACAGACTTACAGATATTTGCCAAACATAGACACCCCATATTTTACTTGCCTGATAAACACATCATCATCAACTTTGATTTACACACTACTGTGTGAGTATGTGTGTGTGTTGAGTGGCTCAGATTTATTTACGTATAGTCCTACTTAGTACTTGTACTTAAGCTTATACTCAACAGGTGCATAGGGCAGCAAAATAACCAACAAATAGTTAATACTGGAGATAAATGAGGTAATAAAAGACATCTGATTAAAAATTAGATTGCAATAAACATTTCTCTCAATAAATTAACAAACTGATGAAGAAAAGATACAATCAAAGAAGTGTGCAACTGGAGCCACAACTCAGACAACCAAGGGACCCAACAGGAAAACCCAACGAGTATTTATTCTATGTCCCAATAACCCCAGAATGCAATAGCTGCAAGGGCTGGCACAGGTGGTCCACAGGCTAGATGAGGAAGCAATCATTATGTCAGTTGTGATGAATGCTAAACCCAGTGAGGAATGACATGGTTCAACTGCAAAATTCACATGGGGGACGAAGTGCATGGGATTGAGCATAAGACAGTCAAGATTTCAGATAAGGGCGGGCTAACAGGATCCCTCAGACCATGAGAAGGCACTTAGTTGTCACTGCGAGGCAGTGAAGCTGGGCAGAATTCTTAAAATTGACATCACCAGCAAAGGACAACAGTGAATTCAGAGCAACAGAAAACTAACTAACCCCACAATATCTTCCTTAAATAGAGAACCGGAATTCTCATCTATGACCATTTGCAATTTTCAATCCTGAAATCAGTTCCAGCATATCCAAGAACAACAACCATGCTACATGTGCCTTTTTGTTATAATAAGGCACATTCGCTTTCTTTTCTGAGATCAGAGGATTACCCAGGTGATTGTTCACCACACATAAAAGGCTTCACTTCAGATTACTAAGAGGGCATTAAAACTGTAAGTAAAACATTTACAAGTCTCAATTCTCCACAATTTTCCATTTGGATTATTTTGTTTTAGCTACTGTCATTTTTCCTGCCCAAAGAGTGACTCACAAATAATTTTAGCAGGATATACCAACCCACGACACTTAATAAGAATAATATTCTAGCTGGAAAAAACTGGCAGAAAGAATTTCTGGTTTAAAGACAGCAACAGAGGGAAGTGAAAATGTGTGAATGTAGTTTGGCTCAATGTAGGGCTTGACAGGAAGCCCAACATATCAATATTCCCAAACAACCAAACATTTAATATAGTTACCTTGCATCTACTCAAAACTAAGTGGCAGCCAGAGATTTTCTGGCACTAAGTCCCAGCATAGTAAACTTCAACATCCACCATTAATGTGTCATCTTTCATAAAGTACCATTTAAGTCACCACAACCCTGTGGAACCTCAGAAGTCCTATTTTTCAGACTTTTAATCGATTTAGCAGCCCTATGAGAACCCTGTCTAAATGTGGAATGCTTCTGTCAGGTACAATCTGATGCATACTGGTTGTGATTCTCACTTCAGCTGAGCTCCCTGTTATTTTAAAATGTCACTCTTAAATGGAAGCACTCACATTTATTTATATGATGGCTTTGATATTGAAGAAACACTGTATTTAATTCTGAGAGGCCCAGGGATTACAGAATTGTTTTTGAAGATCGCTCACCTAAGATCTGCATAAAAAGATTCAGACAACTGTAAATCATTTCCCTTCACCCAAGCCTTCCCATAACCAAATGAATGTGCCCTGATACTCACCCAAATGTGTATTGCAGGGCAGGCACTTTATATTTTGGGTATTGATCAATTGCCAATGCTGAGAGCCCAATATATCATTGTTATGTGATTAAATAAATGAACCACCTCTCAACAATCCAGAGTAGCAACCAAGGTCCACAATCACACACAAAACAAGAGGAGAAAAATAGAGGCAAGCACAAGGAAGCTCCATTTGTGCTTGAGGGAGAAGGACCTAGGGCCTGGGGCCTTCATCCAGATGGTTTCTATTTTGGATCTAAACTATCACTTCATTTTCCCCTTTGAAAGTTTAGTCCATGGCTTGATCCTTAAAATGGGAATAAGGGTATTACAGCAGAACTTTAGTAATAATCAGAGATAATTACATAAAATGATTGCCTGAAACATAAAAACACCAAAATCATAGCTATGAGGATGATGTTAATAGTGACTCGTGGTAAAGTCTGATCGGGCAGATTAAAAAAAGCAACAGAAAACTAACCATAGACAGGAATCACTGTGGAAAGTTCTCCCAGGCTACACTTGATTTAACTTAAATAAGCAAAATCACCATTTTAGTGTGATATTCCAACCCAAAAATAAGTTCAGGTCACTATGATGTCTCTTAATGGCAAAAGGTCAATAACCCTTACCCAACTGTCATCTGAAAGCTCAGCCTTACTCCTCAGGTGACCACAGATAATGCCAAGGTGTTTGTGTAGTTGTCTGCAGACGTCTGCAGCCGATGCCCTTCGGCTACCTGTTTGTAACATGCTGTCAGTAGCTTCATGAGAACAGGTTCGATGTCTTTTTCATTCTATTTGCCTGGAGTCAATACAGAATTATGTTCATGTAGAAATAAAATTATTTTGATATTGATCATGATTTTCATCATTAAGTTATGATAACAATTATTAACTTTTAGCAGCAGAAAACTCCTTCAGCATAACTAGGACACTACAAAGTGCCTTTGGATTTGACTCTTAGATACCTTGAAAATTCCAGCCGACCACTTCTCAAGTTGGAGGTCCAGTGCCTCCCAGGGTCCCAGGGACATTAGAGGAGCTGCAGAGCAGAGATTTGAGACTTCTCTACCTCAAAACCAAGTTAGGAAGCTAGTTCATGGCTTCAGTTAGATTCTGATCATTTTCAAAATATATGAAAGAAAACATGCACTATTGGTAACTTCAAGGATTGGGGACTCTTATTTTGAGAGAACAATGGTACCTGTCACTTGGGAAAAGGGCAAGGTGGCCACGGAAGAGTATAGGTGTGCCCAAAAGTTCCCAAGAGACTACACCTGCCAGAGCACCCATCCCCTTACTTGACAGAAATCAGGAAATGGTCAGAATAGGGAAATTTGTTTCTTTTCACCTTCAAAGGAAAGATCGTTGGTACCTCATTTGAAGAATATGTAAAAAAAGCTGAATCTATAGTGCACACCTATAATCCCAGCAGCTCGAGAGGCTGAGGCAGGAGGATCGCAAGTTCAAAGCCAGCCTCAGCAACTTAGTGAGGTCCTAAGCAGCTTAGCAAGACCCTGTCTGAAAATAAACAACAAAAAGGGCTGAGAAATTCAACCTTCTTAAAAGATTTTCAAATAACAGGTTTACTCATGAACACACATATAGTTCACATCACTCATCTTGGCACATAAAATGCAGGCAATAAATATTTATTACATGAATAGATTAATGATGAGTTGGGGTTGTTATAAGAAATCTCCACCAAGAGTTTGATAAATCTATTTAAAAGATTATTACTTTTTTTTTTTATAAAAAAAGGCCTGCAGGGTAAGTCTTGGCATTTTCACAACTATAATTAATCTGTAATAAAGTAAAGTGAAAAGCAATAAAGGTCTTATAAACAACTCTCACAACAAAAGCAAGAGGAAGTCCTATAATATTTGACAAATCCTATAAAATTTGACTATTCATGTATCATGCTATTGCAATTAGCAGCTCTGATTAGAGGCATTCACTCTATTTTACCAATGAGATGAAATGATGTATTCACTCATCTGAAAACTCACAAAGCTTTAAACATCACTAAATACATCCCAGTGGAACAAGAAACCAGAAGGAAACATGTATAGTGAATTGTCAATAATGAATTTGCTCTTGCTTAACACAACCAGTCAGTTGCAGATAAGACAAAGGTTCATTTAACTTTAGTCTATAAAACAGTACGGAATAAAGAAGGAAATGGTATCTTTGGTCTTTATGAGGAACATCAGGCTCTGTCATTTAAAAAAGAAAGCAAAGAAAAAGAAAAAAATGAGAGTAATGAAACATGAAAAATCTGTGTAAAATCATATTTATTTCACAGTGATGGTACCTAGCTCTAGCATCAGAATTTTATTCTCAGGCAAAAACAAGTTGCAATGTCATTACTGTGACTTTATTACTTTCTCTGTAATGTGATTAAACATGGAAGGCAATGGTGCTAATGATTCATCCAGATTTCTAAATAATGCTGGAAATGCTCCAAACAATCACTCTTCTGTTAAAAACAAGAGAGCTTTCTCGAAATTCTTGACATTGAACAGATTGCAAATATGTAATTGTCAAAGAAAATATACAGACTGTGGCAGACTAATGAATAGGTTTCTCAGCTACCTATGGCAGACTAATACCTAGGGTTTCCTAGGGAAATTACCCAAGTTTAAATCCCATCTCCATCACCTACCATGTGACCTGAATTACATGATTTAACCTGTGTGTGCCTCAGTTTACTCATCTACAAAGTGAGAATAACAATAGCACCCATCCGAGAGGGTCATTGCGAGGGTCATTGGGAGGAGTAGATGAGATGTTACAGGTCAAATGAGCAGGGTATGAGCAACCAGGTCATGTCAGCTTGTGCTCCAACCACTGGGAATTCAGGTTACCACCCTGTATAGGAGTAAAAGGAGTTTAGGAAGGAAGAATGGTTTGGGAAGACAACTTTTCAGACAATAATTAATGTGGAAACTAAAGTTCCTCAGCTTCTAAGAACCGACCATAAGACTTAAAGCAATTAGGTAGAATAAAGACACACAATTTAACACATTGTTTTAAAATTTCCCAGAACCATAAATAATCTACAATTAAATAATCATTGAAATTAAATCAAAAAATGAAAAAAATCTTATGTTATTGTATTACAGAAAGAGAATAGAGGATGTGCACACACACACACACACACACACATACACTACACATCTAGTCAGTCACTGGCAACAACGCTTATTTTCTGGACTGTAAAATGATTCCAAATGACACCACTTTTCCAAACAGATCTTACACAATGTGAAAAAAGATATCATACTGGCCTTGGAAGTATACCCTAGCTCTCTGCTTTCTACAGCTTCATTCATTTAGGGGTACCATAATGAACTTAACACAGCCTAAAAAAATGAGGTACGTATGTCCTCCTCCATCATAGAATAGGAGGTCTGGAAAGAATCCATAATAACCAAGGTTTCTTTTCTACCTTCTTATTTCTATGTTTGCATCATAATTCAGAAATTCAGATATTAAACAGCCTTGAGAGTGAGTCTCGGTACCATACCACTGCTCTAGCTTCCTGAAGGCAGTCACAGTGCAGGGCTCCATCTTTCCATTAGATTTCCGAACTCCTTCTCTAAGGGTACCCTTCTGTCCCAGGAGATGACACGGTGCAGAGAATTCCCTGCTACTCTCTTCAAAATCACTGCACTCGGTATGAGGCATCCTCCCACCTCCCATTCAGCCAGAAGTGTTTTGGTGAGATGGATATCTGCTTTGGGTGGAAAGGAAAAGTTACCAGTCTAGATATAGGAAGCAAAAAAAAAAAAAAAAAGGCCTGTATATGTAAAAGTGTACACAATGATAAAGTGTAGAAAGAAAAATATTAACTATTGAGAAGAATATAATCATGAAATATGGCCAAACAGGTGAACATTTTAAAAATCCACAATACCATGTTTGAATTCCAACATTTTATATTAAGATCTTTAAAATTTATAGTTATAAAAATAGCCAAATTTGCAAGCTTGTAGAGGCATACTGTTCTTATTCTTCTGGCAGTAAATGACCCGGCTGACTGCACACAGAGCAACAAAGACAAATTTCTGTGTGTCTAGTTAAAAATGCTTCTTGACACTGTACATAGTTTTGGCTGGGTACAGTGTCTCAAGTCATAAATTAGAGGCCAAGTAAATCAATCCTAAACCCTTTACACAAAGCCACAATAAAAAGAACTGCTTGGTATTCAGTGAATATAAGCCTCTCTAAATAAATCTTAATTCAGCTTGGGGTGACTTCTATGTAAAACTCATATAATACAGCTTTTACAATCCCAAAACAAAATTCTTAGATTTTTTAAATTATACTCTTAAGCTTTTTCTTTGTCTGAATCTTGGTAGAGCACAACCTCATATACAATTTTAATAATTCTTTTTGACCTCATCAATAGAGAGCTTAAAACAAAACAAAACAAAATTTCTCATGACCTAAGGCAAAAGAAACAATAATTCAAATTAAATGTGTCCTCCACAATAAACTTCTGGAATACATTAAGAAGATGCAGAGGGATAAATCCAAACTTCATTTTACTAGTTTCAAAATGGCATTTCATATCCTCTTTCCAAGAGCATTAGTGATAGGTGTGACAAAGTACACGGACTTTCAAAATACTGAACTGGTTTGAATGAAGTGAAAACTCCAGGATAAGGTGAAGATAAGCCAAAATAAAGGAAAAACAATAATGAAATTTACGTTACTATTTCCAAATATGGCAGCTGGATAAATACTAGAGAGTCTCACATTTAAAAATAAAATATCACATTAGGGTGGTCTAAAGCATATTTTGGTGGACACAGTTTTCACATTACGTTATAGCAATTTAATCCTCTTAACAATCCCAGGAGATAACTTAGCATTACTTTCCATTTATCAGAAGAAAATGAAGTACTGTAGAAATTGAGCGCTGATGGAATAATAAATGAAGTGCAAAGCTTTGCTGGAGAGAAGACTCCAGAAAATCATGCTCAGAAAATATTATCTTCAATAAACCAGAGAAGAAAGCTTCCTGTGATTCTTTTAAAATGCAACTCTCTTCCTGAATCCAAATTAAGACACATTTGCCAACATGTAATAGAAACAAAGAGGAGCAATTGAAAAATCAAGAATATACCCAATATGGAAGGGCCTTTCTTCAATGACAGCATTACATAATTTGTTAAAAAGTGGATTTGGGCTTTTATCCCAAGGCTCCCATATCAGACCATGAGGAAACAGTGCTTGGTCTGAAGGCAACATTCAGTCGCCATGAAAGTGATAGAAAATGACTTCTACTCTATCTTCCCACACTGGTGTTGGCTCCCTATCCCAGGTCCACCTCACCAGTGCTCTGCTCCCTTCCCCAACATTCACTTTCCCACCTCCTCTACCTACCAAGTTCAACTCCTTTCAAAAGATAGGTGCATCTACCTGTCCCTGAACCACCCACCCCTTACCACCTTGGTGCCTATGTTCGCTTCCATAGTATTTTCACGTCAACCCCTATTTTTGTGTTGCTTTGTTGCTGTCACCTCTTGTTTGAATGTTCCTTCCCATCAATCATTCTCAGAGCAGCAATAGTATTTAACTTGTTACGTGCATTCCACAGTGACCTGCAGCCTACATAATCTAAAAAAAAAGGTAGGATTTAAAAATTGAAGAGCTATAATATTGACCAGCAGTAAAAATTAATTATA